>CM034708.1:195247218-195260487 GCA_020142125.1 Phrynosoma platyrhinos
TGTCCAGATAAGGGCGCAGTTGGCGTATCAGCCGAAGCTGATAACAAGAATGACGTCTTCTCTTTTCATTCTCTCCTCATTTTTGCCCCATTTTTAAAAAAGATGCTCTTATAGAGTGCTGGAGACCATTTGTACCACCCAATAAGGCTTTTCTTACCCCAGGGTTTCAATTAGAATTCATATATTAATTAATCTGAATAAATTAGAATTAAGAAGATATCACAGACTGGGAATAGGCAAGTGCCATTTGTTTTTAAAATTCTTCTGCAGCATGAACACTGGGGAGAGTGATCCAGTTCAGACACACACATTTTGACTTATTAAGCTGAAAGAGTATTTATTATTTATCCTGACTTGTGCCCAAGTGCTCAATTCTCGTATTGGTTCTTTCCTCCTTCCTTGCTGATGCATTGTAATTGAACACTTCTTGGTTTAATTGACCTCAGTTTTCTACTGTGTCTATAAACTGTCAAACTATGGTTACCAGGAAAAGAAGCCAGGATCTGAAATAATAGTTTGAAGTTGAAATGGCAGCTTTATGTTTTGACTCTGGGCAGTTACGATGCTGCTAAATTCCTGTGAATCAGGGTTTATTGAAAAATAAAGAAGGTTGAAAAGGGATAGTGGAGAGAGGTGGTAAAGCTGGGCATATAGAATATGATAGGTCTTTAGGTACTTGAATTCTGCTTATGTGCAAATGTTGTCACTCTTTGCCTATTAAGATCAATCATTTTTGCCACAGAGAGGCAATGACATAAACTCTGCTTTCTTCCACAGAGTTGTAGGAGAGATTATGGAGAGGTCCTAAGGTGCAGAGCCTGTTTTCTAGTCCTGGTTCTTCTGCTTTCCAATTCTCTGTTGCGTTCTTCCTACCCACCCACCCCCAGCTCTTGTTTGAATCTTTTGTTGGCAGTTTTCTCTGGACAATTGCACACCTGTCTTTCAGGTTGTTACTACACAGTTGTCACCGCAAATCTTGTTTGCCTACTTTCAGCTCAGTTTAATGAAATGTGGGAATGGACATATCGATTGGGTGCAATTTGACCAGTTAATCAATTTTCTACAGTTAAATTTAAATCCAATTTCCACATGGATTTAGGAATATTTATAAAGTTAGCATGAAAATATGTTTTCATGTGCATTTCGTTTGCGTGTGTGTGTGTTTTTGTAGATCATTTCCCAAATATGCCTATTTTGATGCACTTCTTAAACAATGTTCACACCCCCTCCCCCATAACAACAGTTTTGTGTACATCTCCCCTAAATGTTCATTTAATGTGCACCTTTGTGGAATATGGATTATCCCTCCCCCGAACCTTGTAATTGGCAGACATCATTACCACATTCAAAGAAGCATAGCTTTTTGATTGCAGCTATGTTCTCATAGTTGGTTTTGGTGAATATGAGTAAGTTGGATTTTAGTTTGTGTGAATTAGATTGCACCTTTTTTTTTCCTGCAAAGGCTTTAATATTTCTCACTACTTGCTTCTATTGATGTGTTGCTCCTCTGCTGGTTTCCTGGTACCTGGATAGGTACCTGGCATGGGCCCTCTAGACTATATTCAGCTCAATGAACATCCATTTATAAATGAAGCAAAAACAATGCATTTAAGTAATGATACTTTAGACAATAACCTAATCCCCACAATGATGGTTTTCTACCCCAAAGATTTGGGAAATCTGTAATTCAGGAAAGGAAGTGACAACAGAGGCTGAGCCAACAGATGGAAGGATAGGCACAGAGAACTGGGGAACAATATGCACAAATACAGTTATGTATCATTAAGTGTGTAGAGATAAGGACTTGATTATTGGTATGGAAAATGTGACACTTTGTTATTACATGTTATCTTAATGTCTGCTTATATATGTGCTTGTTTTGCTTTGCTTTCTGTATAAAGTAAGTTGACTCCAGGCTATTCTGATAAACATAGTCTTTTATGGGGATGTGTGACTAAGGAAAAGCTATAAAAACATGTTTCTCCTACAGCTGCAGTTCTGAATGTCCACCCTTCTTCTCAGAGAGCATAGACCCTATGATACATATTGAATACGTGGAAAATACGGTGTTTTGACAGCACATCCTATATTTTTTTGTTTTGTTTGGCTGGATGAAATATGCCCCTTCATTCATTTTGACTCTCATTTTGACACTTAGACAATTTTGGCAGTATAAAAATTTGCTTCATAATGTTGCTGCTGACCTTACTCCTTTTCTGTTTATGTGCTTTTGGCATGAATTTGGCTACAAACTATTTTTCTTCATTTTTGCAGTTCATACATTTTAAAGTTTTATTTCTTAAATCGATCATGGCGTTTGTTATTAAATTGGAATCATGAATGACATCTAGCCCAGTCCCATGCTTATTGTAGGGAACTTGCAAGTACCACAGTGCTGTGTATATGTGCCTTCAAGTTGCTTGTCTATTTGGGGAGATCTCATGAATTTCATACGGTTTTGGTAGGAGTAATCAGAGGTGGTTTGCCATTGCATTCCTCTGAAATATAGCCATCAGAACCTAGTATTCCTTGGCAATCTCCCATCCAAGTACTATTCAGTGTAGCCTTTGCTTAAAAACCTTCTGTAAAGGAACAGTCAGTTCCACTATCCCAGGTCTTTTGCTTGTCAGGAGGGTTCTAGGATTTTGTTAAAAATGGCATCTCTGCTCTTTCTATGCATTGTTATCCTGTTCTTTCTGCCGAACAACAAAAAAACAAGTTTGTTCCTCATCTTCCACATAAGACATGGAAGGTTAGGTCAGTGTAAGCTCAATGAGCTTTTGGTAAATAAGCTTAATCAAATACTGGTATGTGTACTTTTCTAGTAAGGTTACCGAAAACCAAGGGCAAAATCTAAAAAAGAAAGAAAGAAAGAAAGAAAAGACAAAGTTGCAAGCGATTGTGTACAGTGTGTAGCTTGACCATAGAGTTCTCATACAGAATTTTCAGTGACAATTAACACGTGATCCAAATGACCACAAAATGTGAAACATACAATAGTGAGGTTCAGAGACTATATATATATATATGCATATGTGAAGCAAGAGCCAGCATAGTATAGTGGTTTGAGTGTTGGACTATGATTCTAGAGATCAGGGTTAGATTCCCTGTTCAACTATAGACTCCCACAGGGCCACCATGAGCAAGTCACACACTCTCATCCCCAGAAAACCCCATGATAGGTTCACTTTAGGATTACCGTAAGTCAGAAATTACTTTAAGGCATACAACAATATGTGAACCAGCCCAGGGTATGCTGGTTAAAAGTATCAACAGGTCAGCATGCTTTTATTTTGCAAGTTAACCTGTCTTTACTGGACCATTTCATCCTATGCAAAGTGAATTGAGAGCATGCATTCTTTCCTCCAATGCTAGAACTCTGATTCACCCAATTGAGCAGGCTGTAGTTTAAGATGTGGCATTTCACACAGTATCTAACTAAGGACTAAGTACCTTATTTTCCTGCGTATAAGACTACTTTTTTACCTGAAAAATCTGTGGTTAAAGTGGGGGGGTCGTCTTATACGCCGGGTATAAGGATAAGGAGGATAGAGGTGCTAAGACTCTATATTTTGACTGGAAAATGGGGGGTCGTCTTATATGCTGGGTCATCTTATACGCCGGAAAATACGGTAGCTGTAATTCTCCAGAGGTTGTATGACAGCAACTCATAATCCTTCTTTGCTGGATATGCTGGCAATGACAAATGGGAGTTGTAGGTGAAAAACATCTGGAGTGCCAGAGATTGCCTGTGTCTGATCTAGCATATGGTGGTTGTCCCATGGCATAAGGTGAATTTTAAGAAAGATTAATAGAACCCATAGTCACTGCTCAAAATGCATAGGCTAAATGTACACAAGGGGGAAGCAGGATCTTAATGACAAGGTTACCTAGCCTACATTCATTTAAATTAGACTATCAACTGAGACCTTGTGCATATATGAACTGTTATGAGTCACCAAAGCTCTGCAAAATGGGAGGACCCCGCATCACACTGATAAGTCTACAAATAAACAATTAGTATGCATATACGAGGTCAGGTCATAGGTCAGGATCAGGGCCTGCTGCCATGTATGTGCTTTAAATGAATGAAGAGGAATACCATAATAGGGTAGGTTTAACAATACAGAATAGCATGACGGAGTGAGCTCCTGTCATTAGTCCCCGATTCTGCCAACCTAGCAGTTTGAAAACATGTAAAAGTGCAAATAGATAAACCTTCCCACTTTGATGGGAAGGTAACAGCATTCCATGTAGTTGTGCTGGCCACATGATCATAGAGTTGTCTTTGACAATGCTGGCTCCCTTGGCTTAATAACGGAGATGGACAATCATGTCAAAGGTGAAATCTTTGGAAGAGGTTAGGGACACAGGCCCCCATGAAAGTGGGAAAAACACAAACACTTTTTTTAAACTAGAGAAAACACTTCTCTAGGCATTTGCAGGTCCTCCAGCACAGCTCTGTGGTCAACATCCCCAGGAAGTTGACCATCGAATTGTGCTGGAGGACCTACAAATGCCTAGAGAAGCGTCTCTAGGAATCTCCAGGTCCTTCAGCGCAACGTCTGGTGGAAGTTGGGCACAGAGGCATGCTGGACGACCTAGAGATTCCTAGAGAAAACAAATTAATCAAATCTGCAAATAATCAAGTCTGCAAAAGTCAAAGCCACAAATGTGGAGGGCTGAATAGAAAATGACTGCTCAATGATTTTGGTATCCAAAGACTCTGGAATCAAAAGATCTGTGGTAGTGGCTTTCGTTGCTTTGGTACTATTTGTGTGATTGTCTTTGCACTATTTTGGAGCATTTTTGTCAGATTTTTTTTTTCATTCCTTTCACAGCATTTCACCGAGCTCCTTGATGACTTTTCCCAGGATGTTTTGGGGCAGCTCCTGAATGACCCTTTCCTGTCTGACAAAAATGAGATGATGGAAGTGGAGCTGTCTCCAGCTTCTCCAGCTCCCCTCATTCAGGCTGAGCACAGCTACTCACTTTGTGGTGACTCTCGACCCCAGTCCCCACTCACTCACATTTCAGCTGATGACAATTTCAATGAAGGTAAAAGCATACCGTAATTTTGCCAGCAGATGTCTATGACTAGGATTATTACTGTGGATTTTCTCAAAGTGATACCTGGTCAGAGTGCTAGACTTGGTTAAAGGAGTGCTAATAGCCTGGGATATAGTGGTAATGTGTTTCTGTGGGTGTTAATTGTCAGATAACCATTCTTCCACCACTCCTAGTTAAGATTTACGTGATCTATTTGTCTGTCTGTGAAGGGTAACAATAGAAACCATAGTCTGAATCAGAAAAAGCAATTTTTGAATGAAGCTGAGGCCAAACACAACAAGAGAGGTGTTTTGCAAGTTAACGGTATATTGGCATGTTAACTGGCTCTCAAAAGATCTGATCTGAATTGGCTTGCCTGTTGGAATGTTAAGGCTTGCTTGTGCTCCACTTGTGTATTTAGAAATAAACTTAAATACTGAATAATGCCATGAGCAATATCCAATGATGTTTACCTACAGGAAGTTAAGCCTTTGTGAGTTTTAAGCTGAACTAATGGAAGTTCACACAACACAGAGAAGTGGGGTGTATGTAAGGAGGATGGGGACAGAATTAAGAAACACTATTTGAAGAACTGCATATTTTGAAGACGAGTAGGTTGTATGGCTGTTCCATATGATGGTGTGACTGTTAGGCATCTGGTTGTTTTGCCTGGCTGCCACATGATTTTTTTTCATGGTGGAGAAAAGCCACACTGCCTTAGCTGAATGCTATTGGCATTTGCATTTGCATTCTCATAGTGGGTAAAGCCAAAGCCAAAGTAGTTTAAGATTGAAACTCAACAGAGATTTGCATAAAAGAGATCTGCATTTAGGTCTTGAGATTCAGGTTCTCCACCTCTGCTTAATGTATGTTGAATTCATGAGATACCCATTTTTATAAGGTTTTAAAAGCCAGGCTTACAAGGTACCGGTATGTGTTTGTAATGATTCCTAACCTGTATATGTGTCATGGCTCTTCAATGTAAAATGTCTTATGGGAAGAAGCTGTACAAATTCACATTAATTGAAAGTTAATACCTAAGTTAAGATTGTGGGAAGGACTACGTTGATGAGTTGTATAAGGGAAGGAATCAAAATGTTACAAGGAAGGAGGTTGAAGAGAATATTTTGGTGATCTCCTGCAGTTCTGTAGCCCTTGTGGGCACCTGTGAATTTGTATGCAAGTGTGAAACTGGCCATATGTGCTGCTA
Organism: Phrynosoma platyrhinos; assembly: GCA_020142125.1. Taxonomy (NCBI): domain Eukaryota; kingdom Metazoa; phylum Chordata; class Lepidosauria; order Squamata; family Phrynosomatidae; genus Phrynosoma; species Phrynosoma platyrhinos. Next base: position 195,253,478 of record CM034708.1, read on the forward strand.
AAAAGGAGTGCAGCTTTATATAACAAGACTTTTCTTTTAAAAAGTACACACATTGCTAATGTGAACTATCAGTTATCTTTCTTGCTAGAGTTCCAGATAGTAATTCATGACTTGTATTGCATTTTTGAACAAGCAAAAATACCGTACATGTAATGTCTTTTATGTAGGTCTACATCAGCTTTAAAATGGCATGTGCAAAGAGCATGAACCTTAATGTATTGTTATTGTTGCTGTTTTGTTCAATTATATCTCATCTTTTCCCCAATAATGGTACTCAAGACAGCTAACATTTTTCAAATAATACAGAAATTATACAAAAACTTTGATAAAAAATATAAATATAAACGGTAATTAAAAAGCAGTTAAACCATTTATAATATTTAAATGTTAAAACATTAAAAACATTAACATTCATTAAAAGATTATACATACCACAAAACCGCACAGCATGTCATTAAAAGCCCATCTCATTCAGTTTCTAAAAAGGCTGGTGCCACAAAAATGTTTTAGGTACTGGCCTCCCTAGGGAAAGAATTCCAAAGATTGAGAAAAGGCCCTCTTTCCCACCAAACAAGCCCAAGAAGGTGGCAGAAGAGAAAGAAGGGCCTCTCCAGATGATCTTAGAGCTCTAATGAATGCATAAAGGGAGATACAGTCTTCAAATAGCCTGGACCCAAACCATATAGGGCTTTATAGGTCATCAGCACTTTGGATTGTGCCCAGAAATGGACCGGCAGTCAGTGGAGCAGCTTCAACAAGCGAGTTGTGTGTTCCCTGTAGGCAGCCCCAGTTAGCAATGTCAAAGTGCAGCCAGATCACAATGTTAGTTGTAGCATCTGAAAAATGGATATAACAATGTGAATCAAAGGCAGAATGGGCTGGGGATGGGGAGGAGAGCAGCAGCAGAATTGATCAATAACTTGGAGCATTTTTCCTACAGTTTTTGGAGAAGATTATCTTAACAGTGGTGAGCAACTAAGGAGGGAGAACAGGAGAGGTTTATAACAGTGAGGAGAGAGAAATTTGTTTCTTTCCCTCATAATACTGGAATTATTTATTTATTTATTTATTTTGCAGTGGGTATGACCATCAGTTCAGGAGGAAGAACTGCCGTACAAAAGTCATAACTGTCTTTGAGAATACTCTGTTGCATAAATGTAGAAACAGCCATTAGGTTCAATGGCTTTAAAATGAAATTAGACAAACTTGTGGTGGAACAGTTAGCTGATTGGTTATGAAGCCTCTCTGTTTTACGTACACCATCTGTGGATTAGATAGATCTGCAAAGGCATGCAGAGAGAATATGTTAGTGTTTGTTCCCTTAGGATCTCTGGGCCTGTGGATTTTATCAACGAACCTCTGAGCCCCTCTGGAACTCTTTGAAACCATACTTGTTGGAGAAAGAGCCTACAAACCCAGTGGCTGTCAGAGACCAAAAGACCTGTTGTTCTGTTTTTAGACATATCTACAGCAAGCCTTTGGTATCTGCTGCAGTTTGGTTCCAAGATCCCCCATGGATAACAACATTTGTGGATGCTCAGGCCCATTAAATGCAATCACATATTAAACTGGTGTCCCTTATATAAAATGGCAAAATCAAGGTTTGTTTTTGGGGATTTATATATATAGTTTTAAAAATTCTATCTGTCGATGTTTGACTCCATTGATAAAAAATTCCAAGAGTATGGAGGTCTGCCTGTAATTTATAACTGCATTTTTTTTGTCTGTATTTTATCTTGAACCATAGTTTTGGGAATCAGTCTTGGCTGAGAAGTGGAATATATAAATATAATAAATGTTGGATATCCCCTGCCCCAGAGTTGAGCAAAGCCTGAGCCTTTGCATCTTCATGAACCAGTATAAGATGTTATTTTAAATTAAAATTGCTTTAGTGGCCAGAAGCTGAAAGTGTGAGATAAAATAGCAAATTTTTCTGAGCCTTGGGAAGGAGGATGACTTAAAATGTATATTAGAGCAAAATGCTCAGAAGTAACTTCTGAATAGCAATGGTCTCTATTAGCCAGTTTGCGCTGGTTCCCTGGAACTATTTGTTAAAATTGTTAAAAGACAAGGAGGCTCAAGAAGTTAAAAGGAGAATGAGGAGTAGTGAACAGGAGTAGTAGATAGAAACTGGCACAGACAAGGAGAATGGAGAGGTGAAAGGATCGGAGGGAGGGAAGAACTTGATCCTCCAGATCCATGTGAGTCCAAGTGCCAATTTTCTACCTCCGACTAACCTATAGCACCACCCCACCTGGAAAATTTGAGACCATCAGTGAGCAGATGTTAACATCCCAGCTTTTGAGGATGAGGTGGGCCTGGAACTTTCATTGATGTAAAACTGCTGTTCCTGCATTCTTGCAGAAGGAGCAATTCCCCCTTGAAAGTGTTTTTTTTGGGGAGTGGGGGGCTTGGGGGAAATGTTGAGAGGCTGTGAATCACATCTTGTCCTTTCAAGAAGTAGTTCTAGATTGCTATCAGTCTGCCTTGAGAACCTTCAGAAGCATCATCCTGACTGCTGTTGGATGGAGATTGATAGATCTAGATCTGATACAGTAAGGCAGTTCTTCTCCTAAATGATCTCTGGTTTGAATTTTTTTTACAAGTGTTGATTTTATGTAGATTTTTTGGCTTCAAAAAGTGCCCCAAAGCAGCTTATAAGGAAATAAAATACACTGATGATATTTGACCCTTGTTGAATCAGGCTAAGGGGGGATGCAGACAGGCGGCCCTTGGCTGCTCCGGGCAATGGAGGATCGGGGCCGAGGCTGCCAGACGCGTTGTCCCCAATCCTCCCTTTTGCCGGCCCGGAAAAATGCTGCTCCTTTCAGAGCCGGCAAAAGGGTGCCCTAAGAGACCCCGCGCGGCTCTTTGGTGTCCCTTCCGGCGCAGCACGTCAAAAGGCTGTGTCAGAAGGACGTCCTGACACTGTGTGCCAGCATAACGGCAGGTGGCATTAGGACATCTTCAGGGAGAGGTTGAGGCGGCTGGCGTGCGGCTGCCCCTCCCCATCCCTGTCTCCAGGACGGCCCAAAGAGGCCCTAAAAGTATACCTATTCCAGTACTGTCTTTTCACAGTGTCAAGCTTGATGCTTTTGGAAGACTATGATCAAGAGTTGATCCTCTTGTGCTCCCTAGAAGAGTTCTTCCAAAGCTACCTGATGTGAAGGAGGGCACATTCCCTCCTAATGTGATAGGGACCAGTACTATATTTATGCCCATTGGCTACAATTGTGGTTTTTCTTTTTTTGGAAGCTTTTCCGGGACCAGTGGCCAGTGGATTTAAGACTGATGCTGGTTCAGGGACCACCATTTTGAGTAGCACTCCCCTAGAAAATGGTATTCAGAGGAATAAAGCCTCTGATACTGGATGGAATGTAGTGGACCATCTTCTACTCCCATTTATTTACTTATTTCATTTCATTTGTATGCCGCCTTTCTCCGCATAAGGACCCACCTATTTATATAGTTGACTTTAGACTTAGTGTGTTTTTAGTTATGCAGCCATTAGGCAACTTTGCTATTTAACATTCTTGGTCTCACATTCATCTGCAGTGTAGTGGACCTAATGCTTTTAGTTTGAGAAACAGAGAGAAAACACTTTGACCACCGGTCTCTCCATTTGTGAACAGCATAGGATGTTTATGATCATCCTATATATATAAACACATGTATATAGCAGTTCAAAGCCAGGAGCTGCATGATGGGATGAGGTCCTGTCACTAGTCCCAGCTTCTGCCAACCTAGCAGTTTGAAAGCATACAAATGCAAGTAGATAACTAGGTGCCACTTCGATGGGAAGGTAAATAGCGTCTGTGCAATCATGCTGGCCACATGATCACAGAATAGTCTCTGACAACACTGGCTATTCGACTTAGTAACGGAGATGAGCACCGCCCTTATGGTTGGTCACGACTTGACAACCTTGTCAATGGGAAATACCTTTACCTTTACCTTTTACCATTGAACTATTTCTAGCATATGCTGTCATGGACACAGTTCACTTTATCAGATGCAGAAATGGATTGAGTCCATCAAAGCTTACGCTATAGATTTCTTCTCTTTTTTTAGTCTGATACTAACTGCAGCTAGATTTCTTTATGCCTTTTGATGGTGAAACAGACTAACACTGCTGTCTCTTTGAATACATTTACATGTTGTTTTCTATTGGGAGTGGGTAGGCATTCACTCCATCCACACTTTCCCTCCCACCCAAGTTCTACAGTGAGTCATATGTCTGGTGAATCATTAAACATCTTTTTGCCACTCTTGAGAAAACATGCTTGCATCCCAGGCCTGCAGAGGTTGGGGAATGCAGGTGAGTTTAAAGTAGTGATACACAACATGTTATCCCTCTCCTCTGCCTTCCACACTTGTGGATTAAATTGCTCACAAAGGGTAACATTTCCTTTAAAAATAAAATAAAATTGGAAATTGATTTTAGTTCCTATTGTGTAAAAGGAGATCTAATAGATCTTTTCATAGAAAAATTAGATTGTCCTATTGAAAGGATGACAGCCACATGTTTAAATCTAGGCTAGGGTTCTTTCAAAGGCTTCTAAGATCACTCAGACTACAGTGGGATGAGGTTTATTTTGGTTCATCTACAGCAATGATATCCAAACTCTGACCTTCCAGGTGTTTTGGACTTTAACTTCCAGAAGCTTCAGGCATATTAGCCAGCGGGATTCTGGGATCTGAAATTCAAAACACCTGGAATGCCAAAGTTTGGGAATCTGTGACCTACAGGGGTATGTCCACCTCTGATCAATTTTAATGGAGCAGTGAGTCCCACAAATGAATCCTCTGATAATTAGAGGCAGGGTGGTCAGATGTCTTGACCTTGAAGGATGACAAGGTGCTGTAAACTGTAGGACATTCAAGATAAAAATGTAAGACATTACAGAAGAAAGGCTAATAGCACTCATATAAATTCATGCTTTTTGGTCATGCTCAAAATGGAGGACATTTTGCAATTCCTCTTGGATTAAAGTCTTAAATGTAGAATATGTACTGGAAAAGGAGGATGCCTGGTCACCCTGATTAAAGGGCTTTGTGGGTGGTTTGGGGCCAAAATTGCCCCAAAATTTCACTTTATTTTTATACAAAGGTTTTTGAAATTCGGTGGGATTTGAAGACTGGTGGAAGGCTTCAGGACCTCTACCCTTCAAAAAATAGGATTTAGAAACTGCATGTAGCTCCTACACGACACTTACCCCACTCCTCCTCTAATGCAATGTACCATTTTCTGCCAGGGCCCAGGGTCAACAGAAGAGACTATATTGTATATTCAGTGTTAGAAAAGTTCACTGATTTCCTGGAAACACTGCAACCATTAGCCTAGAGTACCAAGAGTAAACTTTAAATGTTCTTATAACAGCCTGGATTTGTAATATATGACAAATCCTTCCCCCACTCCCTGTCCAAAGCTCTCAGCAGGAAAGTTTTTTGTAGTCTTTCTTGTTGCTGTGTGTCTTCAAGTCGTTTTCGACTTTTGGTGATGCTAAGTCGAACCTATCATGGGGTTTCGTGGCAAGATTTGTTTAGAGGAGGTTTGCCATTGCCTTCCCCTGAGGCTGAGAGCATGTGACTTGCCCAAGGTACCCACTGGGTTTCATGGGCAAGAGGGGAATTGAAGCCTGGTCTCCAGAGTCAAAGTCATACAGTCAAACCATTACACTATGTTGGTCACATCATAACCCCTTCCCCCATTGTTTTACCCCTTGTCTAGTCTGTGGAGTTCTTTCCGCAGAAAGAACCATGATTCCAATTTATTTGAAAAGATGTATATGTCATGTTTAAACAATGCTGCTAGGGTAGTTTACAAAATGACACTGATAAAATATTGTAATTTACAGCCAATTAAAAACAATGCCTTGTAAAATAAAAGATCTTTGCCAGCCAGTAAAAGGATAGTAATGTCGGCACTAAACAAAAGCACCATTATTTTCTCAGGCATTTGAACAAATTGTTATTATTAATAATGTCATGATCTATTATATTTTATTTTGATATCTGTATTTTATCATGCATGTGGAATTCCATGGGTTCTTTTCTTCAACACAATAGAATAATTGCTTGGTTATTGTTGGGATTTTCAGTTATGTTATGAATTGTTACGCCAACCCTCCAACATTTCACAGATGAAAACCCAGACACATGCAGACAAGCAATATCAGAGTGTGCTTAATAAGGCAAAAGCTGTTAATGAGGAATAACACACAAGCTAGAGGAGGCTGCAGTAGTTTGCTTTTGCCTGAGCCAACTGGGAAGGCAAGATTCTCTCTCCCTCCTCTGTCCCCTATTGAGTTAATTGAGTGCCAACTATTTTTACACCTTGAACTCAATTTGCAGCAATTGAAGTCATCTGAGGACAAAGTGGGAAAGTGGGAGGAGGAGAGGGAAACTGGGGCATTTTAAAAGCAGCTGAAAATGTGAGACAATAAAGGATTAATAGGGACTGTCCCTTCTAAATAGACAGTTGGAAGGTGTGCATTTCTTTGATTACTTTTATTATATTACTTGATTACTTTTATTACTTGATTACTTTTATTATATATTTATTGGTAGCTGCTTTTGGGACTTGTGGATCAAAAAGCACGGGGGGGGGGGAGAGAGAATAAATAAATAATGCATAATATAATTTGTTTCCTATTTGGTTGCATAAGTTGGTGTAGGCATCACTCCAGCAGTACTGTCTTAAAGCAGGAAGCAAGAATGTCTGTATGTAGGTCAGTGACAGATCACACACTTTACACACAGAAGGTTCCAGGTTCGATCTGTAGTATCCAGGTAGGCCTGGAGAAACTTCTTGGCTTGAAATCCTTTGAAGTTGTTGCCACACTTTTAAAACACTGGCTTGTATCCTTTTGGAAACTGTGCTACGGTAGCAGTGGTGGTTGGAAGAAAAAGACTGTAGGCACAGTTTGCATGGAGTCTCCAAATTTTTCCTTTCTTAGAATCATAGAGTCATAGAATCATAGAATCATAAAGTTGGAAGAGACCACAAG
>CM034708.1:195260587-195276346 GCA_020142125.1 Phrynosoma platyrhinos
TTTTTTACAGTATTTAGTTAACAAGCTTAGATAAGACTTAGACAATGCCATACGCTTTGGCCAAGGAGGTGTTTAGACTGAGCCCTCTTAATACTGAGCCGTGTCCCTTCAAAACCTCTCTTCCCCTGGGTATTGTATCCCTAAACCAGGGAGAGCTAATTGGTGGCCTACATGTTAAGGGTATTACCCCAAATCCTACCAAAGTTTAGTCATGCTCACACAAAATGGTGCTTAACTTAGGAGAAAAAGAAAATCTATAAAGAGGAAGAGATGGTACGAGGGATGTTTGACTTTGTATGGAATTTTATTATGGTAGTTAATGGTTCCAAGGTCAAAAGGATGGTGAATCTATTCCATATTCCAAGGGCCTCTGATCACTAGGATTGGTGTCACCTGGATTGGTAACTCATGGTGTCATTCCCACCATTGACCTCCTCCTATACTTTACCATACAGAATCCTTAGTGATGTTTTTGCTATTAATGTTACTCATAATCATCATTACCATATATCATGAATGTAATGGCAAGAGCTGTGACAGGTAGGATCTGGTGCCCTTAGGATATTTAAGCTCTGATAAGTCCATGTGTGTGTGCGTGCCTTGAAGTCGCCTGTCGACTTATGGTGACACCATTAATTTACTGAAATGGCATTGTGCTCTCCAGTGTGCTTAGTTCAATGTGCTGAGGAAGTGGTTTTAGTCCTGGACTACAACTCTGGAGACCAGGGTTCAATTCGCTTGGCCATTAAACCCACTGGGTGACCTTGGACAAGTCACATGCTCTCAGCCTTGGGAAAAGGCAATGACAAACCTCCTCTGAACAAATCTTGCCAAGAAAACTCTATGATAAGTTTACCTTAGGGTTGTTGTATGTTGGAAATGGCTTGAAGGCACACAACAACAACTGGGTATATAAAAGGGGCTGGAGACAAAATCAGCCCTCCCCACTTTCCTGACAGTAGTATGTTCCCTCCTCATTCCCTTCCCTAACCCACAAAGAAACATAAGGACTCCTAAAGGTCCTTGTTTTTGATCAGAGGCACAAATTCCAATTGAGCCAGTGACCATATTATTATGTGGGGTTCAGATCATAGTAGCCATAGTAGCCAGAACATCAGATCAGATCAACGCTCTGATGTTACTTGCCTATCTGTGTCCCAGTTTTCCTTTGTGAACTGTTGGTGGGAATACATCCCAGTGTCCATGTTTGTCTTTGAGAAGAATACCACCTCTGATACTGGACATCTTGACCACACTCTAAATGTTGTTTGGCCACATGTGTCCCAGTTTTCATCAGTGAAACACTGAAGGGTGCAGATGTAGACTTCAAGGCTCCAATATATTGAGAAGATTGACCCTTAGTCCTAGAAACATGCTGTGATTACATAGCGCTGAAATGAGGAGGAAGATACTGTGCATGAATTCAGAAGCTGTTCACACATGTGAAGAATAAGCCCTGATGTGGAAAGCAAGCCCTTGGAAACACTGAGCTCTGGGCTTGCCAATGGAGTTAATGACTATCCTTTAAAACAAAGAGAGCTTTTAAAAGTGTCTGTTTCACTCATACTCTTGCACACCACCTCCCCCCCCTTTCTGTTTAATCATTCCACGCTGAAGGTCTAAAAAGGTTTCAGTGTTTGGTTGCTGCACAATCTTTTCTTTGTCGGGAGCAAGCCAACAGCTTGTCTTTCATTATCTGCCATAGTAGGCAGAGCTGAAAGGGGTGGGAGAGGTACCCCTGTCTCTGGACAACAGTCAGTTTCTTTATAGATGAATGCTGCCTCTCACCTGGTGGGGACTCAGCTGTGAGACTAGCCTTGCAGATACAGTAAAAAAAGATGTTTATCTCTGCTATGGCACATCATGCGAAGATGTTAGGCATGGCACACAGAGCAAAAGCAGTATGCTTCAAGGAGAAGAAAGCTGCAGCTAAGGACAAGATAAGTTACTTATTCCTTAGGTGACTACCAAAAGGGAACAAAAGCAAGACATTGTATTCTGGTTATCGGCTTGTATCAGTTTGGAACATTATTTTTTTAAAAGTGACACACTACCCAATGAGATCTATTGGTACTTTCATTGCTAAGAACTTAAAAAGGTTTGAAGTGCAGACCACTAAGACATAAATCTGCATAAAATTTGCCTATGCCAGTGTATACCTACATCATATATGTGCATGTGTGTGTGCATGCATGCCTTCAAGTTGCCTGTTGATCTATGGTAAACTCATAGATTTCATTGGGACTCTTTCACACCTCACAATCACAGCACTATGATTCCACTTTAACTGTCATGGCTCTAACCCAGGGGTAGGCAACCTTTCCCCTTTAAGGGCCGAGGGACTTCAGCTCCCAGAAGCCTCAGCCATGTTGGCCAATAGTCCCATGTTGGCCAATAGCTCCTGGGATTCTGGGAGCTGAAGTCCCTCGGCCCTTAAAGGGGAAAGGTTGCCTACCCCATGCTCTAACCTATGGAGTATTGGGATTTGTAGTATTGAAAGGGGTGTTAGAATACCCAGCCAGAGAGATGTAGTGTCTCAACAAATCATAGTCAGCCCTCTGTATCTATGCACTCTTTATCCATGGCTCCAACCATCCATGGCTTGAAAATATTTTAGAAATATATAAATTCCAAAAAATAAACCTTGATTTTGTCAATTTATGTAAGAGGCACCATTTTACTAGGCGATTGTCTCTAATGGGATGTGTGCATCCATGGATTTTATTATCCATGGATTTTGTTATCCATGGAGGGTCTTGGAATCAAACCCCAGTGGATTTCAAGGCCCCACTGTACTAACCCCAGGATTCATTCCAGTTAAGGTGGAATCATAGCACCATAATTATGTGGCATGAAAGGGACTATGGTTCCATCCTATGGAATACTGGGATTTACAGTTTAGGGAGGAATATTTAGAACTGTCAACTAGAGAGCTCTAATCCCTCAGCAAACTAGAAACTCTGGAATTCCACATATTGCTGCCATCGCAGTTAAAGTTGAATTATAGTGCTATAATTCTGTAGTGTGACAGGAACTCTGGTCCAAGTCTCACTTGGTGTAAGGCAACCCTTATATTCTTAATGAAGCATCATGCACATGGAACCAAAACATGGGGCAATTGCAATTTAACGTGTGGACAAGATCTGCTGGTGAGAAGGAGGGATGTTAATAGTAAATGAGAAGAGTTCCCTAGTGTTCACTGTTATGTGTTCGACATACAGAAAGGCTGGCTCTTTGGAGAAATTTGTCTAGTTATATATATTTTTTTAAAGGGTCAAGAATCTCTTAAACATAGAGGCTATATTAAAATAAATTATAGTTATCGTTTGTTATACAGTTATCCTTCTTGGCAGAGCCTGGCTTACTGTTTTGAAGTGTTTGATTAAAGGATGTGTACATATTTATTTTTGCTCATAATCTTTTTGGCTTGGCCCATCATTATTCAAATTACATCTTCTCTTGCCAGCAGGGAAGGTTAAGATTACACCACAAAGTAATTACTAGCATCAGATATACACATGTCCCCCTCCCTGTTGCTCAATTGAAGGCTGCTGGCACAGGAGGCTGGGGGGGGGATGGAGAGTACAAAGATTATTTTGCTCTTGATTTTAGTTTTTCCTTTGCCTTTGTAGCTAAAGCTTTGTGTTATTGCATTCTGCACAATGTCTCCTTTCCCGGAGAAAACCCTGGGCAATGGTATTCCATCGCTTTCTGTGTATTGTGTACCTGATCAAAGGAAGTTATCGACCAAAAAATGATAAACATACTGCCTTGATATGGCTCTTCAGGGATGTATTTTAACACAAGTTTTGGAGAAGAGGTCTTTCAGTGACTGTTGGCTTTGAACAGCACAAATGAACTTCCACCATCAGGGGCAATGTATCTCCATAATGTGCTGGGGATCTATAGTGGTGAAGAAGATTGTGGCATTCATTTCCTACTTTCATACATCCTAGAAGAAAAAGCATATTGTAGTTGGAAAAGATACAGGAAAAAAGGGCAGAGGAAAGTGATCAAGGGAGCAGAGCAGCTCCCTTATGAGGTAAATTTATACAGATTTGAGCTGCTTAGATATATAGCTGTTGCTTTCTATGCACAGAGCACTGTATGGCTTAGAAAAAAAGGTGAGACGAGATATGAAGTGTAGACAGTTATGCATACTGTAAAGAAAGTGGGTGGATGGATGGAGTTTTTTCTTCCTCTCTCATAAGAACAATAGATCCTGGAGTCAATAACTGAAGCTGAAAGGTAAAAATTCAGGACACAGTAAAGGAAGCATTTCTTCACACAGCATAGTTACTGTAGAATTCAGTGCCACAAGATGTAGCAATGGCTGTCAATAGTTAGCTTCCAAAATGGAATGGATGAATTCATGGGGAGAACTGGACCACTGATAGCTATTAATCAGGATAGCTATGTAAATCACTTCCAGTAACAGAGGCAATATGTTGGGGAATGGGAGATGGAGCATGCAGTTGTACCCCTGTTTGCCTTGTGTGCTTCCCACAGGTAACTATGTGAACAGAATTCTGGACTAGATTGGCAATTAGTCTGGTTTAGCAAGGCTTGCCTTACATTCTACTGGGTTGCTATTCAGGTAAAAGATCCTGTTGGAAACAGCCTTCCCCAAACTGACACTTTCCCCATATGTTGGACTGCAACCCCCACCATCCTTTACCATTAGCCATGCTGGCTGCATCTTGTGTAAGCATTTGTCCAAAACAGCTGAAGGACACCCAATTGGAGGAGTCTATAGTACACTGATTTTTATATAGTTTTTGTAAAAGAAAAAAAAAAGGAGTGTATGAGTCAAGCAATAATAATGTACAGTAGAATGTTGGAAGATCTCAGGAGCTGTGATACTATTCATTTGCTGATTAAGGAAATGAGTTAGAGAACCAGCCTGATTTTCAGAGAGTACAACTGCCTTGCTTTTAAAGGGGTTTGCATTCAAATATTGGGAGCAATGTAAAGGCACAGAGACAGCAATAGAAATGGTAGAATATGTCATGCATTCTGTTAGCATATACTCTTGTGTGGACCCCCGGCTGCTTTGTCTAAAATGCCTTGTTTAGTCTTGTTTGCAGCTTTTGCTAACAGCTTTCAGTAATTACCTAGTTTTTTGTCCTCAGCCAATCCACCTCCACCTGAGGGCTGTGTTTAAGTTACAGTTTAAAGCCCTAGGTTTCTCTGAGAAGTAATAGCCTGGGAGAGGAGGTAGAAAGCTTTGCTTAATGAGTTAAATGGTGTCTCCCCAGGTTTCTTGTCCTTGGCTGTAATTGCTTTTGTTAGTCTTCCCTCTGCACCTTCTTTGTTTCTTTGAAAGTCTATCTGTTGAAAGACTGCTGATTCCTCATATATGTGTTTGCTCACTTTCTAGCTGACCTCGAAAATGAAGACTGGTGCCTGGGTTCAGACGTTACTTCAACTACTGTAAAGACAGAACCATCTGTGGGAGAAGCACCAGGTCTTGCTCCCTCAATCAGCCTTACCGCCACCCCAACTCCCACAACTTTGGAAGAGGAAGAGCCCCAGATACAGGATATTGGCATGGTACCATGTATTTTCATAGTCAATCATTTAATGAGCAAGTTGATGGTGGTATTATATAATGATGAACTAAGGAAGTACTTCATCATAGGTCAGAGTGCTTCTTCATCTAGCCCAGGGATTTAGCCTTACAGTTGCTGTTAGTATTTCAAACAGATGTCTTTCCAGTCATCTGCTTGTTGTTGTTATTATTGTGTGCTTTCAAGTTGTTTTCCACTGATGATGACCTAAAGCAAACCTTTCATGGCAAGATTTATTCAGATGAGATTTGGTATGGTCTTCTTCTTAGATTGAGAGAGTATGACTTATCCAAGGTTATGCTGTCGGTTTCCATGGCAGAGTAGGGATTTGAATGCTGGTGTCCTGGAGTCCTAGCCCAATGCTCAACCTACTATACTACAACAGCCCTTGTTCTCTTGTTCTCTTCCCATATAAGTGCCAAAAGGTCACTACATTGCACTGGCTCTCAGTCACCTACCACCTGACCCTTTTAACTGGAGATGTCAGGGATTGGAGCTGGGCATTTTTGCATGGAACACATGTGCTATCACCAAGCAGTAGTTCTTCCCCTTTATAACCTTCTAGAAAATGTCAGCCTTTATAAATGCCACCAGTTGGTGGCTTCCACAACTTTGAAAGAGTTGTCCAGCATGTTGAACCCATTTGAGAAATAAGGTTTAGCACCCTGGATAGCGCCATTAAAGATCAGATAAAACCACAGAGCTGATTCACTAATGTGGAAGTTACCAGCTTCCGTTGACCGGAACAATTTAATTTTCATGTTTTTGAAGTGTTAGGGTTAGGCTATTTTGCACTTAAAGCAATTTTTTTTAAAGATGGAATTTTAAAACATTATACCAAATGAAATGAACCCTTTCTGTCTGCACATGTGCAGCACAACAATTAAAGAAAATAGAAAGATAAAATCAGTATGAATCTAATTCTTACCCAAATTAATATCATCATATTGATTGATAGAACGTACTACTAATATAAGGTTCATAATCAGAAACAACACAAAATATTCAAGTTAATTGTTGCTTGTCACGCTCCAAATACAGCCATTCTGCTCTGTATTTCTCTGAAATCATAATATTTGTATTTTCATCACTGACATATTGAAAGAATGGATGCCAGCTTGAATAAAAGGCTTATGACTTAGTTTTTCCTTTACCCAGCAAAATACAGTCATCCTCCCCGCGAATTATAAATATCGTAAATACTGGAGCACCACTGGTTAGAATGGCCATGCACTTTTGTCCCTCACTGCTTGCCGTCCGTGAAAGACTGAGACTGCGAGGGAACGAGTGTAATGTTAGACAGATCTTTTAATACCATATAGATAGTGAATAATCATGATGATTTTTCCACCCTTGGGCTATTACTAGTCAGACTGCTACAATATAAAACCTTACAAAGTCTTTATATAACAGTGTGGTTAATCCCCTGTCAAAGAGGTATAATAGATACAACTTCTGATCTTTCAGTAGCAGTTACTCCAAATAGTGAAAAACTTGAATTACCAGTTCCCCCCAAAAGCTGATATCTGAGCATTACTGTCACATATACCAGAGGATGCCTGAGACAAAAATCCCTACAACATAGATTTAGTCCAGAACTGGTATATACCATTTAAGTAATAATGTTAATGGGTTTTCTGTAATATGAGCTGAGAGATTGAAGAGGCTTTGGGGATAAAATTTAGACCCAGGTATTGTCTGATACTTGAAAGTTAGGTAGCTTATGTTATGTCTTTTATGATAGTTGTTTTGATGTCTTCCACTTTTTGCACTTACATTGGAAGAGAACAAGAGCCAGTGTGGTGTTGTGGTTTGAGTATTGGAATAGGACTCCAGGAGACCAGCATTCAAATCTCTGCTTAACCATGGGAACCCAGTGAGTAATCTTGGGCAAGTCACACATTCTCAGTTTAAGACAGAGAGACAATGTCAAACCTCTTCTGAATAAATCTTACCAAGAAAAGCCTGTTGGAGTCAACCTGAAAGGAAATGACAACAAAAATTGACTGGAAACTGAACTGATGCAACTGATCTTTTCTAAACTGTTAAAAAAAAACCCACCAAAAGCCACACCCTGCATCTTTACTGGAAGGCTGTCAGATATTGCAGTAGGCAATATCCTCATCTATAGCACTACTGATGCCTGTTAAGATATCTTTGAGCACTCTCTGACTTGTAAAGATCAACTGATGACAGTATGGAAGAAGGTAATTTATATTGATTGAAGAATTCTACACTTCAGGTAAAACTTACATCCATAGAGCAGTTACAATAAATTTTGTACTCATGCAGGGTAAAAAACCCCCCAAAAAACCTAACATTTCCCCCCTAAATTAAAAGCTTTTTAGAACAAGCACAGGCAAAACAGAGGCACATATTAAAAAAAAATGACAGATCTGGATTGATTGGCTCTGGATATGGTTAATAATAACCCCAAGGGACTGATATCTAGGCAATATGACCTTTTCCTTAATAAAACAACTGACGCCTAAAAGCTTGATTTCTCTTTCAACTCTTTATCCTTCAGGCTAAACCACTGAGTCATACAGCTCTTCCTGAGATCAAACTGGAGCCACACGAAGTGGATCAGTTCCTCAACCTTTCTTCTAAGGAAGGTTTGTCATTTATCATTAATTTCCTGACATACTATATATAGCAAATGAGTGCACTTCCATCTAAAAGGGAAATACGTTGGGATTTATAATTATCATTTGTATGCAGGCATGGGGAAAGCTGCACTTGGAAAGAAGCTAAAAAATCCGCTGTAAATTGATAATGATAAGGAGCAGTGCTGGCTCTAGGCTTGGGGATGCCATTGCCAAAAATATGTCATAGCTCTACGACAGGGGTAGGCAACCTTTCCCCTTTAAGGGCCGAGGGACTTCAGCTCCCAGAAGCCTCAGCCATGTTGGTCAATAGTCCCATGTTGGCCAATAGCTCCTGGGATTCTGGGAGCTGAAGTCCCTCGGCCCTTAAAGGGGAAAGGTTGCCTACCCCTGCCTATGACTTCCGTGCATTCACTGGTACACTTCCTTTGGGCCCAAAGTACCGTACTCAGCTGCCCAGAGGATTGTGTATGGTAAATGGAAGGTTCTGCTACTCCTACTTCTTGCCAGGGCCAGGAGTTATATGTATAGATATGGAAGTTGGAGGTGAAATGAGGGCATTGATTAACAAAAGCAGGATACTAAGCCATAACCAGGGCAGAATAACTGATCTATGGTTTTCTGCTCTTCTTATTGAGTTTTCCTGCAAAGATAAGACTCATTGAAATAGCAGTTCTTCTTTACTAGTACTGTACTATGTATAGCTGCCACCTTGCCATTTTTTTCTATGGATGCTAGTAGAGAACTGGATATACTTTATCTTTCCTAGTTAGGATGATTTAAAATCAAAAGAAAATTCATTGGCATGTTCATAAAACTTTTAAAATGTAAGTCTCTGGCTAAACAATGAATTCATAAAACTGGTTCTCAGGGTTTCTGGGAGGGGTCAGGGAAGCTACAATAATGACAATGATTTTATTGTTTTACTTGTAGGATGCCCTCAGTGCTCTGGCTTCTATGTTATGTGCTTGTGATGTGTATTTGGAACATTGGATGGATGTGGACCATATAGATTCACTATCAGCTTTTTTTTAAAATTGAATTTTTTTTGGCTTTTTATTCAAGTTCACACACTCTGGCCTGGTTCTGGTGTAACAAGCTCCTACCTAATTTCTTCCCTTTATCCTTTATGTGCTTGACTTTGAGAAAGATATTGTATTTGTTAAACTGGCTTCCCTTGATTTCCAAACAGAGAAACTGTGTTTAGACTAGTGCTTAAAGCACAGTTCCCTGGTTCAGTTGTCACAGGGAACAAACCACAGTATTTTCCTGCAAGACCATGCTTGTGACCAGAAGTGGGCAGCGTTTGGGAGTGTAACTTTTTTTAAACTAGAGTTTCCAGAATCCCCCAGTCAGGGGCTATGCTGGCTGAAGAATTCTGGAAGTAGTAGTCCAAAAACAAAGTAATGTGTCCAAGCTCAGTGGGAGGGAGATTGTAAGCAGATGGGACTTATTTTGTATTGAATGACCCATAGTTCATGAGAATAAGGTAGCTAACATCTGAACTAGGCCACTGTTTCTAATGTTTTAAGACAAACTTTCTGTTTTTCCTTTTATCCCTGTTTTGTCTCTCTTGCAGTGGTGGATACCCTGCACATGCCTCCAACCCCTCCCAGCAGCCACGGCAGTGATTCAGAGGGCGGGCAGAGCCCAGCCAGGTCCCTTCCACCATCAAGTCCCACTCAGTTGCAAGCCACTGTCAAAGTGACATCACGCACGGCTTCAGCGCTCACCAGTTCCCCTCTCTTAACAGCGCCACATGTAGGAGACAGTGGTCTCTTTTTTCTTTCTCTTCTTACTTAATGCAGAGCTTTTGATTTTTTGTGCACCTTGGGTGATAACAACAGGAAGTTCCCTCAATAGAAATATAATTAAAACTACTTCTGTTCTGAAGGCTGGCTTTTTTTTAGCAGATTAAATCTGGAACTTTAATGGAAACTACTTATCCTCAGGAATTCAAAAATTCCAAGCACTGGAATCTGTAAAAGACCTGAGTCTGACAACTGATACCAGAGGGTAAAACAAAATGCCCTCCCGCTTGATGCCTTGCATTTGCACAATGTTTTGTACACCTGGGGATTTGTACAGTTCAGCTGATGAATATTTCCAGCTGAACAAGAGTTTGCATTTTATCTCGTTTGTGCTTTTCAAAATTGTACATGCATGGAGCTGTCTTCCATGCACCTCACTCTTGCAGTTTATACCAGTTCAGGAATTTAACAGACAGTGCTGCCCATATGTTTTCAGGATAGATGGTGCATAAAACAGGATCAGTGCTTTTTGTCCTGCCTCGCTACACCAGCCTGGTAGCCTTACAGATAGTTTGGGCCACAACTTCCACCATCTCCAGATGGCATGGATGTTCCAGTCTTACATAACTGGAGGCTGGGAGGTACCAATAAAATCAATTTGGATTTGTTTGCACAAAGAGTTTAGTCCTGGAGATAGGGCATTTTGCAGTGGCAGGATCAGGAGACCTGAAAGGTAACACACAAAAAGTTTTGGTAAGATTCAAACAACCAGAGAGAAGGAACAAACAAAGTGGGGAAAAATAAGCAAGAAAAAGGCTTCCAGATTCCCAAATATCCATTAAAATATTTTGGCCATATAGGAAAGTTTGGAAAAGTTATTTTATCTGCATTGCAACTCCAGAATCCATAAGCTACTGTCGCCATTTTCCCAAGTGCTGCTGTAGAAGTCAAACTTGAAATGGCTACTTAAGGGAGCTGCAATATTTGGTTGAGTATCTGGTGAGACTAATGCATTTAAAATATTTTGATTGACTAATGGTAGCCTGATTAGGGGTTTTAATTGCTGAATTTTTTAAAGGGATAGCAAGACATATCTTAAGAGTATCCCTGCTTGAGAGAAAAAGAGAAGCAATGCCTCTTCTAAGATTATGACAATAACAGTATTTATTTCTCTCACTATGGATTGAGGAAACAACAAATTAGAGACATAAACCAATACATATTAAAACAATAAATATTTTAAAAGTTATAATATTAAAAACTATCTGGATAGGCCTGCCAAGAGACTGGTTTTTACTACTGTTTAAATGCAAACAGTGTCCTTAGCTGTGAATCTCCTCCATAATCTGGGGGCGGTTGAAGAAAATGTCCTCTGGGTACAGTTGTCAGCCTAGTTTTGATGATAATGTATGCATGCATATTTAAAAATGTAATAAATGTGTCTGATTTTCTTTAAAACTATTGGTGTACTTTGTTTAAAAAACAGATTTAATCAATCAGTTTCTCCGTTTTCAAGATTTGTTTAGTTGGATGACAGCCCTCAGTAAGAATAATTTTAGCACCAGCTACATTCCTTTGGAGAACAGACCTGCTTTCTAGGCAGGATCCTATAGAGCAGGGGTATACAACCTTTCCCCTTTAAGGGCCAAGGGACTTCAGCTCCCAGAATCCCAGGAGCTATTGGCCAACATGGGACTTTTGGCCAACATGGCTGAGGCTTCTGGGAGCTGAAGTCCCTCGGCCCTTAAAGGGGAAAGGTTGCTTACCCCTACTATAGAGGCTGTAATGTTACATAGGCAGTGTTAGTCTCTTTGCACTTGTGCAGGGAGATAGCAGCAGCAATGGGATAAGAAGGATGCCAGTTCTGAGTTGCCCTTTTCTTGGATGCTTGACTTTCAGTTGGGTCAGCCTGCATCATCACTGCATTTTCCCTCTTTCCCTTGAAGCTTATGCCACCTTTTTCTTGTTGACATTGGCTTCATTGCCACTGTTGACACAACTATGCCAGCAGAGATATAGGATCTTGGTCTCTCTTCTCTGGAGCTTTGTACATGCATATATAATGGTAGAACTTGTATTGACAATAGAAGCTTTTGGTTTTAAGAATGTACTTTTTTGTACAGGAAGAGTATCTCTTAATCCAGAATTCTGAAATCTGAAATACTACAAAATCCAAAATTGTCTACATGGGTGGCTGAGGTAGTGGCACCTTTGCTTTCTGATGGTTCAGTGTACACTAACTTTGTTTCATGTACCAAATTTTGAAAAATATTATGTATAAAATTACTTTCAGGCTATATTTATAATGTGTATATGAAACATAAATGAATTTAGTATTTAGACTTAGGTCACATCTTCAAGATACTTCATTACGTATATGCAAATATTCCAAAATCCCCAAAATGCTTCTGGTCCCAAAAATTTCAGATAAGGGAGATTCAATCTGTATATCTTTAAGATATATTTTTAAAATCAATTACCCCCACCTCTGTGGCATTTTTAGAAACTGCAGGGAACAGGTCCTCTGATCTTGACAGAGGAAGAAAAAAGAACATTGATAGCAGAAGGATATCCTGTCCCTACAAAACTGCCTCTCACGAAAGCTGAAGAGAAAGCACTGAAGAAGATTAGGAGGAAAATCAAGAACAAGGTATGTTGTCATTAACCAACTTTGTTGTGGTATGTGTCTTCAAGTGATGGTCCTATCATAGGGTTTTCATGGCAAGATTTATTCAGAGGAGGTTGTCTTCCTCTGAGGCTGAGACATTGTGACTTGCTCAAGGTCACCTAGCACGTTTCCATGACTGAACAGGGATTTTTATCCTTGTCTTCTGGAGTCCTAGTCCAATACTCAAATTAGTACTTGTGGGGAGCTGGCAGAGATGGGGCAGCCTAGCAAAAACCAGTAGGAAGAGAGCTGGCAGAGATGGGCTTGTTTAAATATTTGGAGGGGTGTCATATTGAGGATGGAGTAAGCTTGTTTTCTGCTGCTCCAGAGAACAGGACCCGGAACAATGGATGCAAGCTCCAGGAAAAGAGATTCCACCTCAACATTAGGAGGAACTTCCTGACAGTGAGAGCTGTTTGACAGTGGAACACACTCCCTTGGAGAGTAGTGGAGTCTCCTTCTTTGGAGGTGTTTAAACAGAGGCTGGATGGCCATCTGTCGGGGATGCTTTGATTGAGAGTTCCTGCATGGCAGGGGGCTGGACTGGATGGCCCTTGTGGTCACTTCCAACTCTATGATTCTGTGATTCTAAGCAACAAACAATAGGAAGAGATCTGGTGCCAGCCAATCACAGTGAAGGCTGGAGAAGATAAATAGAGCTGTTGCTAAGAGGGAAAGTTAGATAGGGACTATTATAGTAAAAGTCCAGAAGTGAGGGTCTTAGTCAGACAGGGTCTGTTGGGGTAGAGTCCAGTAGTGAGGGACTCCCTATGCACACAGAACTTCAAGAGAGGGAGTTGCTGTGGGGTCATATCCTGAGGGATAGTTGGCCTTGTTGAGTGGTGTAGGTTTAGAAAAAGAAGCTAAGATAAGGATGGTGTGAGGGTCCTGGGTATAAATAACCAAGAGTTGCTGGAGAGAGTGTGGGAAAGTTATCTGAAACTGTAACTAAACAGAACTAAGAGAATAATACCCTAAAGCAACCAATGTGTTTACCATCACAACAAGCAAAACATTGTTTAAAGTTTCTTACAAATAAAGTGTATTCCTGTTTTCAAATAAAGGTTTGTCTGGGCTTTGAGTAATAAGCCACACTACTGACATTTACAAATAGAGGAACAATTTTACATCTAGTTGGTGTTTATGAATAAAATAAAGTCACAAAGTGGCAGGGTCACAATTAAATAAGAAAAATAGTTATTAAAAGTAAAGTGGTCTTCACAAGAGTTGGGTGAGTGGGATAGTGGAACATACTCCCTCGGAGTGTGGTGGAGTCTCCTTCCATGGAGGTCTTTAAGCAGAGGCTGGATGGCCATCTGTTGGGGATGCTTTAATTGGGAGTTCCTGCATGACAGGGGGGTTGGACTGGATGGCCCTTGTGGTCTCTTCCAACTCTATAATTCTATGATTCGATGATTCGATGACTCACCATGATAATTTGGTGGCAACAGTGGGATGTTAAAACTCATTGGGCTGCCACAATAGAACCAGTCAAAGGTGTATGTGACACAATTGGTGGCAGCAGTGGGATGAGAGAAACCTATTGGGCTGTCATCTGAGGAAAGGAAGTTTGGTGAAGGGGTATCCTTCACAGTACTCTGCACTGGCTCAACAAGTCAACTAGCATCTCTTATTTCCAGTTGTGGAGCAGAGAGCTTTGAGTTCTTGAATGAGATAGGAGCTGTGAAAAAAGTTTTTGGACTACAGCTCTTGGATTCCCTCTGCCCAGCTAGTGAGGAGTTCTGAGACTTGTAGTCTTAAAAAGTAACCTTTTCAAGTTCAGATGAAGCTGCTTCCAGTGGGTCTGACATTGTCCTTGCCACTCATTTACTTGCTTTGATCCTCTGGGATCAATTTGTATAGCTTCCCAGAGAGCAAGGACAAGGCAACAGGGATTGCTCTTCATTCTGTCTGCCTCTTCCATTGTTCCATCATTTAGTTAAGTGATCAAACAGCAACAAGCAAGATCAGTAGGTTCCTTGGCTTGGCAGTGGGTCTCTGACTGTGCTGTGATCACTGATAATGCTGGTCCTCTTCTTCCCCATACCATAAAAGTATGCTGTCATTACATCCCATGGCAAACTATGCTCAAAGCTTCTCATAACTTCAAACAGAAGAGTACAAAAATACTAAATGTGTGTTCCAGTACAAGACATGTTATGGAAGGTTGGAGGAGGCTGCCCTAATATCACATCTGGCAAAGATAGTGTGCCTTCCCATTCCAATATGGTTGACTTATTTATATGCAAAATATATGCTGATTTAATTGATAAAAACAGATACTGCCTGTATTAGGATTGTTAAAAAAATTGGAACAATGTTCTTAAAAATAAGTAAGGACACAATGGTTGGAGTAATATTCATTTTGCAGTGTTGTTTGTTGTTCTACTTGTTGTTATTAAAGCTTCTACTTGGTGTAAAATTGTTTCTTGCTTTCACTTGCAGATTTCTGCCCAAGAGAGTAGGCGGAAAAAGAAAGAATATATGGACAGTCTGGAAAAAAAGTAAGCTTGCCTAAATAAGTCATATAATCAGACTGCCAGGAAGACTTTGGAAAGGTTAGATGGAAATGGAAGAGCCTATATATGACTCAGTGATAGACTAGCTGGTTTTTATGCAGAGAAGACCAGGTTCAGTCCCTGACATCTCTGATTCATCTCTGGGTCTCCCTGGGATGCTGTGTTGAGTTGAGGCACTGGAGAGCTGGTGCCAGTATTATTTTAAGACAGTAGTAGTTGCTTTGCCTGCAAGGGGACTTGGAGGTGTATGTGTGTATGTGGTGTGTCATGCCCTCTAGTGGCTATAATAGGGGGGAAAGCTTTCTATCATTGACATGAAAGCCCTCAGACCCAGATAACAATTCAAAGAGGATGTTGACAACCAGGAGCTTGTCCAGAGAAGGGTGGTCAAAATAGTGAAGAGTCTAGAAACCATGCCTTATGAGGAGAGGGAGCTGTGTATGTTTAGTCTGGAGAAGAGATTATTAAGAGGTGATATGATAGCCCTGTTTAAATATTTGAAGATGTGTCATATTGAGGATGGAGCAACCTTGTTTTCGGCTGCTCAGGAGAATGGGACCTGGAGCAATGGATTCAGAGTACGGGAAAAGAGATTCCCCTAAACATTAGGAGGAACTTCCTGACAGTAAGAGCTGTTTGATAGTG
>CM034708.1:195276446-195293194 GCA_020142125.1 Phrynosoma platyrhinos
CTGAAGTCCCTCAGCTCTTAAAGGGGAAAGGTTGCCTACCCCTGTAATTTGAGCATTTCCCATTGTGAGCAGTTCTCCACAAACTGAAGTGTAATGAGCTTGTGAAATAAGATTTCATTCCTATTTGGCATGAAATTTTGTTCTCAGAATAAAGGGCTGCTGGCAAATCTTTGTGTCTGACAGCAGCCTGGGAAGTAAATATCATGTTTTGTTTATCAGTCCAAATTCTTCCTGTTTGAATTCCTTATGTGTTTCCTAGGGTTGAGACCTGCTCAAATGAGAACAGTGAACTTCGCAAGAAAGTGGAAGTGCTGGAGAACACAAACAGGTAAGAGTATAGAATTGCCAAGAAAGATATTACGGTAGATTGCCCCAACTTGGGTCTTCCTTCTTGAATAGTACTTGAATTACCAGCGGTACTGACTAACCAGTTGGCACAACCTTGCACGAGTATGATTTTGAGTTGGTAGTGAAATGACAAGGGCACTAATAGGGAACACCAGACCCCTGCTTTTGTTGTTGTTTTTTAATCACCAATGAGAAGGGCACAGTCCTTTTAAAAAAATTCATATATTCTGTTATTACATTTATATTTTGCTCTTTCTACAAGGAGCCTAAATTGATGTATATGCTTATCCCCTTCCCCATGCCATTTTATCTTCACAACAACCCTATGAGGTAGGTTATTCCAAGAAATTGACTGGCCTGAAGTGAGCTTCATGTCTCAGTGGGGATAGAAAACCAAGGCCAAAATGCTTTTGCATTTTTCCAGTACTTGATCCAACCACTAAAAGGACAATGTCTTTAAAAGGACATTGGCTTTTTTAATTGACCTTTTAAAAATCTAGCTTTTTATCAGCTTTCCAAGGAATGATCAGAATGCCTACCAACAAATCCAAATCAAACATTAGTAATATCAAAAGACCAAATCAATAAATACGAGGAGTTGCTCTGTAGTTTAGTAATAAGTTATTTTAAGTTCGGATTTTGTTTTTTTAAATAGAGTTGGCTTTTACAAAAATATTTGAATTTTAAATAAATGGCATAGATTGTGACATAGAAATATAATTTTAAAAAAACATTGTTGCAACAAATTGTGTGAAAATTGCAGAGTGTGGCATATACTAGTCTTTGCCATGGCATAGGTGGCCAGTGCAGTACTATCTACTAAAGGAGGGAAAGCTAGAAAGGATTCTGTCATTCTGATATGAAGAGTGTCAGGAACGAGCAAATTCCATCATTAATGGCTTTGCTCTTGATTATGTGTCTGAGTTCTGTCAGCTTTCTGCACTGTGACAGACTTATGAGTAGAGAATGAACTTGGCATATATTTTAAAAGCACCTAGATGACAGAATGCAGTTGAGCATTTCTCAGATGAAAGTGATAGCAGTGAAGTGGTAGTGATGCGGGATATCCTTTTGATGATAAAAGGCCTTGAAGTGGTTTTAAGTTTGACTGGCAGTCAGCATGTATTACTAATTGGATGGCAAGCATTGTTTCTAATCTCCGGATCTCACATCGCAGAGGCAGTCCCAGAGTTTGTTGTCTCCCACACACAATTTATGTGCTAAAGGCAGAACTTGGTGTTACCATAGCAAGCATGGGTTCCCATATCTACATTTGCTCAAGTAATGTGGGGGCAGAGGAAATATTCGTAAGGGGAAATTGGCAGGTTGAAGGGTAGGGTGCTTAAACGTTCTTGCATCTGTTGATTTCTACCTTGCTAATCAGCCTTCATCTGGCTGACTTCCCTTTCCCTTTCCCTGCTGAACTGTTTCTTTGAGAGCCTGATTGGGACCCAAGATTTAAGAATAGCCTAGGTGGCCCTTGTAAGGGAGTATTGTGATGATGAAGGGCAAAACACAGCTAATTTCCCCCTGTACAAAATGTACCATAACTCCATGACAGAGCACATCTTACATTTGATCCCTGATCTTTCCCCCACTTCAAAATAGGATTTGGTAGTAGGGGATGTGAGGGCTAGACTGCCACGAATTCCTGGAGATCTGGTGCCAGTCAGACAGAAGTCAGCTAAAAGGACAAATAGCCTCATGTAGTTTAAGACTGTTCCCATGTTCCTGAATTACAGAGCTTGGAAAAGTTACCAATTTCAGCTACAACCCTGAATTCCCCAGCTTGACCACTGGCCATGGTGAGATTCTGGGAACTGTACTTAGAAAGATTAACTTTTCCAGGCTTTGCTTAATTGCAGTTGGTAGTTCTCCCTTGAAATAAATGTCAGTATGCTTGGTGAGGCTTCATTCTTCCACACCGTAGAACTTCAGCTTGTTGGTTTTTTAAAACAGTTTTAAAATTCATTTTGAGTCTTGGTAAAATAGCTTTTAAATATGCCTGGAAAATATTAATTTTAAAGATAGCTTCTCTTTCTGGTCATGAATAGTATCTTTTAAACCCCACCCCCTGAGAAAACTCTTCCTCCAAATTTCTCAAAAGCAGCCTTAACTAAAGCTTTGCATTGTGTAAAGTTGCCTGTGTTTAGCACAATAATTAGTGTACAGGGGAAAACCCAGTGGTGTTTTTTTACAGTTGATTGATCATTCTAATATCTTTAAAATTTATTATTTGGTTTGAGATTTGCCAGCAAAATATTCCACTGTCATTTCTGTATGTGAATGCCCGCTGCATTCATATTAAAACAGAATAAATATTGCTTTTGAGGTTTTAGTGAGATGTAACTTTCAAGTTATTTTCTCTCCATCAGATATTTCCACAGATCAAGCTATGAATTAGAAATCTCAGCAACAGCTGATCCTTCATTATATTAAAAATGCCGCAGAAATATTTGTGTTCTTCTAGCAGTGACCCTGTAAATAATGAGTTGTTTGTTTTGTCTGCTTCTTTCTCTGTTGTACACAATCATCCTCCTTCAGCTATGTTCCTATGAACATGGAAACATGCATGAAGAACTGTGTAAGCCAGGGATGGGCTACCTCACTGAATCCACTTTAGCAGCATTGTGTTGTTCCCTGTTACCAAATTTGTGGCCACATTACCACATTTCAACATCATGTCAGTGACAACACACACTCCTCCTGTCATGCATCTTCTTTGATAGTAAAATCGCCCTTTTTAAAAAAGTTGCGAACATACTGCCACTGCTACAAAAGAGGCTATGAATGGCCATCCACTCTTTGCTATAAACCTCCAATGATAGACATCACTTTCTGAGGTAGTCTGTTTTAGTGTCAATCATGTCATGCTTCTAAAATGTTTTATTAAGCCAAAGAACACTTGGATGGAATGAACTTGTTCAATAGTGGAATGAGACTGCCTTGGCAAATGGAGGACTTTCATGCACTGGAGGATGTAATCAGAGGCCAGATGGCATCTCTCCAGCCTGTTTTAGCTGTGGATTTCCTGCATTGGCAACATGTTGGATTATATGACATTTAATCCAACTTTAGGATTCTGTGAAGAAACAGATGGTTATCCCACATTTTATGCACTGGACAATACTGTGAATGAAGTATGTTCTCTAGGCTGAGAGTTCTTACACCAGGGCTGCTAAATGGATTCAATACTTGGAAGGAAAACTGAATCCAAGTCTTCTCCATCCATGTCAGGCATTGTGTTGAGCAGATAATATTGTTCTTGTTTGTTAACTTTAGTTGTAAGTCACTGAGCAGAGGCTGTCTAAATCCTCCTCTAGCACACCCCAAAGCTAAATGAAAAAGTTAAATGGAAGAGCAGAGGACTAATTTTCACACTCCAAAGCTGTGAAATAGCTGGATTTCCATTAGCAAGGGAAAGGCAAAGATATGGTGCCTTGGAGAAGGCGATTCTTTAATTGAATTGCACCCTTAAAGTGTGTTGGACCAAGAGTGAAAGAATACCATTTCTGCAGATGAAATGCATCAGGGCTTCTGTTTTTCACTCTTGTTTCTGCTCTCCCTTGTTAATCTATTAACGTATTTGCTCCAACAAGGCCTTTTTGAATTTCAAGAAGATGTATAGTTGGGCCCTCTTAGTGTATCATCTATTTCCCCACTTTCTCTTTAATGGGTTCTCACTCAAACCACCTCTTCCATTTTCAGTACACAGTTGCCAAAGTAAGATGTTATTAATAAATGGGAGGGAGTCTTCTCTGTGGAAGAGCAAAGCTTCTGACCTTGAGTTATCTCCTGGCACATTTTATTTCCAAAGAAAATATTAAGAGTTTGAAAGAACTTTTAAACTGAAGTGTATGTTAGCCACAATCAGTCACATAGGTTGTCATCTCAGTTTCTTGTTATTGATTTGGTGATTGTGAGTATTTTTGGCACACAGGAAGCTGATTTATACCAAATCAAGCTATTTATTCACCTACCCTGGCATTGTTCTTCTGATTGGCAGTGGTTCTGCATATTCTCTGGTACACAGTCTTTCCCAGCACCAGCAACCTGATCCTCTTTAACTTAAGGTGTCCATGATTGAATCTAGGTTCTTCTGCATAAATACATACATTTGTTGTATTACTATGTTATTGTCATGTATTTCTGATCATGTAACATGACAAAAACAACATACACTGTAATAATCTGTGCTACAAAATCGGTACCTGGGCTTCATAGAATCATAGAGTTGGAAGAAACCACAAGGGCTGTCCAGTCCAACCTCCTGCCATGCAGGAAATCACAATCAAAGTATCCCCGACAGATGGCCATCCAGCCTCTGTTTAAAGATCTCCAAGGAAGGAGATTCTACCACACTGTCAAACAGCTCTTAACTGTCAAGAAGTTCCTCCTAATGCTGAGTGGAATCTCTTTTCCTGTAGCTTGCACCCATTGTTTCATGTTCTCGTCCAGGGGTAGGCAACCTTTCCACTTTAAGGGCCGAGGGACTTCAGCTCCCAGAATTCCAGGAGCTATTGGCCAACATGGGACTATTGGCCAACATGGCTGAGGCTTCTGGGAGTTGAAGTCCCTCGGCCCTTAAAGGGGAAAGGTTGCCTACCCCTGTTCTAGTCTCTGGAGCAGCAGAAAACAAGCTTGCTCCATCCTCAATGTGACACCCCTTGAAATACTTAAACAGGGCTATTATATCACCTCTTAACAGTCTCTTCTCCAGGCTAAACATACCCAGCTCCCTAAATCTCTCCTCATAAGGCATGGTTTCCAGACCCTTCCCAATTTAGTCTCTCCCCTCTGGACACACTCTAATATGTCAACATCCTTTTTGAATTTTGGTGCCCAAAACTAGACACAGTATTCCAGGTGAGGACTGACCAAAGCAGAATAGAGTGGCATTGTTACTTCCCTTGATCTAGACACCATACATTGATGCAGCCTAAAATCACATTGGCCTTTTTAACTGCCGCATCACACTGTTGACTCATGTTCAACTTGTGGTCTACTAGAACTCCTAGATCCCTTTCACACGTAGTCTCATTAAGCCAGGTGTCCCCCGTCCTATATTTATGTATTTAATTTTTCCGCCCTAAGTGCAGTACCTTACATTTCTCTGTGTTGAAATTCATTTTGTTAGCTTTGGCCCAGCTTTCTAACTTATTAAGGGCTTCTTGAATTTTGATCCTGTCCTCTGTGGTTTTAGCTACTCCTAATTTGGTGTCATCTGCAAATTTGATAACCATGCCTTCTATTCCTTCATCCAAGTCATTTATAAAGATGTTGAATATCACTGGGCCCAGGACAGAACCAGTCACTTCTCTCCAGGATGAGGAGCAGCCATTGTTGAGCACCCTTTGGGTTCAACTCAGGGGTAGGCAACCTTTCCCCTTTAAGGGCCGAGGGATTTCATCTCCCAGAATCCCAGGACCTATTGGCCAACATGGGACTATTGGCCAACATGGCTGAGGCTTCTGGGAGCTGAAGTCCCTCAGCCCTTAAAGGGGAAAGGTTGCCTACCCCTTCAGCTGGTCAACCAATTACAAATCCACCTAACAGTCACATTGTCTAGCCCACATTTTACATCTTGTCTGCAAGAATATCATGGGGAACCCTGTCAAAAGTGTTACTGAAATCGAGATATACTACATCTTCAGCCTTCCCTTCACCAAGCTGGTAATTTTATCAAAAAAGGAGATCAGTTTTGTCTGGCATGACTTGTTTTCCAGAAACCAGTGTTGACTTTTTGTGATAATGGCATTGCTTTCTAAATGTTCACAGACTCTCTGTTTAATTATTTGCTCTAGAATCTTTCCTGGTATTGATCTCAGACTTAACTGGATGATAATTGTTGGGGTCTTCTTTTTCCCCTTTTTGAAGATGGGGACAACATTTGCCCTCCTCCAGTCTGCTGGCACTTCTCCTATTCTCCAGGAGTTCTCAAAAATTATTGCTAATGGCTCCGAGATTACATTAGTCAGTTCTTTTAATACCCTTGGATGTAGTTCATCTGGTCCTGGAGACTTAAATTCATTGAGATTAACCAGGTGTTCTTGTACTTTCTTTTTACTTATTCTGTGCAACATTTCTTCTATTGTGTTCTGTGCTCCATTTTTCTCAGGTTGAGCACCCTTTTCCTTTTCTGAGAAGACTGAGTCAAAGAAGGTGTTAAGTAGTTCTGCCTTGTCTCTGTCCTCTGTTAGCATTTTGCCATGGATTGCATCTCCCAGAATCCTCCATCCAACATGGCCATTGGTCATACTGGCTGTGGGATTCTGGGACTTATAGTCCAAAAAAGGAACTTTTCCAAGTTCCAACTAGCAGTTTAAATAGGGATCAAAAAGACTAAGTTGTGTTGCTCATAAGTCGTTTCTGTGGGGTGTCTTCAAAAGCAAGGAACTTTTGGCTCCTGGCTTTTACTTCCTGGTTCTTATGTGTCAAACCAGACAGATTTTCTTTATTTGTCTCCAAATTTGTCAGTACAGAGACTTCTCAAGGGACTTAATATATTCTGCCTATAAAGGAGCTTGTAGTTTCACACACAGAATACCGGTAGATATGGTCTAGCTCTCAAAGGAAATATCTTTGTTTCTAACAACGGAGAACAATGTTTATTGCCTTGCCTTGCTTTTGTGTCCCAAACACCTCAAGTTCTTTACCTGCATCAAACCTTCCTCCGCCGCTGCCATCACCTTAAAGTTAGTTTTAACATTTCAAGAAAGATGTAGCTCTGTGACCTTCCATTATTACACTTCTTCCCCTAAAATGACTTTTAAAATCCATGGTGGCGCAGTGGTTAAATGCCTATACTGCAGCCACTCACTCACAAACCACAAGGTTATGAGTTCAATACCAGCCAGGGGCTCAGGCTTGACTCAGGCTTGCATCCTTCCAAGGTTGCTAAAATGAGTACCCAGCTTGTTGGGGGCAATTGGCTTACACATTGTAAACCGCTTAGGAAGTGCTTAAGTGCACTGATAAGCGGTATAGAAATGTACTTGCTATTGCTGTGCTTGGTGAAGAAGAAGCTTGTGAACTTTGAAAGCCTGTGTAATGTATTTTGCACTTTTTGGTTGGCCTAATAATGGTATCACCACAATGTGTTTGGGGGATTTTGCAATATTTTGCTTCCCTTATGTCCTTTTCCAATCAAACTCCAAGCCCACAGAATTCTAAGGAAGATCTGGCATGGGAGCTGACCTGCAGCACAACAGCAGGTATAGGTGACAAGAAGATCCCTTCTGGATCACACCAGGGGCCTATCTAATTTTATCCAACCTACACATTGGCCAACCAAGTGCCTCTGGGAAGCCCCACAGGCAGGTGCCATATTACTGAATAATTGTTAGAAAAAGTTCCGCTTGTCCACATAGCGCTCTACTGGGACCATTTGGGGTGCTAATTTAAGCCTGAACTTCTAGAGTCCTTGGATTTATTTGCACTCTAATTAGATTTTTTTTTAAAAAAATAGCAAATAGAGAGGGAGCTATAAATGGAGCTATAAAGATACATTTGGGAATATATGCCCTACAACTGGATTTTAAAAGGGTATTCTTTCTTTTTTTAAAAAATAAGTACAAGTATTGTTCCTGTTTGTCATTTTATGTTAACCATTATTAGAAGACCATGGTAGTGGTACGTGGAGAGCCTCCTGGTGTTATAGTGTGATACCATTTTAAATATTGAATATCTGTTTCTTGCAAATTCTCATTTTTACCCTGTGAATAAAAGAATAAGGCCATTAGATGCTGGAAAAATCTGTTTAGGTGCTTCAGCCATTCCATGGATCAACTGTTGCTATCTCTCATCTATCTTGTGTGGGTGGGCAAATGTGTATCATTACTGACAAGCCCCAGTGAATTGAAATCTTAAAATATCATATAAATCTGACAGAGCATAAGGACAGAGAATAGGAGTGAAATGAGAGGGAAGGAGGTGGGGGGGAGTGAAAAGCAACTTCAATCACATGCTGTATAGCCATACTTGGAAATAAGCTCTTTCAAGAGATAGTGATGGAGGTTGGTTTGGACAGCTTTAAAAGGAGGATTAGACAAACCCATTGAAGCTAAGGCAGTCAGAGACTATTAATCCTTACCTCCATTATCAGAGGTGGTATCCTTCTGAAAGGCAAACATGGGCATTGGGATGTATTCCCGACAGCATTTCACAAAACTGGGACACAGATAGTCAAGTAACATCAGAGTGTGATCAAGATGGCAAAAGCTATTAATGAGGAAGAACACACACATTAGGTGAGGCTGCAGCAATTTACTTTTGCCTGAACCTATCAACCTATCCACCTGATCACCCCAATTTGTAATTCTAAAGACTAATTGTATCACCGATATGGCCTCCCGGATATGTGAAGACGAGGACCAACCTGTGTACCAGATGGGGTGTTGGTTTTAATTATAAGGATTGTGGGTTTTTTATTGTTATTAAGATCTTATTTACTGTATTTTATATATTGTATTTTTATATTGTTTTATACTATTCTGTAATCCCACCACGATCTGCAGGGATAGGCAGGAAAATACAAATAAAAACTATTATTATTATTATTATTATTATTATTATTATTATTATTATTGGGAAGGGCAAGATTCCACTCCCTCCTCTCCCCTTGCTCCTACTGAGATAACTGAATACAAACTACTTTTGCATGTCAAAAACAATGTGCAACAGCCTGGAATAAGCTGAGGACAAAGGGGGAGGAAGTGGCAGGAAAGACAGAAACTGGGACATTTCAAATGCAGCTGAAAAAAAAAATGAGATGACTGCAAAGCAAAGCAGCTTCATTTATATACCGCTTCATTTCTAAGCAGTTTGCAACTGTAAACTCATTGCCTCCCAACAGCTGGGTACTCATTTTAGCGACCTCGGAAGGATGCAGGCCTGAGTCTAGCCTGAGCCCTGGCTAGTATTGAACTCGCAACCTTGTGGTTTATGAGTGAGTGGCTGCAGTACAGGCATTTAACCACTGCGACACCAGGGCTCCTAAGGATTAATCAGGCTTGTTGCTGAAAATTGGGATAGTTGGAGTGCATGCAAAAGGATGCTGTCATGTTCTGCCTGGGCTTTCTGTAGGCACCTTGGTTGGTCTTAGGACTGATCCAGTGCAGCTCTTTTTGCCTTCTGATATCTTTCCCCAATATATTGTGATTTCTACTGCTGTTTCCCTTACTTTCAGAACACTCCTGCAGCAATTACAGAGACTCCAAGCTATGGTGGCTGGCAAAGTGTCACGCTCATGTAAAGCTGCAAGTACACAAACAGGGACCTGCATTATGGTAAGTGTCTCCCATCTGTGTCTTTTCAACAGAACTTGAGAAAATTCCTATTTTTTCATACTATGGCTCCCAGAATGTTCCAGTTATCATGGCCACTGACTAGGGGAGTTTGGAAGAGTTGTGATGCATTAATGTCCATGCTTGAAGGGGGATTTGGGGAGTTGTACAAAAAAATAACATTTTTAAGATCTGCTTTCTCCTTCACTGCTTGCTTTCGGTCAAATCCAGGAGTATGCAAAGTGTAACATGGAGACCCTACACCCCACTTTTGTGGACCCTGGCATGGGGGCACATTGTTGAGGATGATCACCAGGATAGAATTTGGAAGTTTGAGGAAGTGTTCAGTTTTGTATGGGGCAGAGCACTGAAATGTTACCTTCTTAGACTACAGCTCCCAGAATCCCCCTGCCAGCCTAGTTATTGCTAGATCTTAGCTTCCTTAGGTGATAGAATATGTTGGCTCGGACACTGGGAACTGTTTAAAAAAGCCAATTGTGGGGAAGAAAATTGCCCCATTAATTTCAGTTACCTCTCATTTTTCCCCTTGTCTCTTTCTGTCCTGAAATAAATTGTCTTACTGGGTTTCCTCTCTCTACTATTGCATGTTTGAATGATGGTAAATAAAGGTTTTATTTGTGCCTTGTATGAAAAGCTGACTTTGAACAGCCCTGCTAGACAGAAAACCTTCTTCTTTGTGTCCTTGCTTTTCTTGGGCTGGAGAATTCAAACATGAGATTCATCAGCTGAATTTTGAAGGGTTTTTGTCCACAAGATCTGTTCCATTTTCCTATAGCTTAGCTTTACATATTAGATCAAATCTGAAAGTGCTTCCATTTCCTTGCTGTGTTAATCTAACAGGAAAAATGACTTTAAAATTGTTATTCCTATATCTACTAATCAAATACCCTTTATATTCTTATTATTCTTTCCCTCCCGCACAAGCCTTCACACTTCCAATTTTTAAAAATACATGTGTGTCCATCAGCACAAGTAGCAGGGAAAGCGCCCACTGTGATGTTAAGAAACAACATTAAAATTCACATCACAGTCTAGTCTAGCTGAGATGAATTTCTTACCTTTTTAGGTTTTGTGAGCAAGTAGCTCGTCTGAGCAGAATGGCTGCAGAGTTTCCAGGGTTGCCATACTAATGTAAATGTGCTTTTTGCTAAACCGAATCTTCATTGCATCTGTGCAATAACATGTATAGTTAACCATCCTATGAAATGATTGATACACATTAGCACTAGATGAAGAAAACTCTTTGAAATGATATGTTACTTGCTTGGTTTTGATACTACCTTTTCTCTATGTTCAAATGAAGAGACTTTGCTTTATTTTTTATTTTTTCATGTCTAATTGTACTTGTATGTGTTTTCCTGCTAGGTGGTGGTATTATGCTTTGCCATTACTTTTGGCAGCTTCTCCCAGATTTATGGGCCTAATTCCTCCATCACAAAGGCAGTACTGCCAACCCAACATTCCACACCAGAATCATATGCTGCCTCTATAGGTGAGTAAGAAACCTTCCAAGCATCTGTGGTTGTCTAGTTCCTAATTTATCCTTTCCCCAGTCTTGGGTCTTCTAAAATTGTTGGACCATAAATCCCACTAGCCCAGCAGCTGAGGACAGTGGTCAGAGCTTATGAGAGCTACTATCTAGTCCAACATATGGAAACTGAAGGCTGGGAAAAGGTGGTGTCCTCAACAAAAGGAAGATGAAATTTCTCTAAGATGCTAGAACTCCTTGGGAAGTGGCTTAACAGAATTTCAGGACATAAACTATCTTTGAGACAAACAGGAAACAGAAGTGAGTCCTGCTTCCTCTTTCTATGCAGTTGATTGTGGACTCATTCCCACTTACAAATAGATTAGTTTGTGATCCGAATCAATGGATTGGTTCGACAGCGGAGCGTGGCTCACACTACATTTTCCCCTTGTAAAATAACCCACTTGTCATTCACATTGACTAATGAATCTATTCAAAATGGACCCCTTCAGCCGGCTGACAAATTTAAATAGATTCTGATCTGCATCCTGTTCACACTTGTGCTGAATCGATTTATTGCAAAAGATGCAGAAAAAAGAGCATCAAAAATGTGTGTTAAATGGGCCTAGCACAGCTCCCCCCATCACCAAACTGCTTCACCATTTTGGCTCAAGTGTGAACAAGGGTCATTTAAAGCGTTTCAAACCGGTTAGCAAACCAGGCTATAATGTAGTGGTAGTGACGCCTCAGTAAGGAACAGTAAAGGAGTTGTGTAATCAGGGATGATCTGAGGTGGTCATTTGCTGACACATGGCTCCCATTTGTCACTTCAGGCCTTCAGAACCTGTGACACCAGCAACCATGGGGAGATAGTTCGGAGCTTATTTTGAGAGGAGCCTCTTTTTTGAGAAGATTGGGAAGGAGGTTTATTTCTGAGATCTAAAGTGGTTCATTTCAGACACCTTTAGTTCATGACTCACTGCTGAGATAGCTATTTTTTTACACAAGATGTTTAGTCCTTGTCATTATCCAGTTACAATGTTTGTGGGTAAAAGAGCCAGGAAAGGGGAGAGCTTCCCCTGAATGGTATAAGCAGCTTCCTATTTATTCTATTTGCACATTTCCTTCTAATACAACTTTAAGGTCATCATTCACTGTCAAAGTAGAGGCATTAAACACAGAAGATTGTTGATGTTCAATAATTGGCATTCCCACTTTCTGGTTCAGGGTTGACTCAGCCTTGCATCCTTCCGAGTAAGAGGTCTCTCCCTTTGATACTCTGGAGATTTCATCAGTTTAGAATAGATAGTATTGGGCTAGGTGTGCTGGCTGCGTTGGTGAGAGTCCAACACATTTGCCAGGAACCATGTTAATAAAGGCTTGTTGTTGTTGTTGTTGTGTGCCTTCAAGTCATTTCCAGTTCCAACCCTAAGGCAAACCTGTCATGAGGTTTCCTTGTCAAAAATTTCTCAGAGGTTTGCCATTGCCTTCCCCTGAGGCTGAGAATATGTGACTTGCCCATAGTCACCCAGTAGATTTCATGGTCAAGTGGGGAATTGAATCCTGGTCTCCAGGATCTTAATCCAACACTTAAAACCACTACACCACGCTAGCCCTCTAGACTGCTATATAAGGCAGTTTCATAAGTTCATATGTTGGCAACCCTAAGCCCAAGCAAACTCTTTCCACTCCACATAAATAGTTGTCTTGAAAACAATGATATCCCAGCATTTCTCAGATATCCCAGCATTTATGCCTCTGCTTTTCACCCCATCTCTCTTTTTCTTTCTGCACAGTGAGGTCAAGGAGCCTGCTAATTTATGATGGGGCTCCTCCACTGGAGGAACAACACTTCTCAGATCGCAGCAGTGGCTGGGACAGACACTTGGAGGCCTCCACACATTCAGCCCTGTCTTTGGAATCTGTGTCCAGGTCTCATCATGACCAAGTCATGGAGATCATGATAGCCAATGAGACAAGGCTAGAGAAGTCCATGCTGGTGGAATTGCAACAGCACAGGTAAGCAGGAAAGACTCATTGATCCATTTTGAATTGCAGTATGAAGCTTTTCCCCATTTGCTCTGGAGAAAACAGTAACTGCTCTGGTAAATAGGAAGAAAGTGGGGGCCAGTGCTGCTCAAAATTGTGGGATTTCCCCCCCCCCCAAAATACAGTGGAAAGTTGGCATGCTTAAATGCAACCTGCAGATGACCAATGTGGGTGTTGAAGGGAAAGGTCAGAGGCTCACCACAAGACCAAAATAAGGTAGAGCCATGCTAAAGGAGAGAAGCATTCTGAATCAAGCAAAAACTCTGAAGCTGCAGAGTTATTAATCACTTAGGAATTTCAAGGAAAAGCATATTAAGTATTACCAGTGCATTCTGACCCTACCATCAACAAACTGGCACTTTGTACTAATAACAACAATCTGAAATGTAAGGAAAAGGTTGAACATGCATTATTTTTACTTGGTTTTTGCTTGTTAATTCCATTATGGCTTAATTATTATTATTATTATTATTATTAAAGTTTATTTCTAGAGCGCTGTCAGTGTACTCAGCGCTGTACAAAAGACAATCAAGAATAAAACAAATAACAAATAAAAAATAAAACCTGCCAGAGGCGTACAATCTAAGTTAAAACAATGAGCAAAATAATAAAAGTCAGTTTAAACAAAGACAATTACAACAATTACTAACAACATCCACTGTAAACCTAAGTGAGAAAACAAGTAAATGTATATCAGACAATACCAGGGAATGCCTCCCTGAATGACTGTTGTTTCATAATTGGCTAATATATCTCCAGTATCTTCCTTTGATTTTATATATTATGTTGTAGATTGTTGCTAGATACATTTTCCAAAACTGCTACAAATGATAAAGTGCATATTAGATTTGTGCCAGATTGATTGTCTGAGTGCTAACCTCTGGACTGGCATGATGTGGTTAAATAAGCTGCTATCTTCAATTCACTATCCCTCAGTTCTTGAACCCAAAACTTGGTTCAGTGAACAGAACTTGTCTTATCTTAACCTTTTTACTCCGTAGAGAACATATTTTAGTGGTCAAGCTAGGGCTCTCATGCAATTTTAAGACATTGTAGACCAATTAATTAATTCTATCAATTTTAGATGATCAGCCAATTATATATGCATCTATTTACATATGAGGGGGAAAGTGTAATACCAAATGAGGAGACAAATATTTTATTTTTTAGGTCTGATTTTTGCTTTTATATGATGCATACACAGTCAAAACAGATATTTCCCTTTTCTTTTACTTACAGCTAGGATGTTAAATGTACCATTTTAATAGGGAGTGGTAAAAACAGTGCAATCCTAGGAATGACTACTCAGAAGTCACCTATGGGACTTACTTCCAGGGATAAGTGGGCATATAATTGCAGCCTAACTGACTAATGATTGCAACCCCCAGTTAGGTGCATGCTTTGAATTTGAAAGGTCCCAGACATCTCTGGTTACACAGGAATCTTGGATAGCAAAGCTGGAAAATATGCTGTCTGGGACATTTCTGCTGCACAGTGTAGCTGTGTAAAATACAGTAAATTTTAGTAATGACAGTAGATGGTATTCTGTGTAGACCAGTTTGTCTGCAGATGCTGCAGTTTGCAGTGTAGTAACCAAATTTTCTTTTCCAATCTTTAATTATTACAGAGTCAACTCAGAGCTGGATGCAAATGAAACATTAAAGATCATTGAAATTGACAGAAGAGTGAACGCCACATCTTAAAGAATTTAAAATGGGGGGGGGGGGAATCCTTTCTTTCCGACCAAAGGTCTGAGGAACTTTTCACTGTCAGTCAACCCAAAGCACTTGTCTTATCCCTGTGCCGGCTTATGGGAATGTGACTTTGGTCTGCAGTTCTTCTTCTTTTTTTCTTCCCTGCCCCCTGTTTTCCACCACTCAGTTTGCCTTTTCACTCCTACCACCTAAGGGGAAGGTTTCTAAAGGCATCAAGTTATCAAGAAGGTGTTTGCTAGTAAAGATAGGATGGGAGCTGGCATGTCTCCTACTTAAGGTGCAGAATGGATAACCAAGCAGTCTTTGCATCAGTGTAAAAAAGTTATAGATGTCTTGTCTCTGTTCTCTTACAGTGTAATAACATCTGTGAAAAGGGAAGAAACATCCAGAGGCTGTTCTGAATACAACCAGGAACTGCCTCACATAATTGGGCAAAAGGTGACTTTGTACGATCAAGTGTTGTTAAACAGGGAAATGTAATCATGAGGTGACAAATACATAAAATGCTTCAGAGATAGTTTATTCTTAACTATAGAAGTCCCTGTTTGGTGAAACAGATACACAACCCTAGGAAAGGCATTATTTTCTTCCTTTAGTAGAACCAGCTTGTATCTCTGTCATATCAAAGTGGCGAAAGTGGGTATGAATGGACATCCAGTGAAGTTCTGGAAAAACATAATGGCATTTCAGGTGTGGTGGGGAACATCTGCTTTCATCCATAATTAGTCTTAATACTCTACAAATATGAGAACTTCAGGAATCATCACTAGCTTTTTAATCTCAGAAGAATTAGCAGATCCGAATTATTTTCACCTCATGGTGAGGTCTCCCTGTAAAGACTCGAAAAATATTCACTTGTCTTATATTAGGTTTTAGCCCATTGATTCTGAAAGTGAAGGATAGGGATATAAGAAATTTAGATGATTTGGCTAAAGCCCTGGTGTGTACGATAGTGCAACTTGAGTGCATCCTTAAAATAGCATTAAATTTTATTAGGTGGGCTCAAAAAGGCCACACTTCTTCTCTTAAGTAGGGTAGAACACTCATTAATAACTCAGAAACTGGATTACTGAACATCAGACTATCAGACCCTCCAATCACAAAAGCTAAATGCTCTGAATTGACTGTGAGAATGAGGAGGAACCAATCCTTTGATTATAGATAGGTACTATGATAAATGAATGCCAGTGTGGTGAAGTAGGAAGGAAGTCAGGCTAGAACTGGGGAGACCAGGCTCAGATCTCCATTTAGCCATGAAGCTCATTGCCCTCTCAGCAACTTCGGACTAACCATCTCCAAGCCTAACCTTCCTCACAGGGCTGTACACTGCTTTGAACTCCTTGGAGAAAAAGTGGGATGCATGCAACAAAACTTAAATTAACACTCTTCAGTGTTAGCTAAAGTTGGTCCCCTTGAGACAAGGCTGGATGTACCATACTGATTCCTCATACCTAATTTCAGAATAGCAAAGTAGCAGGGAGAAAGGAAGCAGGCAACATGAAAGGCACATGAAGTGCTTTTTGAAAAGGAAAAAGGAACACAGGAATCTGAGTCAAACATTAATGACAGTGGTCTCCCAGCTGTGTTGCTCTCTCTCTCTCCCTTTACATTTTCTGTTCCTTTGTACTATTGTAAGTCTGACATACTTCCCTAGTATACCTTTTCATGAAAAGTGAGTGAGTTCAGTGAGTCTCTTTCTCTGCCCAGTCTGCATGAGAGAAGGGGCCATCTGAATCAAAACATTGCAATCTAGTGTTGCATTTTTTCCTGGTTTATCCTACATTCAAGACTTCTGGTTGCTCAGATTTCCCTGCCACCCCTGCTCCTTTCTGTTGTAAATAGTATTTATTAGGGTTTTTTTTT
>CM034708.1:195293204-195308163 GCA_020142125.1 Phrynosoma platyrhinos
TTTGATTTTGTAACTTCAGCTGGCAGCTGGAATGTCCAGCCAAAGCAGTAAAATCCCTCATAAATGGCCTCGGTGATCTTTGAGAAACCTCCAATATTTGTGTTAGACTCCTGGCATTAACTTTTTGAAATAGTCAATGAAGTAATTTTCCCCCTCCAAGCTAGTTTCCATCCCTCCCCATATTTCCCTTCCTCTTTTTCTATAGGTGTACATGCATTTCAAGAAGTTGTTGCAGTGAAAGCCAGTAAAGGTTTCATTCTCTGTTTTATTTGGCAAGTTACAAGCTACTGTAACCTGAAAAGAGCACGACTTCCATGCTGGTTGCCTGAGGCCAAGTTTGCAATCTGAAAATTCAGTAGAAACCTGTTCCAGTTCCCAGATATCTGGCAGTGGAGATGGTTGCCACAGTTGCCTCTCTGTGTGTGTCCCTTAACTAGCCCAGTTATTATAATCTTCACAATACTGTAAGGGGCACTGAAAAGTATGGGCTAGCTAAGTAAGATGAGAGCCCCACCTCCTGTATCCCAAGTAAAACCGCCGCCACGGGCCTCTGATAAAGTTTTAGCTGTCTGCTTGGCTCTTTCCAA
This sequence comes from Phrynosoma platyrhinos, assembly GCA_020142125.1. Taxonomy (NCBI): domain Eukaryota; kingdom Metazoa; phylum Chordata; class Lepidosauria; order Squamata; family Phrynosomatidae; genus Phrynosoma; species Phrynosoma platyrhinos. The sequence continues at coordinate 195,293,792 of CM034708.1, forward strand.
ATCAATGGCGTCAGTAGGGTTGGTGTCACCCGCTGTGGTAACTCCCCCATGGAGTTACATAGTAATGTTTTTTGTACTAATGTTACTCATAAATTGTGATTCCCATATATTACTGAATGTAATGGCAATAGTTGTGACATAAACAGCTAGCATAATTAAAATTATAATTTTAGATTAAAGTATCATATGCACAGCCTAAATGTATTTATATTTACATAGTTTTGTGTGGTTAAGGTGAGAATTTGGTAAGATGAGATGTTTTTAAATAAAACTTAAAAACAAAAACCTGAGATCTCTCCTTTCTCCTCCCACTATGCTTTGCCCTACTCATATCATCTTTTCTGCTGAGCTCCAGCATTTTAAAGGGATGCAGGAGAATACCATTGCCCATTTCTGCCAAAAGGCAGATGTTTGGGGAGCAATGGTGTCACCCCAAATGGGGTGTCACTTTGTGTGGCCCTCACCCCCCCCGTACCTTCAGGTGTTGTCCCTCTTCTAAACGATATCTTCAGTCACCTTTTGATGGGATCTCTTGGGAATTGGCTTCACATGCAGGTGCCACCCCTAGACAAACCATTCTAATTTCATAAAACTTTCATTGATTCTACATGTCTGTAAGCTGTTATACGCTTAGAAAGCTGATGGGTGGGTTATGCAAAGAAAAGGTTATTTTAAACTGTGTATTTATGGAAATAAACCATGAGGTCAGTTATGCTTCTTAAGAAGTCAGTTTAGTCCACAATTAAGTGCCTAAAGTATGTAGATAGGAGGTTTCTTTTGCCATGTATATACTTCAGTTCTACTGCTACTTTCCCCTTAAGATTTCTGTTTTTTTGCTGTGCAATTCAAATGTATTTTATTCAACATGTACTTACAAGACAGATTTCAGCTGACATAAATTAGTTATCTCTCCCCCCCCCCCCCCCCCCCCCCCCAATACATCATGCTGAAGATCTGCCTCTTTTCTTTGGCTATATTTAGAAACAATGTCCAATTTATTATAAATTGAGGGTTAATGTCAAACATTTTGAAAAAGCCCAACATATCTTTTTTGGAATAATTCAGTAAATGGGGTTTCTTTTGTTTCTTTTTGTTTAAACCTTCAATTTTTAGGAGTCTAGACGCAATTTGGCTGTCAGTCAAATAAATGAGTAATATTAATTGCTACTCTGGCCAAGATTTCCACAAAGAACCTGAGATCTTTAATGTCAGTAGTCCATTGTGTAACCTCTCCTACCATCACTACACATAGGTGGCATAAAGGGTTGTATATTTAGCATTCTTTCTCCAACTCAATGACAAAAATAATTCTCCTGTAATTGGTAACTGGAAAAAGGCCAGTGTACTGTTTGCATTTTCTTTCCATATGACCCCACTGTTCTACCATTCTTCCACTTCTGTGTGTCATAATTAATTAATCAATTGATTTATAACAGTATAGCTGTGATGAAAATGTTTTTTGTTGTTGTTGTCTTTCTCTGTATGTAGAAATATGTGCTATTTATCAGTCTAATTCCCAGTAATTTTGATAATGTTCTGAATAGCTTCTCTATTGATTCAGGCTTGCTATGTTCAGGGAAGATTTATTAAAACCAGTCTTCACCTTGGTGTAGATGCTATTCATGTTACCCTGTGTTCCACAAACCAATGATTTTTACATGCCCTCCAACCGTTTTGATTTGGCAGATATAGTCCCAGTTAATCCTCTGTCATCCCACTTTTTCAGAAGCTTTTGAAATGCCCAAGTTTTTTTCTCCTCCTACCACTTTCCGCCTTTGTCCTCAGCTTACTTCAGTTGCTGAAAACTGAGTTCAGAGTGCAGTAGTTGTACTAAGTTAACTCAGCAGGTAGGAGAGGAGAGAATCCTGCCATTCCCCCCCTCCACCAAAGAGAACTCCTACCTCACTTTGCAGGATATTACTAAATGCATTCATCCTGACCACGTGGTAACTGCAAGGTGCACACTGCAATTTTCACTGAAGCAAAAACCTTCTGATACTCTGAACTGTCTGGAACAGCTGTGTAATTACATAGAGTTAATATAGTTTAGGTTTATTGCATATTTAAAGACAGAAGCATCTAGACAAAACACTTAAGTTCCCCTGAAATAAAGTAATCTTACAAGTTTTTAAAACAAAGGTTGGATGGCCACTTGTTGGGAGTGCTTTGATTGTGTGTTCCTGCATGGCTGGGTTTTTGACCAGATGGTCCTTGTGGTCTCTTCCATCTCTATAATTTGATGATTCTGCACTTGATCCTACGATCTACACTTAATCCTATTCAGGTCACTAGCAATGAGGCAATTGGGAATTGGATGCAGGATTGCAACTACCATCTGCAAGCACAGAAGTAATAATAATAATAATAATAATATAGTTTATTTGTATACCGCCCCAGTGGAAAACCAATCTAGGCGGTGAACAATAAAATTGTAGATTACAAACAAGTTAAAACCACAACATCCCTCCTCCCCCCTTAAAAAGTTATTAAATCAAATACAATTAAAACAACTGCAATTAAGCAGTAATTAATCTAAAACCAAACATAATAACAACTCCAAAAACAATACACACCGCAGCAACAAGCAACAGTCCCCTGCGAATCTACTTGAGGGAATTACAATGAGTCCAATACCCGACTTCAGAGGGAAGTGTCAAAACTGATACGCTTGGCCATTTAAATTACCATCTATTTGCTTTTCAGTTATTCCTTCTGCTTTGTGAATATGCAAATGTATTTTAGGTGGTTTGCATTTAAATGAAATTGGTCCTGTAAAATATGGCAATTACTTGGCAAAGTACATGAGAAGAAATCAGAAAAATAATTAGTAAATTATTAGACTACTTACACTGTTCAGGTTCTTGTTTTAACTTTGTACAGCTTTTTTGGTATTTGTACTTTTTCTATATATGCACTGCTTTTCTAAGAGTGTCTTCATAATGATTGCACATATTGCAAACCTGGGGGGTGAGGAAGGTTTTTTTTTTTAATGTAAGGCCCTTTTATTAAGCAGACAAGTCTAAAACCAAATAGCAAACTAAGTGCTTTTTTGTATGTAGCTGAGTTAAGTGAATATATGTAATGCTTTATCTGTTTCTTTGCAAATAAATATTTTCCTAAAGAAAGATGAAGTGGCTGTCTTGTCATTCTGTACTGGGCTTTCTTTTTCTGACATTTATTTCAACCAAATAGTTGTCTGTTTTTTTTTTTTAAATCACCACCATACTTCAAAGCTTAGGAGTATTCATAACCTTTAAAAAATACTGACAGCTAATTATCCAGCATGCCACTAAACTGGAAGTGAGATCAAAAGTGGTGATATGTCTCATAGCTGCAGACTTGCCTTTTGCTTTATAGAAAACACTGGGCTGGAATGATTGGGTATAACTGAAAAATGGTTAGAGGGCCTGTTATCTAGATAACTGACTGGCATTGAGCTGATGGGTGGTTAAGCATGCATTAATCTCACTACAGTATGTTGGGAGACCCCTTTTCTTTTTAATGCAACTAGGCATCTGTAAAACACTAATCACTTCAATTTTGCCTGAAACCAGTTATCTATGTAATGAATGGAACCCATATTCCGAAGGACCATATTCTCCAATATGAGACTGCCCAGGCTTTGAGATCTTTTGGTCCTACCACCCTCAGAAGCACATTTATTGGAGATACAAGCCAGGGTGGTCTTAGTGGTTGCTCCCAGGCTGTAGAACAGTTGTCCCCAGACTTTTTTGGGCTACCACCCTCTTTCCTCTTGGGTGACAAACCTAGCACCTGCCCCGTACATATTTCTTGGTATTAAGTCTATTGTTCTACTGCAGATTCAAAACAACCAACAGCTGGTATGTATGTAGGAAGCTACTTGTTCTGGACTGAAGACTGGCACGGATGGGAAAGAGAGAGATTTTAACTACAGAAGCCACTCCAAGGCAAAAGGACTCTTTAAGAAGCAACCCCAGATCCTCCCTCTCCTTCCCCACAATTTTATTTATTCATTTCATTTCATTTTTATACCACTTTTCTCCTAGAAGGGACCTAAGGCAGCTCAGAGATAAAATTACAATAAAAATTAAAAATTACAATAAAATTTAAAACAATTAATCTAAGAACAGTATTAAAACAGTATAAAAATATGCAAAAGTTAAAAGCATGACTAAAACACACACCTACTCCGTAAAAAAACACACCCTGGTATGACTGTATATTACACAAAGCTTCAATTGTTCCAACCCAACATTGTTTCTACAGCTACCTCTTCTCTCAACCTGTCCAATGAAAGAAAGTAGGAGCAGCAGGGCAGTTCCATCCTGCCAGCCCAGTTCCTGTTTTATTAAGGGCACTCAATGGGCTTCCATAGCTAAGCAGGGATTCCAACCCTGGTCTCCAGAGTTGTACACCACAGTGGCTCTCATCCAGTAAACATAAGCCCATATATAGCAATATAAAATAACCTACAGCTCTGTTCCTTCACAGAAGAATCTTCTCAACAGTCCTGATGGAGCATTTCTCTTCCTGTGCTTTTTTTGCACTTTGTTGCACCTTTTCTCTCTCTCTCTCCTCAATTCTCTCTGCTCCCATTGCTGTACCCTTGCTGATATGTGTTTGCTTCTGTTTTATTAATTTGATACTTATAGCTTATATTTTAGGGTGGCTTTTTGAGCTTAGGAAGAGCATTAACCACTTTGGTGGCTGTTGCTTTTTTGTGACATCAAAAAAGATCCTAGTAATTTTTTTAAAATGAGATTTTTTTAAAAAAAAACCTCTTTAAGAGCATGTGTCAATTCTCAGTCTTTCACCTAGGTTTCGCATGCAACTGAGATGAAGGGATATCTTTGTTTCCCTTCTGCACTGTGTACGTGAGAAAATGTGTACCCATGAAAATGGGTGAAGAGGTCCATGTTTACCTTTTGTGACTAGGCCAGTTCACTGATGCAGTGTTTGCAACATAAGCATGTTCCAGAATATCCAGATGAGATTCTTAAGGTTCATTGCATCTTTGATCTGTTTCCATGGTTCTTCCAGCATTTTTATTTTGCTTAACTCAGGTGATGGAAGAATGACAGATGGGGTCCAAGTGGTACTTAATACCCTAGTGGTACATTTCCATCAGAGTAGCTTGATGTCAGCTAATACAGTTAAACAGATATTCTCCCAAAGAATATTCCATCAGGACTGCTGAGAAGATGCCTTGGGTTTGTGGTTTTGGTGCCTTTGAAGCAGTAAAAGAGGCTGTACTCTATGGCATATTTGCATCCAAACATTAAGATGAATGCTATCAGAATTTTATGGCACTCTATAAACTGGGATGTATTAACAAAAGTTATTGTTTAAAAGTTGCTTTTATCCCAAGAAAGCATCTTCTGGAATTGTTCAGGGGTTCAAGAAATACAAACAATGGCTGGTCAACGTGAAGTCGAAGGCTTTCACAGCCAGCATCCATTGTTTTTTGTGGATTTTTCAGGCTATGTGGCCATGCTCTAGAAGAGTTTATTGCTGATGTTTTGACAATGAATCACTACTTGGATGGGTTTGGGGATTTTAGAGTGTATTTTGAGATAAGTAGGGAATTTTAATTGTTGTAAGCTGCCCTGATTGTTCGACAGAGGGGAGGGGTATAAATTATGATTATGATTATTATCATTATTAAATAGATGCAAATCCTCCTTGCATATCCTCCCATCCTGAGTCCTTGTCTTTCAACAACAGAACAACACACAAATTATTATGCAAATCACACCCTCTCAACCAAGGGTCACACAGTATATATACCCCACTCACTTCCATGCCAGCATGGCAAAAACCTCACAAAAAACGATGGCTGGTCAGGACAACAGGAACTAGCCACTGTTAATTCATCCCAGTAGGGCCATTCTCTGGAAATAATATCTAGAAAACTCACTTTGAAGATTCTTCAAAGAGTTGCTTAGTCCTAAGACAATTTTTCTCCTAGGATAAAAAAAAAAAGACTAACAAAAAAGGAATATTGTCATGTAATGGATGTCTCCTGCTTGAAAAGTCTCCTGCTTGATCAAAGTAGAGGGCAGTGGAGATTTTCCATTGTCCATTTTGACTGAAATTGAATTTCAAAAAAACCTTATAGAAGTTAGAACCACTGATGGCTGTTGTCACAAGATGTCTATCTATGAACTCTGGTATCAAAGACAATATCCCTCTGCATGTCAATTGTTGGGTTACACAAGACAAGGGGTGTAGTTAGTGTTCCTGCTGCAAGAGGCTTTCCTTAGGCAACTGGTTGGCCACTATGCAAATAGAATACCGGGTTTCAATAAATTATTTATATTTCATCCACTTTAGGGGTGGACAGTATGTAACCTTCCAGGTGCTATTGGATTGCAACTCCCCTAAGTCCTAGTCAATGACAAGTGATCATGAGCGCTTCAGTCCACTAACATGTGGAGGGCCACAAGTTGCCTATCTCTTTTCTTTATCCTCTCCCTTTCATCACACTTTAAAATAGCACATTGAAAATATCTTTGGATGGCCTTATTTGTTATGAGGATACAATTCATCCAGCTTTAGGAACTAACATGATCCCCTTCTCAGAAGGAAAAAATATTGTACAACCTTGATTTCAGGAAGTAACTGGTCCTGCTAAAGACAGATATCCATCATGCTTTGGACAGACCTAACAAATGGCTAATCCCCTCCGTTTCTGAAATCCTTGTATCAAATGATAACTCGTAAGAGCTAAGCATTTGCTTTTGCACTAAAAACAGACTGGGATTGGGGTGGGGGATTGAAAATTAGAGGAGATTAGTGCATAAATAAATGCAGTATGAGAGGATTTAGGGCAGCATCAGTGCACTGACCTACCTCTTGTGAATATATTTGTATGATTGGGGCTAAAAAGAGTCACCACGTCTGATAAATGGCACAGGTTGTTATATTAATTGCCTTAAATGTATGCATGAAATTTATTGCAAAGATGGATGTTTCCCAAAGTACTATATCAATTTATTCACATATGTTACGTCTCATAGCCTCACTTTCCTTCTTTTTAAAGTGCTGCACAGAGAATATTAACACTACACAAATGTGGACAAAATTTGTATGTTCCTTTTGTTTTTCAAAACTAGCTGCACCAGAGGCCACACTCACTACTCTAAATAATGCCACATGCCTGACAAAATAAAACATTGTTAATGTTCTTGGAAATTCAAGAGTTGAACATAGGATTCCCTAAAGAAGGAATGTGAATGACTTGGTAATGATCACTACAAAGTTGATACTATGGGAAGCCACTGTGTGCATATCCAAATGAACAAAACATGCAGTAAGGCCTTTCCAGAAGGTCTCAGCAGAGGGCTAATTGTTTCCTTTAAGTTCTTTTAAAAACAAGGTATGCAATCAGATCAGTCAAAAATGACTTGAAGTGACTAATTGAAGGGAATGGGGAGAGTTGCAAGGATTCTTTTAAGATACAGTTTCAGGGCAAGGTCACACAGAGTATAAAAAATATGAAGCTGGTGCTGAATGGGGTCAGTTTAGAAAACAACCTAATAAAATGACAAGCTATTAGTCCAACTAGCTTAGTAGTGTATATACTAGTGATGAGCAATATGGGGCCCCTGGACTTATATCATGCAACTTATCTCATCTTAAAATCCCTTGCAGAGATCAGAATAGGTTTCTGCGAAACAATCTGTCTCCAACATTTCGCAGATGAAATTGTAGACGTGTGGCCAAGCAACATCAGAGTGTGGTCAATATGGCAAAAGTTATCAGTGAAGAAGATCACTCAAGCTTGGAGATGCTGCTGTAGTTTGCCTTTGCCTGAGTCTAATGGGAAGAGCAAGATTCTGACCACTGTCCTCCTCCTCTGAGTTAATGTACGCACTGCGAATGCACACTGCTTCTGATTCAAGTAAGCTGTGGACAAAGGAGGAAAATGGGGGGATGAGAGAAACTGGGACATTTTTAAAGCAACTAAAAATGGGACAAAGGAAAATTAAACAGGACTCTCCCTGCTAAATTGGGACAGACTGACAGTATGTCTTCATCAGCAGCCTGCTAAATGGGAAGAAAGAGTGAAAGAGAACAGGAGAGGAGTGGCAGAAATAAAGTGGGGGAAGCAGAAAAGGATCATCCTTGGATGGGGGAGAAATGGGACGGCTTTACATTCTTTTATCTTTGGTCTTTCTCACCATGCACTTCAGTCCTATTCACTGCCAGCATGCAGCCCCTGACAAATTGCCACTTAAGGGAATGCAGTCTTCTCCAAAAAAAGAGAGAAAAAATTGCTACCCCTATGATCCACATTTACTGCCAGTGGTTCTTACGGGTTTTAGCCAGCATTCTTTCCCAGTCTTTCCTGGGAATGAAAGAATTTGAAACTGGGATCTTTGCTGGCGAAAATTTCTTTGTGGGAGATAGTTCTGGTTCTCTGCTGCATTTCATGATGTGGGATGGTGTCCATGATGAAAGCTTATGCCAAATAAAACTGGTTGGTCTTTAAGGCCGAGGTGGGCAACTACAAGGGACTGTGAGTCAATTTCCCCTCCTCTGATCCTCCAAGGGCAGCCCTGCCTCATTAGCATGCCAAAATACCTCCCAAACACTGTAGGTTTTACCTATATCCTTCTCAAAATGGCAGGTCACCATTTTGGGAAGGATATGGATGCAAACTAAGAAATTAGGGTGGGGGGTTCTCTGGGGATTTGTGACTATGTAGGTGGTCTTTTGGGGTGGGTGGGTCGGCACATGTTTTTTAGGGGAACTGGTTCACGGCTTCAAGAGACACAAAAGTGGGGCCTGGGGGCCACATGAAGTCTGCAATTTTCTATCTATGCTTTCAGGGGCCACAAAAATGTTATTTTTACTAGCAAAACTGTGCTGTACAACTGATGATAGCTACTGTTGTTGCTGTGTGCCTTCAAGTAATTTTCAATTTATGATGACCCTTCAGCGAACCTATAATTGGATTTTCTTGGCCAGATTTGTTCAGAGGTTTCCTTTGTATTCCTTTGGGGGTGAAAGAGTATGACTCTCCCAAGTGACCCAGTGGATTTCCATGACCAAGTGGGGATTTGCACTTGAGAACGCCAGAGTCTTAGCTCAACAGTCAAACCACTGCACCACACTGGCATTTGTTCATAGCTATACCCATTTGTTTTCCTCTTCTGGAACACATTCCTCATTCTAGCATCACTGCTGTGCTTTTCTCTTCACAGTGTTCTCTGTATCTCTTTACTTAAAATATTTAAATCCTGCCTTGTATGCATACTGATTTGCTAGGCAGTGGGTAATACAAAATCACAATAAAATAAAATTTGGACAATTAAAATGGGCAAAATGACAGCAGGAAAACACACAAACCAACAGGATTAAATTACATTTAGTACTGAGGACAGCAGTAATGACTTCAATCCTATTGGTGACTCTTAACTACAGTAGATCTGTTAAATCATCTGTGGTATGATGTGACAACACATAAGTAAATCCCATTGATTCAATAGGTCTACTTCAGTCAGTACTAATAACAGGGTTTGGGGTGGCATTTTCCACTTTTTCTTTGGCAGCTGTTGGCTGGGGTGTAGAAATGCACAATGCAATTATCTCCAGATGCAGGAGAGGATGGAATGGCTTTTTCATCCTTACTGAACTAAATAAACAACCAGTTAGTAAGCACAAGCCTGAGCTATTCTATTCTTGAAATATTTGAAGGCATCATTAGCCTTATTTTTACATCATACACTATATATTTTCTTTTCTCGTTTTGTTATTTTTATTATGAAACAATGAGAGACATGTAAAAGAAGATGGTGTTGATGTTGAGACATCCTGTTTATATATGTTAAGAAAGAAAAAATAAATCTTGATTTTTCTCTTTTATAGCAAAAGCATTGGGGGTGAAGTTGAAATCAAGCCTCAACTCTCCTTAGAAGCTAAGATGACTAAACTGAGACTATAGAACGTTGGACATATCATGAGAAGACATGACTCACTAGAAAAGACAATAATGCTTGGAAAGGTACAAGGCAGTAGGAAAAGAGGAAAACAAATGGAAAGACTTAAACAAGGAAGCCATAGTCCTGAGTCTGCATGACCTGTACAGAATGATAGGGTGACTTGGAGGTCTTTCATTCAGAGGGTTGCCATAAGTTAAGTCGAGTTGGTGGCAATTAACAGCAAAAGATAAACTGATGAGTATTTGTTGTCCTTGATTTTTTATGGTACCTGGAATTCTGCTGTACCCTTTACTGTACAGCTAGGAAGAAAGTGCTTTCAAAAATATACATATAACATTTTTAAAAAAAATCTCTTTTCAGTTACTGTGCCATCATTTGTAATTACTTATAACCTACAATTAATTACTCACCCTAGTAAGTTAATTCTCCATCATGACTATATGCATTAGTAGAATCAATGAAAGAATGGATAGCAACTGTCACGAAGGATTTTTCAAAAGGTAAGTTAATTGCAATAAGTCACACTGTATCACTACTAGACTTTTAGGCACACAGGTTTATAATTATATGGACACTGTAGAACCACAAAGATAAAAATATTTGCAAGGTGATTATGAAGCATAAAAATGTTTGCAAGGCCAATCACGGTTTGGCATCTGTCAAACCCACAATGTGGCAAAGTTATGGGTTTTTGTTGTTGTTGTTGGAGTACCACTCCCAGAATCCTCCAGCAAACATGCCCATTGTCTATAGCCATTACATGATCCGTAGCCATGCTGAGTGTGGGATTTTGTGACTTTTAGTCCAAAAAGGTAATATTTCTAGCTCTGATCATACCCAGGACATTACCTCATGAGCCCCATTCTCTCAGCAATTGTGCCCAGTTTCAGAGCAGCCACTATTGCAGTGGTTCCGCTCCTTCCTCTCAGACAGGTCCCAGAGGATGCTCTCAGGGACAGTTCTGCAAAAAAAGACCTCATGTGTGGCATCCCTCAGGGTGCCATTCTGTCCCCGATGCTGTTTAACATCTATATGAAGCTGCTGGGTGAGATCATTCGGAGATATGGGGCTGGGTGTTATCAGTACGCTGATGACACCCAGATCTATTTCTCCATGTCTCAATCATCGGCCTTGAATTCCGATGGCATCTCTCCTCTCAATGACTGTCTCAAGGCAGTAATGGGCTGGATGAGGAAAAACAGATTGAAACTGAATCCAGACAAAACGGAGGTGCTCACAGTAGTGGCCCCAAAACTAGGAATTGGGTTGCAACCTCCAGTCCTGGACAGGGTCACACTTTCCATGAAGGACTGTGTTCACAGTCTGGGGGTGCTCCTGGACTCATTGCTCCTGATGACTAATCAGGTAAACACTATGGTCAGGAGCTCCTGTTATCAGCTTCAGGCCAGCTGTGCCCTTTCCTGGAAGTAAAGGACATTGAGACTGTGGTGCACATGCTGGTAACCTCCCGTCTGGATTTCTGTAATGCGCTCTACATGGGGCTACCCTCGTGCTTGGTCCGGAAACTTCAGTTAGTCCAGAATATGGCAGCCAGAGTGGTCTTGGGAGCATCTAGAAGAGACCATATAACACCAGTACTGAAGTCTCTTCACTGGCTGCCTATCAGTTTCCAGGCCCAGTATAAGGTGTTGGTTATGACCTTTAAAGCCCTAAATGGGCTTTAAACTATCTTCGGGACTGCCTCCTCCCATACAATCCACCCCACACACTTCGGTCCTCTGGGAGGAATTTGTTGCAGCCGATAAAAACAAGGCTGTCTGCAACCTCCCAGAGGGCTTTTTCAGTAGTTGCCCCCAGACTTTGGAATGACCTGCCGGACGAGATCCATCAGATAACAACCTTGAGCAGCTTTAAAAAGGCTGTGAAGATGGATCTCTTCCAGCAGGCCTTTTCTGACTAGATTTCCTGGCCTCAGGAGTTGTTTTAGCCATTCCCTTTTTGGCTCTCGTCATTTACCTGCTTGTCTTGTATTTTTGCTTGTTTTATTAATTTTTTTTGTGATTTTTAATATGTTTTAATTGATATATGATTTAATATTATTTTAGGGTGGGAGGGTGGGTTTTGGGGTTTTAGACTGTATTTTAGGTTGATTAATATTGTATGGATTAATATTGTAATATTTTAACTGATGTAAGTCACCCCTATTGGTTGACAGAGGGGCGGGATATAAATAAATAAATTAATAATAATAATAATAATAATAATAATAATAATAATAAACAACTATTGCATGTTTTGCAGTCAGATGACTGAGGCTGTTTTGGGTATTGTGTTCTTTTCTGTAGTTCTGCTACTGTGAGTTACATTTAAAAAGAAGAATACGAAGAAGAGAAATAGAAAAATAATAATTAATGGAACCAGGCTGCTTGGGAATAGCAAGGGGGAGAGGGGAAGAGGAGAGAGGAGGAAATTCATGCCCACTGATGCCCTGTGACTGCCAATATTGCAAGTGTCCCAGTTGCGATGTTTCACACCTGATAACTAGCATAATTGGGAGGTCATTGATGGGTTTACTCTTTCAATGAAAAGGGACACCCTAACCATGTTTGCAGGGACACAGGAGGAAAGCACTGGATATCTCACAGTGCTATGCAATAAGTATCACCAAAGGCATTCCCCCCTTGCTCTAATTGCTGTTTAAAAGCGGCAAGTAATAAATAAATAAATAAATGTATTTCTTTCTGTCTCTTCGTAAGGCTTGAAGTAGGGTACAATGTGTTAAAATACAAAACACATTAAAAACACATAAACCCACAGTTAAGATACAGCACTATAAAATCATTAAAATACACTCATAAGAGTACATATACAATTACAAAGTCATGGAATCATAGAATCATAGAGCTAGAATCATAGACCACAAGGGCCATCCAGTCCAAAGCCCTGCCATGCAGGAACTCACAATCAAAGCACCTTGGACAGCCTCTATTTAAAGACTCCCCCCCCCCCCAAAAAAAAGGAGACTCGAGATTTAAAATTGTCTAGGTAGGCTTGCTGGAAGATACATACGATTTGAAAATGAAATGAAGTGAAATGCTAGCAAGGAAAATTCTGTTAATTGCTAGCATAATATTGTTCTAGCAATTATCACCCATTAACAATAATGCTGCCATGCTGTGGACAGGTTTTGGGACCATTTTCAAAGGGGGAGGGCATAGTCCAATATAAATGTTACCAAGATGTATATGAGAGACCTGCAGGATCAATTTGCCAGGAGGAAAAGCCAGCACAACTGGTAAACCAGATGAAACCAATAAAATGCACCTGGATTATCACTGCCACCATGAGCAGTTGTTGAAGGCAGTGGGAAAGCGTGTAGGGAGTGGGAGTGGGTAAGACTGAATGCCTACCACTGCATGAGGGAAGTCAACTAGAGTACTTTTCACCAGTGCAGCCTTCTTCTACCTGGTACCCACTCTAGTTCATCTGGGCTATAATGCCCATCAAGAAGGGCACTTTAGCACCACTATATTAATAATAAAACATCATAATATTAATATTAATCACTATATTAATAATATAATATCATAACAGTACCACTATATTCTGCTTTGGTCAGGCCTCACCTGGAATAATAATAATAATAATAATATTTTTTTATTTCTAGCCCGCCCCTCTGCTCTGCAATCGGGGCGGGTTACAATATTTTAAAGCATACAAAGTTAAAACAAGCCTTATCCCCATAACCCCCTCCCACCCCCTAAAACAAGATTAAACTTTAAGAGATTAAAACATAATACAGTCTAAAACCAAACAAACAATACATTACAATAAAACAATAAACTCAAAAAATGAAGCGAGCTACAGACAAGGGACAGTTGAAACCATCTCCCTTCAGGTCGGAAAATTATTCTGGGAAGGCCTTCCGGAAGAGGTCCGTCTTTACTGCTTTTTTAAAGGCAGCAAGAGTAGTAATAAGACAGACCTCAATTCTGGGCACTGCAATTCAAAAAGGATATTGGGAAGCTGGGCCATGTCCAAAGGAGGACAACTGAAATAGTTAAGGGTCTGCAAACTATGCCCTATGAGGAGAGACTTAAGGAGCTGGGTATGTTTAGTCTGGAGAAGAGATGGTTAAGGGATGATATGATAGCCCTGTTTAGATATTTGAAGGGGCATCATATTGAGGATGGAGCAAGTTTGTTTTCTGCTGCTCCAGAGAACAAGACTTGGAACAATGGATTCAAACCACAGGAAAAGCAATTCCAGCTCACCAATGGAAGTAACTTCCTGACAGTAAGAGTTGTTTGACAGTGGAAGACACTCCCTCAAAGAGTGGTGGAGTCTCCTTCTTTGGAGGTCTTTAAACAGAGGCTGGATAGCCATCTGTCAGGAATGTTTTGATTTTGACTTCCTGCATGGCAGAGGGTTGGACTGGATCAGGGGTAGGCAACCTTTTCCCTTTAAGGGCAGAGGGACTTC
>CM034708.1:195310679-195329262 GCA_020142125.1 Phrynosoma platyrhinos
CTGGTGAGTCCTCCGCCGGGCTTCGGCCGCTGTCCCTTCAGCACCGCGATGAACCCGCCGCCCTCGGCAGCCGCGGGAGGCGAGGAGAAGAAGAAGAAGGGCGCTGCGGGAGGCGGCAACGGAGGAGGAGGAGGAGGAGGAGGAGGAGGCCCCCTTTGCCGGGGAGCCGAAGGCGGAGGGGAGCCCCCCGAGGAGGAGGAGCAGGCAGGGGTCCCCGGGGCCCAGAAGGACGAGTCCCTGGAAGAGAAGCTCAAGAGTCTCACCTTCAGGAAACAGGTCTCCTACAGGTGGGTGGGAAGGGCCAAGGAGCCCCCACAAAACTCAGCTGGAGGCATTTAATTTAATGTAATTTAATTTAATTTATTTATTCATCCCCCTCCTCCCTCCCTCTCTCCCTCCATGTGTGTTTTGACCTACTTTCTTCTTAAGGTCATTCTGTATCTGTCAATTTTTTAAAAAAAGTATAACTGTTATCAAACAAATTGGAGATATATATATATATATATATATATATATGGTGGTCTTCACTGGCCCCTTTGGAAGTCAGCTCTTTCTGCACACATCTTTCGACATGTTTTTAGATATTTGGTCCTTCTCCATCTTGAATCCTGCAACTTCTCTGTACTCCTTCAAGACTTTCCTCGATGTTCCTGTGTCTTCTGTTGGATTATCGAGACTTATTAGTAAGTCATCTACGTTTGGCCGTAAATTATAGGACTGATCTTTTAACTTTACCCCTTTTAATACCGGTGTTATTTCTCCTCCAAAGTTTACATCATTGGAAGGTCCTTCTGAGAGCAATCTCTCTCTCTTTTCACAATATTTTAAAACATATAAAACAAATAAAAACATCCACACATATAAGATCCTATAACCATTCATATATAACATATGTCACATCCAGCATACCGTCATCCAACATACCACCAATCCAATCTACATCTATTATTTAACATTAGCATTGCCCTATTACAAAATTTAAATCTAATCAATATCTTTAGCTAATTAACACATACTACTTAACCTCACATTCCTCCTGGAGAACTCCACCTCCATAATTTCCAAAACCATCTTTATCATCATCAGATCCTTCACTCTCTCCTCTTCATCCTCACTTCCCAATCCTCTCTCTTACACTTACACAATAGAGCCTTACACAACCCTCCTTTCTACATTTCCTTCTCACTTCTCAATCTTCCTCTACTTCTACTTCTCCTCTCTACCTTCTACTTCTTCCTCTCCATCCTATGCTTCATCCGATCCTTCACTCTCCCCTCTTCAACCTCACTTCCCAATCCCTTCTCTTACACTTACAAACTTCTCCCTTCTACATTTCCTTCTCACTTCTCAATCTTCCTCTATTTCTATTTCCTCTCTCTACCTTCTATTTCTTTCCCTTCATCCTGATGTCCTCTCTACCATCTTCTCACATACTCAGACCTTCAAACACTTCCCCACACTTTACTACACTTTAGTCTAGCATCCTCTGAGAGCAATCTCTAAAGAAAGAGCACAGAACTTCTCCTTCTCTCAAGCACAATCTCATTAAGTTTCCTTCACTGGGAATTACTTGAAGTGCAGGGGGAGTTAAGGGCATGCTTGTGCTCACTTCAAGCAGATGAAAGGGTTTTCTTTACAATATTGTACAACAATCCCTTGGTATTCACTGGGGTTTGGTGCCAGGATCCCCCGTGGATACCAAAATCCATGGGTGTTCGAGTCCCATTAAGTACAGTGGCATAGTCAAATGGTCCAGGAGTAGCCATGCTGGCCATGTAGCAAAGTACAATGTATAGAAATAGTATACAAAATTGTATACAAAATGTAGGGTTACAACTAACATCATCACAACTTTTTATTTTTTCCTCTCTTGTATGATTTTTAACATCTTTGGCTGCTGAAGAAGCCAGCAAAGCTTTGAAAGCTTGCAACATGTATTTTGTGCAGTTTGGTTGGCCAATAAAAGTCTCACTGTTTGTGGACTTGGGATGTTATAGTAAAATGGTGTCCCTTATATAAAATAGCAAAATCAAGATTTGCTTTTTTGGAATTTAGATATATTTTGAATAGTTTTAAACCATGGATGCTTGAATGTGTGGGTAAAAAAAAAAATCTGTGGATACGGAGGGCTGACTGAAGACACAACAACAACAGCTATCCTCCAGCTCATACTATCAAGACAGTATGGTTTCACACGCATACCCTCCAGTTCATGGCTGGAGAGGGAAGCCTAGTCGTTAACCTGTGTGTAAGTGTCTTCAAGACACCTGTCAATTTATGTAGACCCCATGAATTTCATAGGGTTTTCTTAGGCAAGGAGTACTCAGAGTTGATTTTGCCAGTTCCTTCCTCTGAAATAAAGCTTACAGCATCTGGTGCTCATTAGTGGTCTCCCATCTAATTATTAAATAGAGCTGACCCTGCTTAGCGTCAGATGTCTTTAGAGTATTTAGGTATGCTTGTGATAGCATCTTTCTGGCCTCATGTTCACAATCAGTCTATACCTTGTGTGTGTGTGTTTTTTGCCTTCAATTAGTTTCTGACTTATAGTGACTCTAATGTGAACCTATCATAGGGTTTTCATGCCAAATTTCTTCAGAGAGGTTTGCAATTGCCATTTGATTGTGAATATGAGATCAGAAAGAAGCAATTAGTTCATATTAGATTATCCAGATTTTAAAGGGGGGGCATAATTTTGCAGGGAGGAGAGCTTCAAGGTCTTAGAGTTCAACCCTTTGATAAATCAGGACCAAAAGGGCCTCGGGTACTCCCACTCCCAGTGATCTTCACGTGGCCCCATCTATTGATGGATGAAGAACATTGCCTTGGGCCAATCTTGTGCTTGTAATGTTTTTATTTTATTTTTAATTGTTTGAATTTGTAGTTTTAATCTTCATTTGATTTAATACTGTTTTAAAGGGGGGAGGGATTGTGTTTTGGGATATATTGTATGGTTTTATTGTTGTAAGCCACCCTGATTGGGTCCCCAAAGGGCGAGATATAAATAATTTTTTTATTATTATTATTATTATTATTATTATTATTATTATTAGAAGGAAAAATATTTTATTAAAAAAAAACCATAGCTTTGAGATCAATTTGTAGCTTTGTAGCTATTTTGCTTGGAACTGTTTCTTTCAAAAATATGGTTTTACCTTCTACATTCTCCCTTTGCAGCATCCATATCCTATATGGACATGCTTAGACTGAGCAATAATCTCACAGTTAAAATCAGTGTATCCAGACCTGTGTATGTAGTGCGTAATGTGTGTTTCTGTGTCAGGTCAGTGTGCGTACATACAGCAGCAGAACAGCTGCTGCCCCAAATATTGCGTTCTTCCTCTTCTTCTTTTTACAAGCCTATGAAAAAGAGATAGTTGATGTATTCATGCTAGCACTTAGATCAGGACAGCCAAGGACTGCACATGCTTTCATGCATTCTTTGATGTCAGGATTATGTGTTAGATACTAATATCAATATATCAAATATGTGCAGTGACAGTGATTTTTAATGGGATTGTGTATGTGTGGTATCTGTAATACGTGTGACAATTGTTAAAGAATTAATGTCGCACAGTAGCGCCAATTCGTTATTCCAATATGTATGTGTAGGTAGCATTGTGACAGCAGGATGTGGGAGTTACACTGCCGGAATAATGTTACAAGCAATGCTGGGGATTAGGGTGAGGGTAGCACCATAATTGCTATTTTCTCTTTCTTCCTCCCCCTCCCAACCAATCCATCTTGCACTAAAAAAGAAATCCTCATCTTGTTTACAATTCCTCTCCAAATGGATGGCACTTTAGAAAAGATGGTGCAGAGTTGAAAAGGTCTCATTGTATGTGTAGGCTTCAGGATTATGCAGACGGGAGTTCAGAAGTGCTGCCTGATTGTCCAGGAAGTAAGGTTGTTACTTAGTTCTATGCCTGAATTAAGAGAGAGAAAACTGGACCGATGGCTAATTTATTGCAGTCGGGGAGGGGAGGGATGACAAGTTTCCTTGGAGTATCACCAGTTTGTGGTAGCACTGATGTATTTGTTTATGGCTTGGAAAGTCTTTTGAAGAATGTACCTTTGCATCAGTTTTCTGCATTCCAGAAAATAATTCTGAAAGTGTTAGTGCCAAATTGTGTTAATGGCTATATATTGCATGCACACATTTTGACATCTGAATGTTTAAGACCAAAGCCAGATGAATTCACAAATAATGACATGTTCCTCCCAGCCTTACTGAGCAATTAAATGCATTGCAACTTCAATATATGAATGTCTTAGTTTTGTAGTGTGGTTGTGTTTAGATCCTCAGGTGCCAATGCTTGTTGACAATAAAACTTTCTATAAAGAAGCAACTAGATTTTTTTGGGGGTGGGTGGGAGAACTCCAACCCTTTGGTAATTTCTTTTCAATCACACAATCAAAATTAACTAAAGGGAACACCAAAAAAAAAAAAAGTAAATTGCAACTGAATAACTTGGGGCTTCTTCCTATATCACAGTTTCATTTTAGGAAGACTCACAATTTGCAGAAGTAGAGATGTACTATAGAAGAGTGGAATGAATACAGAATAACCCCTCACAGATTATTTGAGCATAGAAATAAATCTTGTTTAATATGGGAGGGGCAGAGGAGGAGTAGAAGGAAATAAAAATTCAAAAACTTATTTTAAAAAACCTTGGTGTTCATATTGTGCAAGGAAGCTCTAGTACAGGGGTCGGCAACCTATGGCCCGCGGGCTGAGTCTGGCCTGCCAAGGCCTGCCAACTGGCCCCTGCCCAATCCTGCTGCTGCTGCCACGTGCATGCTGCTGCCTCCACACCGTGTGTGAGTGCAGGCGCTATTTTGGCATCCAAAATGGCGCCTGCACCTGCGCATGCATGTGCACGGCGGCAGGCACCATTTTGGAATGCTCAATGGTGCTGTTGCCATTAGGCTTTCCAAAATGGCACCCCCCACACGCGCACGCATGCGCACGATGGTGGGCGTCATGCACATGCACGCATGCAGGGGCAAGCGCATGTGCCCCGGCCTCTGGTGCCATTTCCCCCCCCTCCCGGCAAAAAAAGTTGCTGACCCCTGCTCTAGTATATAGTAGTCATATTGCAATAAGTGGAACAATGCATACACAACTGCATACAAAGCTCTAAAGATAATTTGGATAGACTGCTTCTACTTTTCATCAGTGTTTCCTCTTTCACTATATGGTCTCCAACCCTGACAAACTCTGTGCATGATTACAAAAATTATTTTTATATGTTGATTAGAGAGGAGAGAGGGAGAGACCTACTTGCATAAACAATGCTAGCAGAATGCACCTGTTAGAGTCCTACAGCTTCCTTCTGGGTTTTGCACCCATCAGTTTCCCATTCCAGGAAAAAAGATATTGAGCCCAGAAAGGATATTTTAAAGTTTTGAGATAATTACACATTCCTATCAGTTTTTATTATGTGCCTGAAAGTGCTAGAAAGATCAAACACTTACATGTGGCAGAGCAGTCTGCTTTTAAAGTGTTACAGGTAAATCCATTGCTTTCCGAATGGACCACCCGTGGACTACTTGGCTTGGTGTATGTGCATGGGCCATCTCTTTTGAGTTTGTAAACAACAGCTTAGCTGATGACTGCAAAAGCCAGAGTGATTCATTCTCCAGTGACCTTAGTAAGTAATGCAAAACAATATTTTCAGTGACCAACCATCTCCTGAATGTTTATACTGTAGTTTATACTGTATACCTTCCTTTGCCTCCTTGCTTTGCATCTTCTGTCTTTCCTTCCTTCCCTCAGTGATTCTGAAAGATAAAAGTTGGCACAAAGCAGTCTGTGTCAGCCAAAGCTGAAGATTCTGCAACTGAATTCTACAGTGAACCTTGGAGAACTTGGTTTTTACATTAATAGAGATGGTGAATATGGCCTGCTCCATACATTTTAATGGATGTTGTTTTAGAACCATTAATTGGGGATCAATTAATGGATAAAAAAAATCCCTGGCATTTTAAGGCTGAGATGAGGTAATCTGTGGCCCTTCAGATGTTACTGGACTGCAGTTCTCATCATACTTCACCATTGACCATGCTGGTGAAGTCTGATGGAAATTGCAGTCTAGCAAAATCTAGAGGGCTACCATGTTTTTGATGTTTTGATATGTTGTACGCCGCCCTGATTGCTTGGCAGAGGGGCGGGATATAAATAAAAATTATTATTATTATTATTATTATTATTATTATTATTATTATTATTATGTTCTCTACTCCTGCTTTAATGCTTAAAATGAAATGTGGTTTCTAGAGCAGTGAGCATTTCAGAGTTCATACTTACTTATTTAGAGCATTTATACCCCATTCTTCAGCTACAAAGGCTCTCAGAGTGGTTTACAGATTGTTAATTTCCCTGCCCTCAGGTTTACAGTCTAAAAAGACATGACACAAAAGAAGAAGGGAAAGGCAGTAGGGAAAGGGATCAAGTCCAGGAGATACTGCCAGTTCTTCTCTCCCTTGAGGGCCAGGGTGGTGGCAGTTAAGATGATGGGAGGGCCTTCATGTGCCTCTGGGTCTATGAATGGCAGAGCTGTGCCTGCCTCTTCTTCTCTCCCTCCGAGGTCACTGGTAGCAGTTAAAATGGAAGGTATGTGTTAAGAGTTGGAGTGTGTGTGTTTGTATCAAGCAGCCTTCTGCAACCTCATATCCCTAGGAATGGTGTTCCTCCGATGTATTGGATCCTTCCAGCTGGCTGGGGGTCCTGAGAATTGCAGTCCAACACTTCCTGTTTTATTCTTGTTCAGCTACTTATTTCTTGTAGTGGCCCACAAGCTTTGTGTGAAAACAACAGACCTTCCCAAACTACTCCAACCCAGCAACTAGTATTTCAAGATATATTGGCCCTTAGCATGGTGGTTCTATCAGCCACAATAGCTGTATAGCTATTGCTCCAGCAATAGCTCCAGCTTCAGAAGCACAACTCCAACCTCAGATTAAGACATGATGAGACCCTAAAAGTGGTCAAATTTGAGATCCTATAGCATTAGCAAACAGTTATTCTAATAATAATGAAAAAAACTTGAAAATGTAGTAATTTTTGCATTTATAAAGCTCTAAACTTTACCATACTTAGCTTGATCCTAAACATAACACCATCCATTCCCTCTTCATATAAAGAGCAGCAGCAGCTTTCACTAATAGCCAAGCAGCTGGAACATTCTGGATTATGTAGTCCAAAAAAGTATTCTCCTCCCCTCAGGTCAGTGCTGTTCACAAATAGAGAGATTGGTGGTCAAAGTGTTCTCTTTCTGTTTCTCAAAGTAAAAGCATTAGTTCCACCACACTGCAGATGGCTGTGGGACCAAGAAAGACCCCCTGCTTGAGATGGTGATGAGTACTTGTCAATTGAAGTAAATAGAATTGGGCTAAGTGGACAAATATAGGAACCATCTAAAGACAAGGGCAGATCCCCATGCTTTGTGTATCATTTAGAGCTCTTATGCCAATTAAGCCATTATTTTATGGATGGGCAACTTGTGAATTGGATTGTTACTTTCAGAATTCCTCACCATTGGCTATGCTGGCTAGGGCTGCTGGCAGTTGCAGTCCCACATCTGGAGAGCTACTCTTTGCATGACCCTGATTTAGGTGGAGCCAAGACAACATTAACAAAACACACATCTTGATTCTACCATTAGACAGAATGGATGATGGGCATTACAAAAGACAGTAAATTATTAATTGGTTATTATTGCATTTTTACTGACAGTGAGAAAGAGTTGTGAATTTCTTCCTCTGGTGCCAAAACAATATGGCTGGCCTGGAGATCTTATAAATCTTGCTACCATTTTCTCTTTTACCTCAGAGAACAAAATGTATTGAGCTGACCATGGGGGGGGGGAGAGAATGTGAAAGGGCAAGATTTGAAATATATGTTTATGTCTGTACAGGTGTTTTTACATACACATGCACATATACAATGAAAGGGAATAAAGGCAGCAGTTTGTCTTTTTGGTGTGTGAGCATGCAGTAAATTTCATATCTTTAGACACAGAAGGCAAGTACAGTAACTTTTAAATAATAACTTCCTGAGGTATATCATTAATTCTGTTTGACTTGCCAGCATGCAAACGGGGAAAAAAACCATACTTTGCAGTGCCTTTTGATTTCCACTTCTTAGTTCCTATGAAACTCATCTATTCCACAAGGAATTTATCCTTTGTTGCACTTCTAGCAAAGAATCTCAGTAGACACCTAGATCTGAACACTTTTTCTTCCCTGAAAGAACTAATGCTAAACTGAAATTCCTCCCACAAATCCCTTTTGATTTTACTCATTTTTTTTAAAACAGCCACTGCTTTAAAAAGGTTGATGCTGTGATGCCTTTACAAATGTAAATAACTATAATGTTCAGGAAGCTCTGTTTGGAGTTGCCAACAAATTGTGCCTTATGGAACAGCATAATAGTGGTTGTTCAATGGACTTTGATAACTTTCAGATGGTTGACTTGTGGGGGTCCACTCTTTGTATGTGTTCTGTGCTAACAATCTAACAAAAATCACCCATCTATATTTACAGGTATATATTAAGAGAAGGCCCCTCCCCATGAAAATAGCTCAGATTCTTGATACACACACACACACACATATACACTTAGTAAACTCAGTCATGAATGGGAAATGGGCAGAGGATGTGAAGATGTGAACTGCTAATTTAAAAATAAAAGAGAAATAAGATTTTTGCACCCCTTATTTTTTAGGACTTAAAATGAGCAAGATCTCAGTAGGTCCCAAACCTGTTCTGAATGTCAGTGTTCAGCATTGTCTTATAATACAGAGAGACAAAGAAAAAAAGAGAGAAGAAGGGGTTGTAGCTCAATGGTGGAGCCTTTGTTTTGCTTGCAGAAGGTCTCAGGTTCAGTCCCCAGCATCTTCAAGTAAGGCTAAGAACAAATCATGCTTGAAACTCTATGACCTGTATCCTATTAATGACAGACGTATGCATAAGTCAAGCCATACATGCTTGGTGAATTATTCACCATGGCAGAGCTGACATTTTCTGCAGACAGTGGTGAAAGTGGAGTTACACATACAGAAATGTTGCACATTGTGGTTGCACATTATACATTGTGATTTCACATTTTACTCATTCACATAATGTTGCTATTCTGCATGGGGACTGCATAAAGTTGGCACAGTATATCTCTGCATGAGGATATTTACATTATGCTAAAGGGACATTAGATTAAAGCCAATGGGCCTTTGCAGACTGCCAGAAATAGTGCAAACTGAGTGCTGGCTCAGTGCTAGGGAATCATGGGAATTGTATTTTTTTCTAAGACATTGAGACTTCTCTGTCAGAGAGCTCTGGTGCCACAATAAACTACAGTTCCCATGATTCCCTAGAACTGAGTCAGGGCAGTTAAAGTGGACTCAATTTGCACTATTTCTGGAAGTCTGCAAAGGCCCAATGTCAACAAGACTGAACTACTGTAGATAGACTAATGGTCTGACTCATCCTAAGACAGCAATTGCCCATTTAACTGAATATGTACGTAGAGATGAAGACATTTTCTGGGTTCTGTCCCTTTATCACACATTAGCATGGCTAAGAAATGGGACCTCATGTTAGATGGGTTCAATTTCTAGTGTTCCACTCCATTGAGGCTTAAGAGGCAGAATAAATGGTATGTAGTTTGGCATCATCATCATCATCATCATCTAAGAACAGGATTTTGCTCTCTTACAGGTATGACTACATAGTTGTAGAAGTTTGACAGAATCCTGGGATTTGTAGTTTGATGAGATAGAATTTTGTGCCAGAGAAGCCTAATCCAGTTCTCTGAACTTCAGCACTAAACTGTGATAATTATGTAGTGCAGATACAGACTAAGATAAAGATAAAAGTATTTCCCATTGACAAGGTTGTCAAGTCATGTCTGACCATAGGGGACAGTGCTCATCTCCATTACTAAGCCAAAGAGCCAGCATTGTCAGAGACTACTCTGTGCTCATATGGCCAGCATGATTGCACAGAATGCAAAATTGTACAGACTACTGGGGTATTTTCAGGAATATATATTTGATATAGTGGTGACTCAAGGGGGGTGAATTTTTGGGTTTACATTTTATTGTAGTTTTAATGTAGTTTTAAAGAATTAATGCCACCCCAATTGCATTGGAGTGGGGTGGGATATAAATAAATAAATAAATAAATAAATAAATAGGAACCAGTCAAATGCTGCTGTTGTAGTAGGGACTGCACTTGTGTACAACTTTTCCATTAACCTGAATATTAATGAATGCCATCAGTGCACAAAACAGCAGTCTTGACTGCCCTCAAGGACAGCAGGCTGATTTAGTAATGCAGACGAGACCATGTGGCATATATGGCTCTGGCTCACTTCTGTTCTAGGCATCTGTTGCTACCTTACTTTATCTAATGGTGATTAGATTAGATTAGTTACCATGCTTTGTTGGAACCAGATTTAAATGTATATAACTTGGCTGGCAGAAGGGGAATTTCTTGACCCTTTCCACTGTAAAGAAGCCCTTCCAGCATCCATAAAACACTCCTTGTTGAATGGGATAGACAATGGTGCAGGGAAAAGGAGGGATCCCTGGTAACTGAGCAGAGTCACCTTCCATGAGTGGAAGCCTTCTACCCACAGAAAGCAGATCCTGGATCCAACCTAATGAATTGTGATGCACAGAGTCAGGCCATTGCTATCCATAGAATGTTTGCTCTATAGTAGTGTTGGATTAGGCATGATAACGCTAGCAGTGGCTTATTAGTCTTCAAAATCATTGGTGTTCATGCACAGAAACACACACACACACACACACAAACACACAAGCACAAAGTAAAGTACCATAAAAACTAACAGTACAGATTGAGACTCCCTTATCTGAAATGCTTGGGACCAGAGGTGTTTTGGATTTTGGATTATTATTATTATTATTATTAGATTTTGAAGTAGCTGTATTTGCATATAGGCAAATAATTGAATATCTTGAGACGAGACCCAAGTCCAAACACCAAATTCATTTATGTTTTATATATACCTTATACACATAGCCTGAAGATGATTTTATGCAATATATTAAATAATTTTGTGCATGAAACAAAATTTGCATACACTGAACTGCCAGAAAGCAAAAGTGTCACTATCTCAGCCACCCATAGAAAATTGTTTGGTTTTTGGAATATTTTGGATTTCAGAATTCCGGATAAGGGACACTCAACCTGTACTGTCAAACCTAAAAACACCACCAGCAAACCAGAGATATTAACTGTAAAGAAACCCCTAAAAATTTTAAAAGCTGCTTATTTCATGTTATTTCGTCCATCAAAATATATTAGCTGGAATAAAAATGGTCACAAAGGAACAGGACAATGATGTGTCCAGATGAAGGGAATTCCATAGATTTGTTGTAAATACAAAGAAGGCCAGTTCCTGTCCCTCAACTCATGTGGTATAACTGTCAAGATGTGAAGAAGAGCCTCCTAAGTAGACCTTAAAATGCTGGCAGGTAGAGATGGAGATGGTGGCTTAAGATTTACTCTTTCCAAGCCACTATGGGATTTAAGGATAATAATGAGCACTTTAGATGTTGCCTGGAAATGAATAGTGCAGGGGGCATCACTTGTTCCCAAGGATGAGCAACAACTTCTAGTTGCTGCATTCTAAACCAGATGAAGTTTCTGGAAAGGCAGCTCTGTGTAGTGTTCAATATATCAACAAGGCATCCCACTCCCAAAGCTGATATCAGCTTTAGTGTAGATATTTTCTTCAGGGGGAGAATAATATCAAAATACTCTTCCATGCCTGCTGCAATTGCTACAATTGTCAAACCCCCTTCACCTCCCTGCATTTGCATTTTTAATAAGCCTGCATATTAAATCAAAAATGCATTTGATCTGCCATGTTTAGTTTGGCCCTAAGATACAGTGTCAATTCCCTGACGATTGTGCAAGAGAGCAGTGATTGCTATTCCAAGAGTTTAGTCCGGGGCTAGGCAACATATGACTTTCCAAATGTTGTTGGATTGCAACTCACACCAATCCTAGCCAGTACAGCCAGCCAGTAGTGGGGGGTGATTAAAACCATAGAACATCTAGACAGCCAGACTTGGCATAATTAGAATTATGATTTATTCACTTGCATGTTGTATCACACTCTGATCTCTGTGTGTCTGCCTTTTTGTGTAGATATTGGCAGAGAAATAAAAGTGTTTTATTTTGTTTTATAAGCCATGGCAGGATAAGAATGTCAAAATATGGTTCAGCATCCCATTATTTTCAGTAGCACTGTTTCTACAATGCATGGTATAGAAGCATGGTAGCCCTTTAATGGCACAGGATGGAGCCAGGGTAGTCAAAGTGGTACCAAAATGCTAATACCATGTAGCATAGATATACCATCTGCTGCATGTTTGCTTTTATTCCATTTCATTTCATATGAAACTATAGGAAATTCTTGTCAGTGAATCCAGAACTTTTCCAATAGACCGTGAACCGGGAAATTTTATATATATATATATATATACACACACACACACACACACACACACACACACACACACACACACACATTCTTTTAGAAGAATTGTTTCTGGTTGTGAAATATTTGTACCATTGCTGTCCCTTACATACCTCACTGATCCGAGAGAACCCATGTTGTAGTCCTACTAAATGGTATAGTTTGGATGCAAATAATTATGCTGTTTGAGCCAATGTACCATGTCGCATAATCAGAGTAATGATTTCCCTAGTGTATCCCTGCACTGCAAGCATAAAAAGGCAGATAGTCTAGATGTGTAGTGAAAGACAATCAAAGCATGTGATTTAGAAAATGCTTCGTAGCCTCTTTTTATTGAAGCAAAAGGTGTGTTGTGCCTACTAGACTCAAATCAATTAAATGTATTGTGTTGCCAGCAATCTTACATTGTACTGAGTCTATACTAAATGGATGTTTGCAAAGTGCTACATTTAATGATGTGTTTCCATTTCTCTCTCTTTCCCCCCCCCACCCTAATCTTGCAGTGTCATAATTATAGACAAGATATGAGCTGGGTGGTGTATATAACAGTCAGGTTTAGCAAGTTAACTGGGCAGTGTCTCCTTAAGTAGAGCCCAACTTCTGTAATCCTTGCTTCTCCATCCTTCTCCCACAAAAAGGAAAATATATATATATGTCAGGCTTCAATTTTTTCCATCCAATGTTCTCCAGCAGCAGATACTGGGATGGGAGGTAGCAGGCCTTATCTTATGCGCCTCCAAAGTCTTCCAGCCATTCTTTTCTTTTGGAGCTGTGTATGCCACATGGCCTGTCCTGTATCGCTCAACAAACTAGCCTTTCTGCTGTTGGTTGGAGTGAAGAATGCAATCTTGTTGCCAGCATTAAAATAAGATGTAATTGCAGTGGCTTTCAGATTCTGTTCACTGAATGGAGGTGATGCCCTGCTTGCATTAAGAGCCCTGCTGGAGAGCTCTATGAAGGCTTGTTAAATAAATCTATTAAGTTTACAACATCTCTGTGCTACTAAAATCCAGCAGTCAAGATTCAGCTGTCAGTACACTGGACAGGGCTGTGTGACCTCTGTGCTAACAAAAGTAAAACCCAGCTCTCAAATAAAAGGTTCAATTCTAAGAGAAGCCAAAATTTGCATCTTCTATGGCATATGCAACATGAGCAAATTTGCCTCAAGTTTTTTCTTTTGCATAAGTGATTCTATCTGTATAATTTCTCTTTTGAAATCCACCTTTCACATTCCAGAATGAGGAAGTATTAACAATGTGAAGTAAGAATCAATTGCTCAAAAACTATTGCTGCAGCTGGAGATCTAAAGTGAAATCCAGTAGCAGCAACTATAGCTTTAAATTCTATCTCTTCTATGAAAGAGCTGTCACTGTAGAAGTTATCTAACATGACTGTCCATAAATCTGTCTTGTGGCCTGAGGGAAATAATGCTTTCAGACAAACTCAGAAAAATCAGAATCTCTAAGAACCTTAAACACAATGTGGCTTTTAAAGCAATTATCCAAGGACAAATGGAATTAGTTTAGATGAGTTAACATGAAGAATAAGAGAGCTTAAGAATAACAGTTGGTATAGGAATCATGTGGCCCTCCAGATGTTGTTGGATTGCAACTCTCAACATCCTAGCCAGCATAGTCAATGGTTAGGAATACTTGAAATTGATGTCCAATTACATGTGAATGGCAGCATGATTCCCAACTCTTCTTTAAGTCATGTTCAGATTCATCATAATTATTCTGCTGTTTGGACTCTAGGTGTCATCCCAACAGCAATCTAGAAAATCATAGAGTTGTTTTCTTTCTCGTAAACAATATATGATATCAAGGCAGTATTACACAAATGGCCCAGGTCAATTCCCTAGTCTACATATTTCCTAATCTTTGATAGGAAAGATTGCTGATGTGATAGGAATCAACTGGATTTTAATGGATCCCCCATTCACAGCCCTACTGCTGGGTAGAATGAAGTAACTTCCTTAGGGAGCAGATACTGAAGTGTCATGAAATGGCAGTTAATCAATCATTACTCCATTGATTGTTTTAGTTTTACTGCCAGGGCTTGGGAGAGGTATTCATGGAATTATTTACCTCATGTGCCAAGTTGGTTGTGTATGTGTGAGTGGGAGACGCTCTCTGCTTCTCTCTCTCAGGCAGCAAAAAGTCTTGGCCCATCCCTGCAGAGGTAATAGAGACCTGATTTCAAACCTCAGCATCTCATAAAACAGGAATCCGTGATGGACTCAGCCACACACCTTTGATAAAATATTTTATGTCAACAAATTTCTGAAGTATTGTCTCTTTGTAGCTGTTGGCATGTGACAACTGCCAAAATCAATTTACGAAATCAGAAACAAACCTGAAATCAAATACAATATGTAAAGTGAACCACTAGACCAGGGGTAGGCAACCTTTCCCCTTTAAGGGCCGAGGGACTTCAGCTCCCAGAATCCCAGGAGCTATTGGCCAACATGGGACTATTGGCCAACATGGCTGAGGCTTCTGGGAGCTGAAGTCCCTCGGCCCTTAAAGGGGAAAGGTTGCCTACCCCTGCACTAGACCCTTCAGTATTGTCCCCTTTCTGGCAAAAATGGGTGAACTTATCTCTTACATAAGTTGAAGGCTTCTCTTACACCACGTAACAATGTTAAAATGTGCATCTCCAGACCATGATAAGCTAATGTAACCGACATTTGCTTTGTCCCCCCCCTTTTTTTTTGGTAGTCTATG
The DNA here is from genome assembly GCA_020142125.1 of Phrynosoma platyrhinos. NCBI lineage: Eukaryota > Metazoa > Chordata > Lepidosauria > Squamata > Phrynosomatidae > Phrynosoma > Phrynosoma platyrhinos. The sequence continues at coordinate 195,325,917 of CM034708.1, forward strand.
CCACGTCCTGGGGCAGAAAACTATCTCCCCTGCCATACCAAAGTTGGCAGCCCTTGGCTTATGACTGTTTGCTCGCCATGAAGATGAATCTAAACAAAGGCAAAGCCTTTGAACCAAAAAATGTAAAAGTGGAAGGAACTCCCTTCAAATCTGACAGTGGAAATCTTGGTAGATCTGTTGGAGACCTGCGTGTGCTTTGATAACAATGGATTTTTATGGAACCTGACATACTTGAAGGGCATTCCAGGAAAGGAAAAAGCAAGGCTTGCTGTAGACATTTCTGAACAGCAAATGTTTATCCTACCAAAAACCCTTGTGAGGTGAGCCAGGCAGTCCAGTCATGACACAATGATGCTTTTACCCCCACCTACATCAAGATGCAGTATTCAAGGCTGTATGAATTATTTTAGCCTCTGTGGGAGAAAATCCCACATGCACCAGTCTTTCCTCTTGGCAACAAAACTAATTAATGGAATAATTAGTAATTTGTTGTCTATTTGCGATTACCTGAATCGTCAGCTTGAGGTGGTCACTTCACTCAGCCTAATGGTAGGGCTGGTGCTGTATCTGTCTTTTAAGGAGTCCATTATTGGATAGGCAATGCTGACAGGGAAGGCAGTAATATGGATTGGCCTGAAGCCCACTGAGAATTTCAGGACAGTATTGGGCGTTGATTGACATTAAGTCTTTGGCAGGTATGGCTGGGAATTTATGTCATCCATGCACCATTATTGCTACAGTGCTTCCAGTTCATTAATTGGCTGGCATTTTCCTCTCACTATAATTTCAATGAAGTCCAGTCATCACACAATGATGCTCAAACAAAGGGTTTCCCATATATTAAAAACATAAATAGCCCCCTCCCGATATTTAAATACACATAATATTTAAATTTAGATAGGAGTGCTTGTAATTCTACTTCTCACCACCTAAGAATCTTTACTTGGAAGGAGGTTGGACTGTCAAATGATAATGAAATGTGAAAAGGAAAAGAATTGTACTTGTACAAATGTCACACCAAGGCATTTTTCTTTTGCTGCTTTTGAGCAGGAGGATAGTATTAGTTCAGTTTCATTAGCCACTTGAGTACCCTGGTGTTCTTCTGCCCCCAGATTCTGAGTTTTTTTTTGAAATGTTTTCTGTGGCATTTTGGAATTCGCTAGTTAGTCCTGTCAGGAAAGACTGGTGTTTAGGAAGACAGATGGAGAAGAGCTGACCTAGATCCTGCATATTATGGGCTTTATATAATAAATATTCAGTGAGTCTGTATAATTTCCCCCCACCTCCAGCAGTGGGGGAGGGATATAATACTGAGACTATCAGAAATTTAAGTATACTTTATTCCCAGAGCCTTCTACTTGCATTGTTCAGCAATTGGGAATGGTCATTCTTAAACCAACCACTTACACATCACATCATCAGCCAAAAACAGAAGCCACTCCTAAAGAGGGCACAGATTTGCACAACGTTTACATATGGAAAACATATGCAATCTCAGCATGGATCCTATTGGATAATCTCAATTAGAGCATATCCATTGAATCAGTGGTTGAATGGTGAGCCAATAGGTAAGCCCATTGATTTACAGGTCTCCTGTACTTGAGATTAATAGGATTTAGGTCATTGTTTGTTTTCTGTTACATTTATATCTTGTCTTTCTTCCAGTGAACTCTAGGTAGTTCTCTGCCACACTTCATCCTCACAACAATCTTGTGAGGTGTGCCAGGCCAAGAAGAGTGGCTGGTCCATGTGAGTTTCATAGTTCAGTGATGTGTGAAACTGTATTTTCCAAGCCACCTTCCAACAGTGTAACCACTACACCAAACTATATAAATATATGCATAGAAAGTATAATTTAAAGACAACAAGATTGTATTTACACTACATAATTAAAGCAATAAATATAACTTTAAATGCTTTGGCTTCGTCCTACGGAATCACTGGACATAGTTTGGTGAGGTTTTTAGAATGCTCTGCTACAGAGCTCCAGTGCTGTAGTTCAATGGGAAGTGGACTAGAAGTCTCTATTAGAGAATTTTAAGGGCCCACCAAATTACCAACCCCAAGTTTTCATAGAATAGAGCTATGGCTTTAGTCATATCAAAAAACAATAATGATGTTGTGTAAGCACAATCTACATCTCACAGTACTGAGGTGACTTGTGGACCTGCTCAATCTGCTGTTCAAGTGTTAAATGGTATAATACAATGTCAGTGTCATTTATAGCGATTGGAGTGTTGGACTGTGACGGGAGGTCTGTGTTCTGTTCCTTACTGAACCATGAAACTTACTGGAAGACTTTGGGCAAGCCCCTCACTCGTCCCAACCTGATTTGTGGTCACAGGATTTTTGTGAGGATAATTGGGTCGGAGCTCACAGCAGAAAAGGCAGGGTATACCCATACAGCCTTTAGAGAGGGGGTGCTTTCAAAGAGAAGATATCCTCTATGAAGCAGAACACATGGTCACCAGAGTATGGCGATCTAGCCTTACATGACGGAAAGTTTCTTCAGAATTGGGGATGGGTTTCTTCAGAAAATCACCATGGTTTTCATTTCACTAGTCATAAATTATGAACTACTGTAAAGTAATGTTCAGTCTAGTTTTCAGTCTGTCCTGAAATGATTGCATCTTGTTATTCTGTGCCTTGAAGTCATTTCTGACTTATGATGGCCCTAAGGCAACACTATTATGGGTTTTTCTTGGCAAGATTTGTTCAGAGGGAGTTTGCCTTTGCCTTACTCTTAGGCCGAGAGTGTGTGACTTGTCCAAGATCACCCAATGGGCTTCCATGGCTGGGTGGGGATTTGAACCCTGATTTCCAGAGTCATAGTTCAATGCTCAAACCACACTGGCTTTGTCATTAGAACACGTTTGGTCTATGGAAGTTATAGACCAATGATGACAGGCAGGTGTTTACAAAACCAGAAAGGTTATTTTCTTCATTGGTTGTACCTGGGTCAGTCTGAATTTTCACTTATGTTCTATTTTCTCATCAGTTGCTGTGCTATCATTTTATTTTTATACTTGTGTATCAGGCATGGTCAAGAATGGAGCGTGGAGAACTGAGTGCCCTCAGAGACCGTTTCTGTCTTCTCAGGAGCCATTCGATTTTCCACCTATTAGTCCTAGAACAAAATCATTCAACTTCCTCACAAGCAGTCAGGCTCTAATCAAATTGGCCTTATCAATCTGTAATGACTTCAGAGATACAGGGAACATTCAGATGGCATGAGGTCACTGACATGGTGGATGGGAGTGGAGAGACTGAGAAACAAATAGGCTTCCTGAAAGAACCTCTTGAGAATCATAGAATCATAGAATCATAGAGTTGGAAGAGACCACAA
>CM034708.1:195332036-195343721 GCA_020142125.1 Phrynosoma platyrhinos
GTTTGGATTCTGTTTGGATTGGGCCCCGTGTGATAACGTCCTAGGAGTCAGCAGCCTCACCTGAACCCACTTGAGCTGCTTGAGTCCCCAAGGTCATCAGATGAAGCTGCCACAAATGTACCATCATCATTGCCTGCTGCAAAGTTTCTTGCAGAGTCCTCCTATAATCTCTGCCTTTCTAAGGCATCAAGACAAGTCAACTTTTGATTAGTGACTTTTGCCTTATTTGCCCCCTAGCTACTTTTAAGGAGGGGGAATTGCCTGCTTAGGGGGAGTGTCAACAATAAAATTTTAAACAGCAAGTCACTCCTGGGCCCCATTCACACTACGAAAATAATCCGGGATGAATCTGGGGGGTGTCACTTTGTTGTTGTTGTGTGCCTTCATATCATTTCTGACTTCTGGTGACCCTAAGATGAACTTAGTGTAATCCTTACTTATTTTCCTCCATTCTTAAGGTATACAAGGTTATGTTTGGGACATATTTGTCCCGGTATTCAGAACTCAGTTATATTTGCCTTTGCATGCACCTTTATTTTTTGCTGCCTCTCAGTTTGGGCCAAGGTTTATCTCTGGCTGCATCTACATGGCAGAATTAATGCAGTTTGACACGTCTCTAACTGTTGTGGCTCAATGCTATGGAACTTTGGGATTTGGAGTTTTGTGAGATATTTAGCCTTCTCTGCCAGAGCACTCAGGTGTCACAGTGAACTACAAATCTTGGAATTTCATAAGATGGAGCCATGATATTTAAAGCAGTGTCAAACTGCATTAATTCTACAGCGTGGCAGCAGCCTCTATCATGAACTACCGTAATATGTGTCACCTAGTGCAGCCCCGTCAAAGCCCATTTTTAAAGTCACTCAAGTGGCCATTTCTCTGTTGGTGGAAAGAGAGGGAGCATTACATACGTGTTCAGCTGTTGTTTTTTTTTAACTGGACACACTGTGATAAGCATTCTGCAGACTTGATGCTATTTCTATGTATCTAGCTGAAGGAATCTCTGCTGCTCCCTTTACTCTTCATCAACATGGAAATGACCATCTTGAGGGAGAGGACTGCCACACTGAAAAGGTTTTTTGGGGGGAGGAGGGCAGTTGTGGTTTTTGCATAGTTGGAACAGAATTCCAATCTCTGCAATGATTAAAAAATGGGTTATGATGGCGCAAATTGAATTTATGTCGTCGTAACTCACTAGTAGGGTGCCAACCAGGTAGTGTTGATTTTACTTTATTTGTATTGCTATACTGCACACTGTTCTGAATCTGTCATGATGAAGGGTAGCCTAGAGGGATTTTTGAATTAAAAAAATTAGAATAATATAATAAAATACTTTATGGGCTAAAATAATTTCCAAATTATGAGCAAAGAAAATAGAAATCATTCTGAATCCATCTCTATTTAGCTTATTCAGCTTCAGATTGCCATCTGGCTAGTAACTATGATGTAGTATGATTGCTTGAGCAATTATGCTTTGTCTTGTATCTGTCAGTGTCACAGAAGCATTTTGGAAGGAGGTACTTCTCTAGATTGGTGCTTTAGACCTTTAGAGACATAGAAGAAGGGAGAATTAATCTTCCAAATCTATTCAGTTTTTGGCCTAACTTGCTAAGCCTCCTTGGTTTAAAGAGTTTGTGCCAAGTGTGGTGCTGAGTCCATTAAGGACTGGAGTGGACCCAAGAAAGAATATGATGTACTCTATCCAACAAATAATTCTATTAGAGGAAATGTAATTTCATCTTCCAGCCTCTTCTCTTGCTGCTTCTGTTTTCATAAAGGACAGCCTTGTTTCATGGCTTTCAGGACTTTCTCCCATAAAAGCCACACATGAAGGTATCTTACCTCTGTGAAATGAAATGTCCAGCATTAAGATGAGCAGCAGAAGGTAGGAAGGGCCCTTATATTCCAAGGGGCATAACAAACAATGTCTAAGGTGGTGGTGATTGTCTGGCAAGTAGAAGAGATGCAAGGTGTCACACCATCCCAGGTGCAAGGTTGGGCTCCACCTATATCCTTCCCACACTCATCTCCTTTTCCAATTCCTCATGCCTTGCTGTGAGAGATTCTTCAGAGAGGCACTGTGGATTGGGTAGCCATGGAGACTGCCTATGCCAAAGTGGCACAAGGATTCTGGAAGTTGTAGTCCAAAAAGGACCTTTTCTAAGCTGTTGCATTAACATACCACTCCAGCACTCATCACTCATTTGTTGCTTTCAGAATGAGAAGGGTTCAGTGAGCTATCCCACAGGCGTTAATCTCTTTAGGGTTTTCTGCAGCTTTTAAAATTAAAACAATTTGAGTTGGATAGATATATTCAACCAGACTTTCAGGACTAAGAAGATTCATGGGGGGAAAAACAGGCTCCAAGTTGTCCATTTTCATCCTGTTAATCAAATCAAAGAAAGATGCCAGAGAAGACCATTCCAATGAAGAGAATCTAATCCACTAAAGAGCTGCTCTGTTTTTACTGAGAAAATAGAAGAGCAGCCAAATGGAGATCTTCAGTTGGTTTTGATAGGATTAAGGAAATCCTGTTCACCTGTTAGGCTGTGACTGCTTTCTAGTTCTGCAGCCATATCATACCCTCCAGCTTTCTGGGAATTGCTATGCTTAACACTTGCTCTCAGTGTCTGGTATTATATTGAACTAAATTGGCATAGTCCTGCACAATAAATTAGAGACCCCAAAACCAAAAAACAAGCAAACGAACAAACAAAAAAACAAGCAAACACCCTTTTTACCCTGAATGGAATCCTTATTAAATTGTAGAAATTAATTTGTAAAACCACTTACCCATCCTCCAGCTAACTGAAATTAGCCAGTGATCATAGGAATCTGAATTCATCACCACTTTTGTCTCTCTTCTACTTACTTGATCTTTGCTTGCCAAGTGAATTCTTAAAGCTAATAAAGTCCAGCCAGAGATTTCATGCCCTTCATAATTTCTCAGATGAAAATCAGGGCACTTATCTATTTGTACTACTTATTTTCACACCAGCTATCATTGCTTTGAGTGTTACCCTTCCCTAACTGAACACTGCTAAAAGCTCTTCTCTGCTCACTGTACATTTAGTTTGGAAAGTGATTTCCTGATCTTAAATTTTATCTAGATACCCTGTGATGCAATGTTACATAGTTCACTTCCTCTGCCAATAGCAGGAGATGATATAGGACAGAGAGAGTGAGGATGCCATTCTACTCAGTATGTTTTGCCATATTTTAAACAAATCTCAGATATATGGGATACCTTTTGGTTTTTATTAGAATCCTGATATTCACCAATTTATTCATGTCTGAATAGTTCCATTGATTTCTTTGCTTCTGCTTTGAGTATTATTAAATCACAATCCCATCTCATACCCTTAGAACTGAAGAATCCTGAGCTATGTAACTTGCTTTGAACAACAGAACTAAGCTGAATCATTCAAGAATCCAGAATCCATTAGATTTTTGGCAAGATTTTTCTTTTCTTTTCTTTTCTTTTCATCAGTCTAGTTTGGGGTGAAGAGGGGACCCCTATTTCAAATCACCCAGAAATTTACAAGTTACTCCTGACTTACCTAATACCTCATATTATATGCTGTGTTATATTCCTTTCTGTCAGGGACAGAAAGTTGTCAGAAAAGAATCTGTCAGGGACAGAGAAAATTGCCATAGGAACTCCAGTCCATATCTCTGGTAATGTACAGCACCTTTCTTGGGTCTGGGAGAACTAATGCTAAATTTTCTCACTAGGTGTCACTATTTATAACCTGCCTCTTTTATTAGGTGAGCAATACTGTGTTCTGTCACTAGATGTCACTGTTGATTGTTCAGCTCTGTTGTTTATTAACAACCTTCTTGATGTCTCTTCCTGTTCCCCTTCTTTCTCTCCCAAAATGTATATCTTCCCTTCTAGAAGGGGAAAGTTCACTTCCACTTTTACATTTTAAAATCAAATGGTCTGTGTCCATGTTTGGGTTCTCAGATGATGCCAAATGATGCTGTCTTTATTTTTTTTAAAAAAAGAAAAGGTGCACACATCTTAGGATAATTAAAATATAAAATAATAATAATAATAAAAGCAATATGAAACTACTTCTCTCCTCCCCCCATCGAGTAACAAATAAGGACAATAATTTGCCATAGTAATGATATTATAGACTGGCCAGTCACATCCCATCAATTGCCTAGAAGCAGTCAAATGTCTTAAATCTGGCACTGTAAACATAATATTGAAACAGGCAAATGCCATTTGGGAGAATGTTCCATAGATGCGAAGGACACAACCAAAGATGCTCCTTGTATTGTCATAACCTCCAAGTTTATCTTGGACCAGGCGCTTAGATATTGATTTTAGAGTTTGGACGGGTCCATGATGGGAGATATAACATCATCCTGTATGTATTTTAGCTCCACATTCTTATTTTAGAGGCACGACTTTGGTTTTGTATGGCTTTTTACAAAAGCAGTATGTCAGGCACCAAGTATATTTTGCTTTGATAGAAATGTTTGGTCTCTTACAAAACAGTCTCAGCAATTTCTCATGTTAGTGATGTAAACAATGAGCAAAATTTACCACATGTAAGCACACAAACTGCCTTGATTGTGTACAGCAACATAAACAGAGGTGGGGAAATCAATGGCAGGCAGTGAGATCATTTCACAGTCTCTCTTCAGTGCAACATTTAAACACACAGAATCACAATAGAGAATGTCAACTTTTAGTTTTTCACTGACAGTGTAACAGTGATGAATGGATAATAATAAAACAAGGAGGTAATGGAGGTTTGTTTTCAAGGATTAATTCCAAATAGAGTAAGAGCCGTCTGCCATGCCTTTAAGAGTTTGTATAACAGAAAAGATGGGAAAGAACATTTTCTGCTGAAATTCTGTCTTTTGTGCCCTAGGTTCTTGTTGAAACTTGGCAGATAGAAAAGTAGCTGGGAGTGAGAGTGGATGGGGATGCTATGGGGCAAGAATGGTAAGCAGGAGGAAGATCAATTGTTTCCCCTTCTCCCCTATATGACTCTATTGGAAACCATTCATTCCCAATATTACTCCGCTCTCAGGAAGTATGGACAGGGATCTTGCAGCACCTTTGAGATTAACTGTGGTTGCATCTGCCCTCTAGAAATAATGCAGTTTGGCACTGCTTTAACTGCCATGGCACAATGCTATGGAATCCTAGGATTTGTAGTTTGTTGTGGCACCAGAGCTCTCTGTCAGAGAAGGCTAAATATCTCATAAAACTACAAATCCAGAGTTTTATCGCTTTGAGCCATAGCAGTTAAAGTAGTTTCAAATTGCATCATTCCTGCCGTGCAGGTGCAACCTAAGAGAAAGAAGTTGGTAGCATAAGCTTTTGTAGACTTAAGTCCACTTCATCAGATGCAACGCCATCAAATGTGGAGAGGTTGTAAGCAGAGTTTGAAAATTAACTTCACAATATACTGCGCAGTTCCAGCCTTACCAAGACATAGCAATTTTTGTCTTCAATTTTTATTGCTATAAAACAATATATGCTAAGATTCCTTTAATGCTCTTGACCAGAGGTAGGCAACCTTTCCCCTTTAAGGGCTGAGGGACTTCAGCTCCCAGAATCCCAGGAGCTATTGGCCAACATGGGACTATTGGCCAACATGGCTGAGACTTCTGGGAGCTGAACTCCCTCGACCCTTAAAGGGGAAAGGTTGCCTACCCCTGCTCTTGACACTTGGGCTCCCATGGGATATAGCAGCCTTTGAGGAAAGGACTTAAATGAGCTTAAGGTGGTTGCTGCTTAGATGAATAATTTCATTTCAAATGAAAAAGTCAGCTAGGAATTCTTATACCCATGGTGTATAACATTTGATAGTAGGTATGTCCTTTCTTCTCAGTTCTCTTGCAAACCAGCTCCTGTTGCTTCAAAAGAAAGGGAAGAACAGAAATTTTTCAGTGACTTGTTCAAAACCTAGTACAGGTAGGTCTCAAGGTTTCATTGTGGTTGCATTCCTGGACTTAGACTAAATGGGGGAAATCTTTGCACAAAGAATCATTAGAGACCCAGGGGATGTTTTCCAGCAGAGTTGAAGTAGCCACAATGTTAGCAGTTTTACTCAATCTACCGCCAATTTTCAAGAGCAGGGGTAGGCAACCTTTCCCCTTTAAGGGCCGAGGGACTTCAGCTCCCAGAATCCCAGGAGCTATTGGCCAACATGGGACTATTGGCCAACATGGCTGAGGCTTCTGGGAGCTGAAGTCCCTCGGCCCTTAAAGGGGAAAGGTTGCCTAGCCCTGTTCAAGAGGTTTAAAGCCAAACAAATGTGTAGATGCTCTTTGAAGGGAATTGAGGATGCAGCAACCACTGATCCCAAGAGGGCTTGGCTGGGGTGAACTCGCTTTCCATTAGACAATAGTTTCTCATTAGAGGAGAAACACAGATACACAGATATAGAATAATTGGCAAGAATGGTGTTCTTCTTCAGTACCATCTTCAGCAGTCTTTCCATGTGGAGAAAACACATCAGGAGAGAGTGCCAGCATATATCCTGCTGTGATGCAAGAGGTGCTGAGAGCACATCAAGAAGGGAGGCAGAACATCCTGTACAGTAACCAGTTGTAATGAAAAAGCAAGCAAGCTAGCAAACAAACTTGTCCTTGCACAAAACTCCCACTGATTTCCCTCTTCCCACTCTGTCCTTAATGATAACCCATCTCTAAGATGCCACAAGGTTCTTCTCATTTTTACTGCAGTGTACTGGGTAGAGTTGCCCCTTTTGGCATTGTTGCTGTTACACATTTGCTCTCTCCCCATCACAAAGTTCCCAATTAAGTAGGCAGAGGAAACCCTTACTTCCAGCAACTCCAAAAATCCTAGATTCCAGTTTCTTCTTCTCCCTTACACATTCCCTTCCAAGCATGCAAAAGAAACCCCTTCCTTCCAGCAATGCCAAGATTGCTTCCTCTTTCTCCCCACTTCCCCAGCATAGTCTGATAAAAGAAACTCCAGTCATGTGAAGTTGAAGGCTTTCACGGCCAGCATCCATAGTTTTTTTGTGGGTTTTTGGGGCAATGTAGCTATGTTCTAGAAGAGTTTATTTCTAGTGCTTTGCCAGCATCTGTGGCTGCCATCTTCAGAAAATGCTGGCATGGAAGTGAGTGGGGTATATATATACTGTATATGTATATACTTGGGGCAGGGGTTTTCCCAGCAAACAATGGACCACTAATTAAATAGACAATAATCCTTCTCTCATATCCTCCCACCCTGAGGCCTTGTCACTCAACAACAGAACGATACACAGATTAACATGCAAACCACATCCTCTCAACCAAGAGTCACATTGTGTGTGTGTGTGTGTGTGTGTGTGTCCACACACACACACACACACACACACACACACACCCTACTCACTTCCAGCCATAGAAGCTGGCGAAACGTCAGGAATAAACTCTTCTAGAACACAGCCACATAGCCTGAAAAACGCACAAAAAAATCAGTATCAGTCCAATCAGCTTTTCATGCACCAGAATTCTTAGGGCCTCGGCAGACGGAGGCCCTGGAGCCGCCGCCGGACGGAGCGCCAGCGGTGCGGAGCCTCCGCACTGCGGCGCACCGTCGGCGCATCTAAAAGGAGCACCAAATTGGCGCTCCTTTTAGATCTAAGGGAAAGTGCGCCGCAAAAGCGGCGGGCGCACTTTCCCCGGCTCAAACGGCGCAGCGCATGTGGGCGCTGCGCCGTGAGGTCATCCCCAATGCGCCGGTCGTGCAGACGGCCGGCGCATCTGGGGGCGACCTCGGGGAGAGGAAGGGGCGCCGCTCGTGCGGCTGCCCCTCCTCTTCTCTGCCCAGAAGACGACTTTTTTAGTCGTCTGCTTAGGGCCATACTCACATCACCCTCTTCACTTTCTTGTTTTTTCTGCATAGCCGAACTGAGTTGTGGTGAGACTTTCATTTATTTATCTCTTTATGGAAAAAGGTAGGAATGGAGAATGGAATGTTCCTTCCTTGGTATACAGAATCAGGTACCTTTGGGATGCACTTGCAGTCACAATATGATCCATGATATGCTACCACACAACTGGGAAATTTAGCCAAATCATGCAACCATGTAGATGAAGTTAGTTATGTCAATGTGTCCCCTATAGCATTAGCACTGCTATGACAGGCCCTGTCCTTATAGTAGCATTATTCAAATGAGCCCCATAGCTAAGGAGGAAAATTGCCTCCCATGTGGATATGGTTATATTTGCACAGATTTATATAAGCCAGAGCCAACATTTAGAAAGCTGCTTTACAACCCCATATTAAAATATAAGTTTGCATCCCATGCTATCACAGTCCCAATTTAAAATTAAGAATATATGAGTAATGAGAACATTCTTGAAATTCATTAGTGTTAGGCATCTTCTTTTGTCTAAGGCTTGACAAGTATAATTTGTTTGATTTCTCCTTCAGCCTCCCCCCACTAGTATGTCATAGGCTTGCCAACTCACCATTATCTCAGCCTTTCTTGGCTTCATATTCTTTTACCGTGTCAAATTTATATCTAGAGACTAGAGAAATAGCAATATTTAAGGATCTGGGACAGATGGACAATAAAAGATAAAAGTGGGTGTAATCAGCACCTTGATGGCACCTCTGCTGAAATCTTTGCATGATACTACCCTGGATATATGTGGAAGAGGACCAAGTGTCAAACAGTAACATTTAGAGGAATCATCGGGGGCTTGCCCCACTTCTTCATGACTTTCCCTAACAGGATGGCAGACAACTGTGAGAGAAATGACTCATAACAACTCTTCCAATATCACAATTATATTGCCAGTTCTTTATGTGAATTGGCATCAGAGATCTAAGAGGTTTAAGAACCCTAATATTGTGATGTTGTTGGCCATCAACAAGTGCATTTTCAGTGCCTTAGGTGGATAAGCCTGATGGGGAAGGATACTTTCCAAGAACTGGATACTTTCCAAGGAATCAAGTTGATTTACCCATTGCTTCTAAAACATTATGGATGGAAATGTACATAATACAGTATTTTGCATAAGTTGTGCTTTACAAAATTAGTCCAAAGGCTTACCCGTTCTTCCGACACTGTTTCTTATGATGGATATCTAGATGGCTTGCAGCCAGGACATGAGGGCAAATAGCCTTCTATTCCTGCTGTTTCCCAGCAACTGGTATTCAAAACCATACTGTCACTGTAAAATATAGAGGAAAATATAGTCAATATGACCAGAAGCAATTGATGGCCTTTTCCTCCATGAATATGTCTAATCCTCTTTTAAAGCCATCTAAATGGAAGGCTTTTCCTCCATGCATTTGTCTCATTCTCTTATAAAAGCAACTACTTGCTGAACATCACTGTATTTAGAAAATTCTGTAGCTTCATTATGTGTTGTATGAAGAAGAATTAGATGCCCTTTATCAAATACTTGTAAAAAGATATCTATTTTTCAAAGAACTATATATGTATAATTTTTGCATATTAAAAACAGGTGACTCTAAAAGAGGAAGAAGCACTTAGAACACAATCTTTAAACTAAGGATGGCCACCTAGAATGTCTCTTTTGGGAACAATAGAAAATGACCTGGTTGTATATCCCATTAATATGCATTCTAGCCAATGTTGCTTTTATACTTGAATTTCAAATGCTAGAAAAAGGAAGACAGATGTTCTAGAAACCCTAGAAAAAAAAAGAAGCAATCCATTTCCCATCATAAACCAGTATCCTGTCTATTTTTCTCCTTTCAGCTTCAGTTTAGCCTGCTAAAGATCATTTGTTTGGTGTTCTCTTTCCTTTCCCACAGTGTTTCTCTTTTGCTCCTTGTTTTCATTAATCTAAGGTGCTAATCTAGCAGAAGAACTGCATGCTGTTTCTGCAAATGGAAGAATATAACATCCAGATTTTTGTGTTTTGACCGGCAGAGTCCTATCGAGAGAGTGATTATTTTCATTACCCATGCCCTCTAGAACAGTGAATTATGTGCAAAGTAGGTTTATGCTTTGTGAGCATGTGTATGTGTAGACACTTCCATATAACTTGGAATCTCTTCAGAAAGGAACAGAAAAACCTAATCAGAGCTTTGGAGAATTACAGCTCTCAGAATCCCCAGCTATTATAGCTTGCCATGCTGGGAAAATCTGGAAGTTGTATTCCAAAAAGTCATTTTTTTCACCTTTGCACCATCTATCTAACAATTTACAGTGGATAAATCCAGAATATTTTATATAAACATCCATGGATCCAGTGATAATGCAAAGAAGAAGTTTTAATGTTCTGGGTTTATGCCATTAGTTATAACAAGTTTTGAAGTTCTGTGGTGACCTAGCTGGTTATGTTATAAGCCTGGGATTATTCTTTGTGTATCTAGAACAGGGGTCGGCAACCTATGGCCCGGGGGCTGGATCCACCCCCCCGAGGCCTTTGGACTGGACCCAGCTCGGTCCTGCCACCGCCGCCGCCATGCGCTGCTGCACGAGTCGCAGCCGCCATATTGTTTTCCAAAATGGTGCTACGACTCGTTTGCTCATGCGCCGGAGTACTGCGCATGCGCGAATGAGTCACGGTGCCATTTTGGAAAACAAAATGGCGGCCATGACTCGCTCATGCATGTGCAGTACACCAGAAGTACTGTGCATGCGCGAGCGAGCATGCGCACGCATGCGCAGTACTTCCGGCATATTGCTCATGCGCGTGCGATGTTATTTCCCCCCCCTTGGCCCATGGAAGACCTCAGGACCAGCAGACTGGCCCCCGGTAAGCAAAAGTTGCCTACCCCTGATCTAGAGAATAAATATATACCGCTGTAAATTGTTTTTGTCTCTTCTTTTCCTACAGCCACAATGAATTAGGAGGTTTTTTTCATAGTTCCTTTTATTGGGTTTGTGGACTTGTGATGAGTAAGACAAACATGATTAAGGAGTCATTTTGAAATGTGCCCACTTCAAGCAACATCATGCTCTGTTGCCATCCTTCCCAACATCATTGTTGTTATTTGCTATCAAGGGTGCATCTACACTGTAGAAATAATGCTGTTTGACCACTAACTGCCATAGCTTCATCCTACAGAATCCTGGGATGTGTAGTTTGTGTGAGCACCATCACTCCTTGGCAAAGTAGGCTAAAGACATTGTAAAACTACAAATCCTATGATTCCATAGCTGCAACAGTTTGTGCTGTCAAACAGCATTATTTCTACAATTTAGATACACCCCAAGGTGACTTCAACTTGTGATGACCCTCTGAATGAGAAACACCCAAGATTCTAGTTGTTAACTGTCCAGCTCAAGTTTTGCTAACTTGGGCTATGGCTTCCTAGATTGAATCAATCCACCTGTAGTGTGATCGTCCTCTTTTCCTATTGGCTTCCACTTTACCATGCTGTATTGTCTTTTCCAGTGAGTGATGTCTTCTCATGATATGTTCAAAGAACCACAATCTCAGTTTAAGCATCTTTGCTTCTAGTGAGAATTCAGGCTTGATTTATTCTAAAACCCATTCATTTGTCATTTTAGTAGTCCATGATATCAGTAGAACTCTCTTCCAGCACCATATTTCCATTGGGTTAATTTTCTTTCTGTCAGCTTTCTTCACTGTCTAGTTTTCACAACCTGACATAGAAATCAGAAAGGGTCAGCCCTGGTTTGTACATGGATGAGAGAGTGCCAAAGAATACCAGATGCTGTAGGCCAGGGGTAGGCAACCTTTTTGAGCCGG
>CM034708.1:195343821-195388167 GCA_020142125.1 Phrynosoma platyrhinos
TGGGGGGGGCGGCGGCGGAGGACTGGTTTGGGACCGGTCCAAAGGCCTTGTTGGGCCGCATCCGGCCCCCGGGTCTTAGGTTGCCTACCCCTGCTGTAGGCTATATTTCAGAGGAAGAAACAGGCAAAACCACCTCTGAGTATTTCTTGCCTAAGAAAACCCTATGAAATTCATGGGATCACCCTGAGTCCACAAGTGACTTGGAGTGCACACAAACAGACTTTACACTTGAGGATCTCTATTTCCTTCAGGACTTTCCAGGTCTTAGGGCTTTATCACATGAGGTTAAAAAGCAGAATTTAACACAATAATAGTGATTTTGGTTGGTACTTATCACACAATGTCCTGCTGCTGCCTTGCATTCCATTTGTTACTGTTGTGAATCTTTTCACTGATGTACAAAACTTGTCAATAGGCTTTCAATCTCACTACTATTCCATTTCTGCCTTGGTGTAGTAGGCCCCTTCCACTGCATTTCCATTTCTCAGACAGACATGTGGTATGAATGGTCATGATTCTGCTCCTCTCTTCCTATCCCTACTTTCCCTCTCAGAGACTGTGGCTGCCAATACCTTCCCAAAGCCAGCTGCTGTGTCCACATTTACAACAACATCTGGCTTAAGGAAAGTGTTGGCAGCTGGAATTGCTTTGCTTTCTCCTGAAGTACAGGACTGCTATGTGAATGTGCTCACAGCAGCATTGAGCTTCAGGAGTGAGGAGGAGGAGCAACCATGGCAGCAAGCATCTTCCCAAAGCTGGCTGCTGTGTGCACATTCACACAGCAGCTGGTTTTGGGAGGTGATGGACTGTTTCAACCACCAGTCCCCCCATTTTTGCTGAAGCTTGATCCTGCTGTGCACATTCACATAGCACCCCCATGCTTCAGGATGTATGGGGGGGGGGGACACAAGCGATCACAGCTGCCAACACCTTCCCGTAGCTGGCTGCTGTGTGCACATTCACACAGCAGCCAGTTTTGGGAAGTGGTTAGCTACTGTGATCACTTGTGTCCTCTTCCTCCTGGAAGGTTGCATTTGGCAGTATGTAAAACAGATTACATTACCATAGATTGCTAAAGTGCTATCATGGGAGAAAGTGTGATATGAAATGATGCCAAAACAGTATGCTTCCATTCTTAAACTAGCAGAATTGTGGGACAGCAGCCTGGTGTGATAAAATCCTTAGTCGTCTTCTGGTTTTTTGACAAGCATCTCAATTTTGGTGAATGACAGAGCCAAAGAACAGGTCGTTTTTCACTATTTCATTGTCTTTGTTACCTGCCTTAAAGTCATGTAAATTCTTAGTGGTCATTAATTTTGTCTTTGTAATTTGGGATGGAATTGCATTAGCACCAGGAATTGTCAGGGACAGAACTGGTAATCTTTGGCTTTGTGGGTGTCTGATCCATGTAGATAGCTAATTTGAACTGCAGCTTGGATTGCTTACCTAGCAGTGAAGCACTAGGGCTCTCCCATGCCATTGGATTGGCTGAAATGGATGAGTAAATGACACACATAGCCGACTCATCCAAGTCAAGCTATACATGAACCAAAGCCAGCCAAGTTATTTTGGCACATGAGTCAGGAAATCTCACAAGTACCTCTTCATATCCTAGGGAATAGAAAACACAACAAGATATTAAATAACCAAACATTTGCTGCCTTGTTTCATAATCTCATGAAACTGCTGGCTAAGAAAATCACCTGGCTCTGCCTATTAATTTTATAGTTTATGTACTGAAATATTTATATCCTGCCATATATCCAAGAATCTCAGGGTGATGTACAATAAAATCAATGTAGGGCAATAAATAACAAGAACAATACTTTTATAAGACTAAAAATATATTTAATTTTTTATCACTTAAAAGCAGTCAACTCAAAACTAGTTAAAAGCATGTTACAGGGATTCCCAAACTTTGGACTTCCTAGCACCCAGATGCCTCAGTCAGCTTGGTCTACAATCAGGAACAACAGTCTGGGAGCTGAAGTCCAAAACATCTGGAGGAACAAAGTTTGGGAATCATAAAATGTCTACCATAGGACATGTGCAAATTGAAAAAAAGTCAGTTAGGCCTCAAAGGCTTTAATAAAAAGCCATGACTCGACTTAGCAACAGAATGACACCAACATTAGTATCGATTAGGTCTCCAGAGGGAAGGTATTCTACAACTGGGGTGCCACCACAAAGAAGGCCCAATGATATGGGTGTTCCATACCCTCAAACTGTCCTGATTTGGTAGGAACAGTCCTAATTAATCATTTGTTTGTTCTGCTTTTCCATCTACTTTTAAAATATCACAGTTTTTGTCTCCTCCTCCTACTGTCCTCCTTTGTCCTCATCTTACTCAATCAACTTAGTGGGAAGGAGAGGGAGAAGAGAGGAGGGATGAAATCTTACCCTTCCCAGAAAAAGCAAATTGCTGCAGCTTCTCCTAGCTTATGCCTTCCAAATTAGTAACTTTTGCCATCTTGACCACACTTTGGAGCTTATCTCATGCACCAAAAATGTTTGTTACCTTTTCCGGCTTCAATCTTCTTCCAGGATACACCCAGACATTATCATATGTAAGTCACCGCTGATTCTGCTGCGATGCTGCCGGCCACATACAGCCCAGATCAGACGCGGGTTGAAGCCACATTCAGCCGGCAAATGTTCAAAGTCGGAAGTGATATTTGGCTGGTGGCATCACAATAGAATTGGTGGCAACTTACGTATGATAATGTCCAGGTTATCCTGGAAGAAGATTGAAGCTGAAAAAGTTAAGGCACCTTTTTGGGGCATGCAATAAGCTCCAGTTTTGCTGGAGTACATGTGTTCTGGTTTTCACCTGTAAAATATTGGTCTTGCTATGCTCTTTCAGCTTCAGGGAAAAGCAATGACAAACCCCCTCTGAGGAAACATACCAAGAAAACCCCATGATAGGTTCGCTGAAGGTACACAACATCAAGTGTTGGCCCTGTACAGTATCCTCAGGCTCTGAACCTCAGAGTAGCCACTAAATAGGAAAGACTATTGCCATTGCCATTTTCTGAGGCTGAGTGTGTGTGACTTGCCCAAGGCCACCCAGTGGGGTTTTATGCTCAAGTGTGGAACTGAACTCAGATTTCCAGAGTTCAACACTCAACACTCAGAATTCAACACTCAAACAACCACACCTTATTGGCTCTCCAAGTGTGACCTATCTCCCTCTTAATAGCTATGAGAACAGTACAATCAGGTTAGCAGCAAAGAAAAATCACTCTCCCAGCTTTCTCAGGCTTCATATCTTTTTTTCAGCCTCTGACTGCAAAGTGAATGCAAAGAGTCTTCAACAAGATTATTAATATAAATTAATTCTTTCATGCCACTGGATAGCTGTCCAAGATTTTAAAAAGGACTCCAAAACCATCTGCCTGGTGGGAGAGGCCCAATTTACATGATGATATGTATTCTTATTTCTGGAGAATTCTCTGATCTAAAAAGGAAGAATCACAACAATTTTAGCTGCATTTTTGGTGCAGAATCCCTCCCTCTTCTATGGAATTTGAGCATTCTGAGCACACATCAGTTGATATGCTTTGGGGTATAAATTTTTGCTCATAGAAATAAGAAAGGAGCAATTTTTCCCTGATAGATGCAGTTTTACACAACTGAATCAGCTATGCACTAGTTTTGTGTATGACTTTTTCGAAAAAACAGATTGCCACTGCTAGGCATATTGTCCACTGCTTAGGGCCAGAGATTACTGTTGACGGGCCAATTGTTGATCAGCTACGACAGCTGCTCTGGACTTAAGAAAGAAATACAATAAACAGAAGCTTATTCTACTTAGGCTTCCACCTCAGAATTATAATCCTATTTATGACATCACAATTGGTTGCTGGGGGAACAATATTGGTATCATGAGGAGAGACTTACAGAGAGCTCAAGCGAGGAAAGAAGCAGCTGGAATATATGACCTTTCTTTCTTTGACCGAGAAATTAAAGATTAAAAATCAAAATCAGGATCCAGTTTCCATAAAAAGGCATGCTATGGCGGGAAAAGAAAGGAAAGGAAAAAGCACAACTAAGGGAAGTGCAGCAGAGCCCCATTGTTGTTTCTAAAAAAAGATTGCTTGAGGTTTTCCACTAGCTAACATGACAAAGCAAAGCCACACATAAAAGGAATGGTTGCATGTGTGATTCATGGAACTCCAATTTGGCATGTTTTCTGCTTGCCTTCCACCTCATTCCTGAATAAATCTATACTTTCTTTTTCCTATAAATATTGCTGTTCTTCTGTCACTCACAGTGACTTTTTCCTTAGACTTATGGCATAACTATCCATTAGATGAAATAGGGGCCTGTCAGTGAAAACTGAAGCAAATGTGCAGTTTTCCCTCCACTTCTCTTCATAATGTATAGTACTGCCAACCCTCCATATCCACAGATTCAACCATCCATAGCTTGAAATTATTCCAAAAATATATAAAAAAGCAAACCTTGACCTTGCCATTTTATATAAGAGACACACTGAGAGCCAGAATGGCATAGTGGTTTGAGTGTTGGATTACGATTCTGGAGACCAGAGTTCAATTCCCAGCCCAACCATGAAACCCATTGGGTGACCTTGGGCAAGTTGCATGCTCTCAGCTTCAGGGGAAGGCAATGGCAAATCTCTTCTTGCCAAGAGAACCCCATGATAGGTTCACCTTAGGTTCACCATAAATTGGAAGTAACTTGAAGGGACACAAAAACAACAACAAACACCATTTTACTATGCCTTTATGTTTAACGAGACTTGAGCATCCATGTATTTTGATGATGATGATGATAATAATAAATTATTTATACCCCGCCCCTCTGTCAACCAATCAGGGTGGCTTACATCAATTCCATACAATATAAATACAACCTAAAATACAATCTAAAACCCCTAGAACTCATCCGCCCCTAAAAAAGTATTAAATCATATAGCAATTAAAACAATAATATATCAATTAAAACGTGAAAACATCACATAAATATAAGAGAAGCAAAATTACAAAACAAGCAGGGCAGTAACGAGAGCCAAAGCAAAATGACTAAACAACTCCTGAGGCTGGGAAAAACTAGTCAGGAAAGGCCTGCCAGAAGAGATCCATCTTCACAGATTTTTAAAAGCTGCTTAAGGTTGTTATCTGACGGATCTCGTCCCACAGGCCGTTCCAAAGTCTGGGGGCAACTACCGAAAATGTCCTCTGGGAGGTTGCAGACAGCCTTGTTTTTTTTTGGATGCAGCAAATTCCTCCCAGAGGACCAGAGTGCGCGGGGTGTATTGTATGGGAGGTCGCGGTCCTGAATATAATTTGGACCCAAGCCATTTAAGGCTTTAAAGGTCATAACCAACACCTTATACTGGGCCCAGAAACTGATGGGCAGCCAGTGAAGAGACTTCAATACCGGTGTTATGTGGTCTCTCCTAGATGTCCCCGAGACCACTCTGGCTGCCATGTCTCAAGGTTCTTTACTTCCAGGAAAGGGCGCAGCTGGCATATCAGCCGAAGATGATAACAGGCACTCCTGATTATCGCCTTTACCTGATTAGTCATCAGGAGTGATGAGTCCAGGAGCACCCCCAGACTGCGAACACTGTCCTTAGAGGAGAGTGTGGACCCCATCCAGGACTGGAGGTTGTAACCCAATTCCTGGGTTTGAGGCCGCTACTGTGAGCACCTCTGTTTTGTCTGGATACAGTTTCAATCTGTTTTTCCTCATCCAGTCCATTACTGCCTTAAGACAGTCATTAGGAGGAAAGGCACCATCGGAATTCGAGGCTGACAGTCGAGATATGGAGAAATAGATCTGGGTGTCAACAGCATACTGGTAACACCCAGCCCCATGTCTCTGAATGATCTCACCCAGAGGCTTCATAAACAGCATCGGGGACAGAATGGTACCCTGAGGGATGCCACATGTAAGGTCTTTTTTTGCAGAACAACTGTCCCTGAGCAGCACCCTCTGGGACCTGCCTGAGAGGAACGAACAGAACTACTGCAATGCAGTGCCTCCGATTCTTAACCCACTCAGGTGATCCAAGAGGATGCTGTGATCTATCATATCAAAAGCCGTTGAGAGGTCTAAAAGCACCAACAGGATCAAACTACCCCTATTGATGCTCAGACGCAGATCGTCGGTCAAGGCAACCATGGCAGTCTCAACTCCAAATCCCGTCCTAAGGCCAGTTTGAAATCGGTCTAGATAATCAGTTTCATCCATGACTGCTTGGAGTTGAAGAACAACTACCCTCTCAATCACTTTGCTCAAAAAAGGTAACATGGACAAATCAAGATGCACATGGTATCTAAAGCCAACCAAGTTATTTTGGCACACAAGTCAGGAAATCCCGCAAGCATCTCTCCCCATATCTGGTGGTAAAAATACAATGGCAACAAATTAAACAGCTTACTTTCCCCTGCTTTTTCAAGCTGGTTTGTAGATAAAAAAGGAGAGAATGGACCATCAGTTACTTTTATCTACAATCTAGTTTCGA
Organism: Phrynosoma platyrhinos; assembly: GCA_020142125.1. NCBI lineage: Eukaryota > Metazoa > Chordata > Lepidosauria > Squamata > Phrynosomatidae > Phrynosoma > Phrynosoma platyrhinos. Next base: position 195,350,315 of record CM034708.1, read on the forward strand.
TTGCAATGTTGCATTCAGCACCTTGGGCTGCTGGAGAAAATGTTTTGGTTATTTTAAAACTCTATTTTCCTTGGTGCCAGGAGAACTGGAAATAAAATTGGGAACTAAAACTGGTCCCAAGTTTATTCCATTGGAAGAACTGTGGCCTTGAGAAATAACACGCCAGGTGAAGAACCTGGAATAGCTTTTTTGGACTCTAATACCCAGAATTCATGAGCCAGAATGGCCATTGGCTATGCTTTCTAGAAGATTTTGGGAGTTAACTGTCCAAAAAATACCTTTCCCAAACTCTGACAAGGTGCGGTACATGAGGGAGAGCCAGTCCCAGGAGTCCCAGGATCCAGCACAGAAGGGAAGAAGGAATGAAATTTTAATATTTTGCTCAGAAAAAATCATACAAATCTTGAAAATATAGTTTAAACATTATACAATAATATAAAATGATTCTATAAAAGGCCTGAGCATTCATAAGAATCCCCAAATGCTGACTGGGATTATAAGAATATACTTAGTATGCTTTGTGCAAGTTCTTTACAGGAAGGAATTATACATTCTCAGACCATGATACTTGAAAACCATTCTCATTTAGAAATATAAATGCACTTTAGCTTAAGCGCTGTTCCCAGCTTGGCTCCAGTTCTGAAATCAGTTGGATTTGTCTCTGTACAAAATAATGACAGCTGCTAGTGCTCAAACATACAGGCAATAACTTTTCAAATTTTAAAATGGTTGGAGAGAGTCCATCTTTTTCATGGTAGATGGGTCATTGTCTCCTGCTCACCACAACCTTGTTTGCTACAGCCAGGCCTGGTGTCAGGGGGTCTGATATCCAGAACTTGGAAAATTAACATTTTAAGGAATAGTTGTAGTTCAAGATCCCCAAAAGTAATTAGTTACTGTTTTTTTTTTTTTTTTTTTTAAAAATAACGTTTTTCTTGTTTCTCAAAATTAATTAAAATATATACGGTACTTTTAGACAGTGGCAGCTGCTGTCTTCAGGTCATTGATGTTATGGATTTTTTATCTTATATCTGCTGCAAGACTAAAGGCCTAAGCAGACTGCCAGAAATAGTGCACATTAAATTGAGGCACTGCCCTGGCTGAATGCTAGGGAATTATTGGAATTGTATTTTTTTTTCTGAGACATTGAGCCTTCTCTGTCAGGGAGCTCTGGTGCCACAATAAATTACAGTTCCCATGACTCCCTAGCACTGAGCCAGGGCAGTGCCTCAATTTAATGTGCACTATTGCAGTCTGCTTAGGCCCTAACTTAGGCACTTCTGAATACTACAAGCTGCTAGCCTGTGGAAAAATCCATAAATCTCCTGGCCTTCTCATCATTCTCTTAATACCCCATAATGTATCATGAGGCACAATCATGGAATCATAGAATTGGAAGAGACCTCAAGGGCCATCCAGTTCAACCCTTTGTCATGCAGGAATACACAATCAAAGCATCCCCAAGAGATGGCCATACAGCCTCTGTTTAAAGACCTCCAAAGTAGGAGACTCCACAACACTCTGAGGGAGTGTGTTCTACTGTTGAATAACGCTTACTGTCAGTAAGTTCTTCCTAATGTTGAGGTGGAATCTCTTTTCCTGTAGCTTGTATCCATTGTTCTATGTCCTATTCTCTGGAGCAGCAGAAAACAAGTTTGCTCCATCCTCAATATATCATCCCTTCAAATATCTAAACATGTCTGTCATATCACCTGTTAACTTTCTCTTCTCCAGCCTAAACATATCCAGCTCCCTAAGTTGCTCCTCATAGGGCATGATTTCCACACCACCATTTTAGTTGCCCTCCTTTGGACTCGCTCTAGCTTGTCAACATCCTTTTTGAATTGTGGTGCCCGGAACTGGAGACAGGATTCCTTGGACAGTGTGATATTTCTCCCCATTATTTGTTTGTTGTTTGTTGTGTGCCTTCAAGTGATTTCCAACTTATGACAACCCTAAGGTGACCATATCATGTGTTTTTCTTGTTCAGAGGAGGTTTGCCTTTATATGATAAAAGTAAATAAAAATATATCACTTAGCTATAAAATCATTTTGGCAAAAATAATAATAATTACAATTAGCTAGTTATTTAACTAGTTAGTTTGAAGTTTTATGGGGATTATGATTTAAAACTTGTAAGCCGCCCTGATTGGGTATCCATTGGGCGGGGTAAAAATAAAATTTTATTATTATCATTATTATAAGTTTTAAAGGACTATATTTGAAGGAGTGTATTCTCTCTATGGACCAGCCCATGCTCTGAGATCTGGTAGGGAGTCCCTTCTATCTGTCCCACCTCCTTCACAGATACATCTGCTGGGAACACAGGAGAAGACCTTCTTGGTGAATGTTTCCAGGCTCTGGAATGGCCTTCCCAGAGAAGTTAGACCCCCCCCCCCCGATTTCATTTCAACAGGCATTTAATGAGAGATTATATATACGGCTCATCTTACACAGTGTGCTCAATATTGCTAATTCTTGTGCTAGTGTGTATGTTTTAATGATATATGTTTTAACCTGGTTAATGTGTTTTAATTATTTTTCTGATTATTTAATTATGTTTTGTTGTATCTTGTGGATTTATAGCAATTTTTAAAAAAAATTGTTGCAAGCCACTTTGAGTCCCAATCTGGGAAAAAAGTGGGATAGAAGAAATATCATCATCATCATCATTATCATCAATAACAGCAACAACAGGCAACAATGTTCTAGCACTGCCCACAGCTGATGCCTGCCCTGCCCTTTATTGAGAATTAAAAAGCATCTAGGAGTTGCCATGTTCATTTTCTATAATTCCCAAGAGTGATACAACACCAGGGACATTTTGGGATCTTTAAGATGCAGCTTTTATTAATCTAGCACTGTGTCAAAGTGCTACCACTGTACTCCCAACAGGTCATCTAAGGAAGAAGAGCCCTTTAGAAGGGACTTTGATCTCAATGGAAGCCCTTTCAACCTGGAGCTGACCTTATCAAAGAGGTGTTATAGCTCTGTACAGTCAGCTAATGCACCTGTCCCTGTCCTTAATGTCCAAATAAATGATACAATCACCTGTTGAGATTACGTACTTGACGTTTTCTAAAGAAGTTCACAAGCCACCTTCCTCTAGCAGGTGAAAGGAACTGGTGATCAGGAAAAGCAACCTGTTTTCCTACATGAAGGACAGGAATTCTTGGAACCACTAGTTGGAACATCCTCAAGAGACTGGTCTTTTCCCTTTTCTTAGTGGCCAAAAGACTATAGTGGGTCATTACTTTCAGCTCTTTCCCATGGTGATGAATAATGGGATCAAAATTTAGCAAAATTAGCAAATGTCATGGGCTCATAATTACCATGAATACCTTGAAGTAGTGGTAGCTGGTGATAACCTTATCAGTATGAGAGATTAAATCCACTCTTAGATTTTACCGTAGGAGTAAAGGACCTACTTAGCAATGGTGAGCTCTATTGCTAAATAGGTCCAGTATCCAGGATAGCTCTTTTAAAGCTAGTCCAAACCAGGAATGGATTTACTGCCCTATTGACACGGGAGCCACCATTTGCTACTGCCTTTCATTGATATGGTTACTCCATTCACTAATGCAAATTGTAACTATTCTACACAAGTTCATGGTTGTGCTGGTCATGTTATCCCCACATAGCCAATCTTCTTGTGTCCAGCCTCTCTGTACTTCACTCGGCTGGTCTTTGGAAAGCAGAAACATAGTCTGCTACTGACAGTGGCAGATCACTAGGGTTGGTGTCACTCAGTGCAGTAATACATGGTGTTATCCCCCCATTCACCTCGTCCCATATCAGACCACACAGAATCTTTAGTAATGTTCTTATACTAATGTTGCTCATAAATTGTAATTCCCATATATTACTGAATTTAATGGGAATAGTTGTGAAGTAAACAATTAGCAAAATTAAAATTATACCATAAATTACAGCATCATACGGACAGCTTAAATGTATTTACGTGTACCCAATTTTATGCATTTAAAGTGAACATTTGGTAAGATGTGATGTTTTTAAAGAAAACAGTATTAAAAAAAACCCTGGGGCCTCTCCTTTATCCACCCACCAGGTCTCGCCTCATTTACACCTTCTCTTCTGCTGAGATCCAGGATTTTAAAGGGATGTGGGTGAACACCACAGACATTTCTGCTCAAAGGGAGGTATTTGTGGAACAATGGTGTCAGTCCCCTTAGGGCAGGGGTAAGCAACCTTTCCCCTTTAAGGGCCGAGGGACTTCAGCTCCCAGAATCCCAGGAGCTATTGGCCAACATGGGACTATTGGCCAACGTGGCTGAGGCTTCTGGGAGCTGAAGTCCCTCGGCCCTTAAAGGGGAAAGGTTGCCTACCCCTGCCTTAGGGTGTCACCCAGTGTGGTCTGCACCCCCTCAACCCCTCCAATAGTGGTCTCTGGCTATTGGAATAATACTGAAAACCTTACCAACTGGATAAGAGCTTGTGTTATAGTGTGATAGCCTTTGAAAGCCCACGGTCACTTCTGAGCCATGAGAAAGTATCAGAACAAGATTTTCTATCCTATCATTCATGAAGGAAGTGCTTTCTTTTCTTGTGACTTGCTAAGACTGTTTAAAACTCTTCCCACATGGGTGGAAAAACATGATACCTGTAAAAATGCTTTGCCTGGTGACTGCAGCATATGACAGTCCAGTATTGATATAAAGCAGTGTAGTGCAATTGGATGCCTGTGCAGTGTGCGCGTTGTTCTAAGTAGTTTGAGCCCTAGAATTCTTATTTCAGAAATGAATCACTAATGTTTTTTTCATGGAGATTTGGAGTCTCAAATTGCAAAGCTCCTAAGGGCCTGAGAGACATTTTCATATCTTATTTTGCTTTTTGTTGGTCTCCCAACTAATGGGGCGGGGGGGGGGGAAACAACTGCATTCCTGAATCAGAGTTACTGTGAAATATATTACTGTGTGGTCCTGAACCAAGTGGCTACTTTCCCTGCAATGTTTGGCTTTGCTTTTTAAATTATCTGTGCTTTTGTCCTATGCCAGCTTCCTTTCTTTTCTCTGCATTAGTAAGTGGAGTGAGGTGGTTATTGGTCACAATGAGCCACAGAAACCAAAGTGTTAAAAAAAATGAGTCACAGAATACGCTGTATAAGAGGGTGAGTCAGCTTTCAGTTTTTGAGAGCTGATGGGGAACCAAATGAAAAAAAAATGCTGAATGGAAAAAATTCTGAAATGTCTGTATTTTTTGACAAGGAGGGTTTGAGTTGACTATCTGTCTGTAGCTTTTAAATATAGTGGGGATGTGTTATGAGGGAGATCTAGATAGAAAACTACAACATAGGAGCTGTCACTTGACCAGTGGAGTGGAAGGCCCATTGGAGCAGATTCAGCACTTACTGAAGGTGAAAGAAAAAGATTAAGGTCAGCTCCAGTACTGGAGGTCTTGATGAACTTGGGACAGCTGGAGCCATAAAAGTGTTTGATGGGCCAGCTCAAGATGAGGAAGAAAATAAGTGGCAGCAAAGTACAGCTGGGTCATTGGCCTTCAAAGCGTCACTATCATGTTAGCAGTTAGCAAGAGACAGATGAAGGTTTAGAGGATGATGGCTTGATGCCCTGCAGTTGCTTTTACTGTGGTGCTGCTGCGCTATTCATTCATTGCAATGTACTTCTTAGGTTTTTTTCCCTGGTATGTATGGAAATTAGATTTGGACATAAAAACATACTCTCTCTCTCTCTCTCTCTCTCTCACACACACACTTAAATGAGAAAATTCAAATACTAGAAAAGCAATCAGATTAAACCAGAAATTAAATAATCTCTTAAAAAGAGAAAAAGGCAACAGTCCACATGTCCATGACTTGAATGTATCTTTAGTATTTTTTCTGCAGGAATATAAAATGACATACACCTTTAGGGTTCCCCATTTTTGAGGACGGAAAGCAGAAAACAAAAACATTAAAATGTTCATAAAATAACAGGACAGGAAAATGTATCACAGGAAAAAATGCTACAATTTCATATTCTAGCTTCTTTAGCATAACAATTATTTTAATGTATCATAAAGTAGTATGGACAATGTGGAAAGGAGAGGGGTTGGATTAATTGTTGTCAAGTCATTTCTATGGGGTCCCTAAGATTAATCTATCACTGTGTTTTCTTTTCAAGATTTGTTCAGAGGGGTTTTTCCTTTGCTCTCAGGCCGAAAGAGTGTGACTTGCCCAAGATCATCCAGTAGGTTTCTGAGGCTGAGCTAGGATTGGAGCCCTGTTCTCCAGAGTCGTAGCCCAATGTGCAAACCATGACACCATGCTGGCTCCTTCCAGATAAATTAATCCTACTCAAAACACTATAATTTATAGATATATGGTGAATCTGAGAGATAATATTATAAGACGAGACAAAAGAAAATGCTACTATGCCAGTGTTGTAGCGGTACACTTGGAAATACAGGTCCTCATCATGGCATTCCCCATAGCTGCAACTCAAGGGGAGCTTAAATGTACAGGCAGATGTGTTCAGTCTAGTGTTTTATATTTTAGTATAACCCATAATAGAAAACATTTAGTTACATAAATATAATTAATAATGAGTTCTTACGATATAGGGCAGAATATAAACATTTTAATAAACAAACAATTTTCAACAATATGTAAATTTGTTTATATCTATAATGCATGCTGGAAGGCAGATTTAAAAAAATACCTTTTGACTTCCGTTTTTGTCCTTGTGGCTCGGGCAATGTTGAAACCAATGAGCATGTTCTCCTTTACTGTCAATTCTATAGGGACGCTCGTTCTCAATTGATCAGCCCACTACTGTGTAAATTCCCAGGTAAATCTGATACCTTTTATTTACGTCTCCTATTAGATAACAATGATCCAACGGTATCACACATGGTGGCCAAATTCTGTTACATTGTCTGTAAACTGCGGCCACAATTGGTTAACTGATAAGTGGACATTAAGTGGGCGTATAGAAAGTTCTGGCTTGGCACTGTATTTGTCCTAGTTTGTCCATTGGTACCTATATCTGTCTCTACATATTTCCTTTTTATATTATTATTATTATTATTACTATTAGTACTATCTTAATATTCTATATATTGTGTGTATTTTATATTTTTATGCTGGTCAAGGACCGAATAAATAAATTGAATTGAATCTATAATGCATGTGTAATTATTTTCAGTTTAATTATATCCTGTCTTTTCCCCAGAACTGGGAGTCAAGGTGGCTAACAACATTAAAAAGAAGTACAGATTGAAACAGATTACGTATATATGAATAGAGGTATAATCATAGAATTGTAAAGTCGGAAGCGACTCAAAGGATAATTTCATCCAAGCCCCTGTCATGCAGGAAGATAAAACTAAAGCACTCCCAAAAGATATCCATCCATAAGAAGCAGGTCTTTAAACAATACCCTCCTAAGAAGTCTGTTCCTCTCTTCAACAGCTCTTATAGTCAAGAATTTCTTCCTAATGTTTAGGTGTAGTCTTTTTTCTTTTGACTTTTTTAAATTAGAAAAACAATGACAATAACCATACATATAAATAACAGAAGATTAAAAACACTAGACACTAAACTTGACAATCAAACATACAATACAGCACACTTACAAAACTTCCAATTTTCCACCCTTCACTGATTCATACACTCATTCTTAACAAACTGTATATCATACTCAACACAAAACTCTTTTAATCAGTTTACCTTTCCTATCTCTACATGAATATCTTAAATTGTAATATAATAAAATTATTATATAAATTTAATAATCTTGCTCATTTTCCATCCCTTGCTTTTCTCCATTTTCCCACTCTATCCATAATTGGGATATTCACTCACTTCTTCTTTATATTTTATCCCAATCTTCTGTATTGTTTTCCTTCATATTTTCATTTAATTTTTTTGACATAATATCTACTTCCATCATATCAAATAATTTAAGGATACATTCATCAATTTGTATTTCTTTTCTTACTTCCCAATATCTTGCATACATTATGCTATTTGCCGCTAACATATAAAAATAATTTTACCATACTTTTTTTAATGTTTTCTTCTATCATATTCAAAAGCAAAACCTCAGGTCTAAACTCCAAATCAATTTCTAATATTTACTTTATACATCCATATATCTCTTTTCAATATATATTTGCCTCTACATAGGTTCACTATAAATGAAAAACTGTCCCTTTTTTCTCTCCTGCCTTTCCAATATAAATTTTCTCCATTTTCATATATTTTACTTATTTTGTCTGGAGAGAGGTGTCATCTATAGAGAATTTTATTAAATAAATTATTTTACATCTTGACTAGCTAAGTATTTTAACCTTTTATTCCAGGATTTCTCCCACTGAGATAATTCTAATGTTTTTCCACAATTCTTTGACCATTAGATCATATTTTTTTATTATGTCTTCTTCCATATACATTTCTAATAGTTTTTTGTACACTCTTGATAGTAAGGCAGGTTTCTCCAGCCAAATAATTTCTTCCAGATCAGTCTTAACATTTGCCCACTGTTTTTTATCCATTATAAATCTAGATTTCAATTGTCAAATTCAAATTTTTATTTTTTAACATTATTCTTAAATATTTAGTTTTTTTACTTATGTTAAATCCTGTTAATTCCCTTGTTTTTTGTTCTTCCTTTTTAGTCATATTCTTTACAATTACATTTGTTTTTTTCTTTGTTTATCATTAATCCAGATATCACTTCAAAATCCTTCAGTTGTTTCAATAAATGACTAATATTACTTCCAATGTTATAGCAATATCATCCGCAAATGCCCTTAATTTGTATCGGTCTTTTTTAATTGTAACTCCTTTATTATCTGTAGTTTTATTTATATTTTTGAGTAAAACATTGAGAGTAAGCACAAATAATATTGGTAACAAAGGGCATCCCTGTTTTGTCCCTTTGCTTATATTTATTTGCTTTGTTCTTGTTCCGCTGATTACTATTTCTGCCGTTAGCTTTTTATATATTGCCTTAATCCAGTTTTGAAAATGTTGTCCTATTTTCATTTGATTTAAGATTTTTAATAGATTCAAATCTAGATTGTCAATGGCCTTCTCTAAACCTAACAGACTCAAAGCCAATTTTTTTCTCATTATGAAATAATTTATTGAATCCATTGGTTTGGGTTCAAGTCTCTGGAGCAGCAGGAAACAGGTTTAACCCATCTTCCACATGACATCCCTTCAGATATTTAAAGATGGCTATAATATCACCTCACACTTCTCACCTCTCTTTTCCCAGCTAAATGTAGTCAGCACCATAAGTTGTTTCTCACAGGGCTTGATTTGCAAACCTTGCCCCCCCCCCCCTTTCTCCAGCATGTCAGTATCCTTGAACTGTGGTGCCCAGAACTGGACTCAATATTCCACTTTTAATAACGTCTTTAAACATATTTAACAGAGCCATACATATTATTTGTCGAGATGCACGGTTTTTCACTTCTAACATTAGAATAGCAGGGGGGAAAGGGGGGGGGGAGAAAAAGAAAGAAAACTGCCACGTGTCCAAATTCCTACTTGGAAGATCCACAAAATGTGGGATTTTCCTTATTAGACATTTCTGATGGGTGAGCACCTTAGCAGAGAATTGTTGCTCTCTGGAGAAGAGTATAACTGTGTTTCATTAATAAGCCAGTTCTGTTTCCAGCTGAGCCTTCAATTCCCATATCAATAGCCTGCAACTCAGTTAGTCTCACTTCTTCACTTTTCTGTCTGCAAAAGATACCTGAGTAAAGGCTGAGTGATGAAAACTAGTAATGATAAAAGCTCAAGTGTGAACTGTCCAATCCACCAGAGTTGTCTCCTTCCTTACAGAGGGAGCTGTGACGAGGCAAACTAGAGCTATGGATCACTGTGGGTGTGCCACAACATTTGATTGATCCTGATGCATAACCTGTATTCAGGACAAGAAGCTACTGTTAGGACAGAATAAGGAGAAACTGCGTGGTTTCCAGTTGGAAAAAGGGTCAGGCAATCTTATTACCTTATCTGTTTAATTTGTATGCCAAAAATATTAAATGTAAAGCAGGATTAGACTCAAAGGAAGGAGGCATGAAAAATGGAGGAAGGAACTCCAACAACTGAAGATATGCAGAAGGAAGATACTATACTACTAGCAGAAAATAGCAAAGACTTGGAATGATTACTGAAGAAAGTCAAGGAAGAAAGGGCAAAGACAGTTGAACATTAAGAAAACAAAAAGCATGAGCACAGATGATTTATATAACTTTAAATCAGACAATGAAGACATTGAAATAGTTCAAACTTTTCCATAACTAGACTCAATCATTAATCAGAATGGAGATTGCAGTCAAGAAATCAGAATAAAACTAGTATTTGGAAGAGCAGTTATGAAGGAACTTAACAAGATCCTGAATACTAAAGTTAGGATTACCCATGCCATTGTATTTCCCATTTCTATGTATGGTTGTGGAAGCTGGAAAGTGAAGAAAACTGGTAGGAAGAGAATTGTCTCATTTGAGATGTGGTGCTAGAGATGAGTTCTACAGATACCATAGGCTGCTAAGAAGACAAACAAATATGTTCAAGAGGAAATCAATTTTGAATTCTCCCTAGATGCCAAGATGACTAAACTGAGGCTGTCATACTTTGACTGAATCATGGGAAGATATGATTCACTAGAAAAACCAATAATGCTTAGCAAAGTAGAAGGAAGCAAGAAGACGCAGTCTATATTCAAGATCAATAGAATAGACTCAATCAAGTAATCCATGGCTCTGTCTGAAAGATCCAAGCAGGATTGTTGAGGATCAGGTGACTTGGAGGTCTCTCATTCATAGGATTGCCACAAGTCAAAGTCAGCTTGATGGCAGTTAACAACAAAGTGTGTCTACCTCAGATTTCAGGTGCTGAGTGCCATTACGGGCAGAAAGTATTTTTTTAAAAAAACCCTACAATCTCAATCAGAATTCAATAGAAAGTTTGCTCTATTCATTCCAGTAAGTTGTCTGTGAAGGGAAAGTTGTTATAGAATATAGAAGAAAGTAATTGGGGAACTCAGCAATTTAGGATTTGAAGAGTAATAGATTGCAATAGATTGTTCTTTTGTACTTGATTCAGATGACTGGGATCTGAGGAAGTATCTCACACTGCAGCATACATGTTACAATAAATCCAGGGTAGGCATCCAGTCTCTGCGCCCTTTGAACTATAGCTTGCATAATATTTGAGTATCCACCATGTTGTCTGAGACTGATGGGAACTGAAGTCCAAAAGATATGGAGGGCACCAACTTGCCTGCAATGGCAGTAAAACATCTGAAATTCCAAACAGTTTCTTGCTATGTCCCCAAATATAGCTTTTCTTTCCCTTGGAGGGAACAAGGAGAATCCAGGAGAGGCAAGTCTTTATTCCTTAGAGCTCTGCCATCTTCATGGATTTGCCTGTTCAGCCTAGGAATTGAGCAGCATCTTATTACCTCGGTCCTTGTTTTCCAATGCCAAACTTTTTTTAAATCTGCCCTTCCTTTCTCTTGCTCTCTTTCTACAGATCATCTTCTGTCACTTACACAGGTACCTTTATTTCTTGATTAGCATAACTCCTCAGTGTTCACTGCACTGGTAACCCTGCATTTCAACTCTGGTCATTCATGGGCTTCCTGCCTGGGCAGCTGTAGATAACTGGAACCTGTAGATAATTGATAATGTAGAAAAGAGAGGGGTTTTTGTTTGTTTAGTTTTTTAGATCAGGGTAAGAACTGTATGGCCTCCAGATGAACTGCAACTTCCAGACATCCTAGCCAGCATATCCAATGGTAAGTAATGTTACATATCAAAGTTCAGCAACATCTGGAGGGCCACACAGTTCCCTCCCTTTTAAAAGCTGCATAGATTCAATCAGGTTTCATAGTATTCAGTGTGTGATGTTAACCACAACATCCAGCTTGCTCTGCTAGTTTTGCATTGATTCAAGCCAATCTGGGCGAACATATCAACAGAATAAGGTCTAGAAATGAATGTAAATGAATATTCACTCTTATTTACTGCTTGAATGACTAAGCAATGTCTTAAGTTGATGAGAGGAAACAAACAACCACCACAATCTACAAATTCATGTTTAGGAATCTTTTCTCACAGTAAAGAGTGTGTCCTAGTCACATTGAACCTATATTTAGAATCCAGGAAAGGAAGTTGATTTAAACAACAACCACAGCCCATTCTTTCCATTTGAGTCTTCTTTCCAATCATCTTTCCTTTTACTCTCAAACTCTACTTGGGCTAGCAGGAGAAGGGTCTTGGAGGGTTTCTGAGTGTGTTGCTTTCATAAGCACATGGACATTTCAGGAACATTGTGGCACTTGTGGACAACTAGAAGGGGAGGGAAATGCCACAGAAACAGATAGAAGAAAATGGGCATCCAGCTCTGGGGACTGCCAAGATTCCTGGTATGCTGGACCGATGGAAAGGCAAACATCCTTGGAACAGAAAATGGTGGGAGAATTTTATGTTCTTTTTCTGCATTCAAAATGCTGCACTGTGGTGTGTGCATGCATGTGTGTGAAGTCTCTGGCTCTGATCTAGAGAAAGGTAATTACACCTGAGATCTCTTGAATACAATGACAAACTCTTTCTGTAAATCCCACTGATGCCAAAAGGCCTTGGGTGTGCTTAATGCCCTTTGCACTGGGATTATATGTGGATTATTTGTTTGGATTATTGATATACTGATCACATGATTTTACTACCATAAAGAGGTTTCTGTCTTCCTTATTGGCACCATTGCTTTTAAATGTTTGTGACAAAAGCTCTGTGTAGGAATCCTTTTGTGGATGCTGGTCAGTGGTGTCTGTGAATGTTAGAGGACTCAACTGTCCTTGAAATTCTTCTGGAGCTTCCATATACACAGATTTGTGCTCATTAGTTTTGGATTCAGATCACTGATCACCCACAGACTGTATGGTGAGGGAGGGAACTTCAGTTCTGTTTACTGCTAGGCCATATGGACTTGGATCTTGAGCTACTTCCTGTTGTTCTTACTTTCTGGGCTATGGTTGATCATCAAAATATTGTGTTGTAATACCTATTCTTTCAAGTGAGAAGTGTGGCTTGATATTTGCAATAGAAAAGAAAGTGCTTATGCGGTTGTTGTGATGTGTTTTGCTCTGAGAATCTAGAAGCCCACATGCAGCCTTACTTCTTTTATTGTTTCCCTTTGGCCACACATTTTCTCTAGGCATTTAATAAAAATGGTTTTTAACATCAGCATCAAAAAGATCAGGGTTTCACCTCTCTCTCTCTCTCTCTCCCCCTAGATCTCAATGGATCTTTCACTTTATTTCTGTTCACAGAAAGTTAACTACAAGGCAGCTGGTAGTTGCCAAGTTAGTGGGATAGTGAATATTTTCTCTGGGTTTTAGAACAGACTTTAAATAAGCTATTCAGGTTGCTGAACTATACCTCCCAGATAGGTTCAGCTCCTTAGATACCCTCTTTAAAGTTTGGATTAAAATCCAGTAACATTGAAGCCACCACCCACCATACCTTTAGCTGGCATTAGGTGCAAGTTACATTCCCTGCTAGTTTAAAAAGATCTGTTTTACTTCCCCAATGTTCAGGTTTAACCTGAACATTTTCTATAAATATATACTAACAAAAATAGCCTGAATCCTGATAAACTATCAATGAAAAATCCATCTTATTTCATGGTTATGACCTTAAAGCTGTGAAATACAGCCTTCTAGAAAATAACCAGGAAATTAATTTTGGGGGAAGTATAGCAGGGGCTGAATTTTAGAGTTTCTGTTCATGCTCATCTATCTTGTTCATGGCCACAATTCCTTCACAGTTGGCAGTGAAATAACATCTAATATCATAGGTATATATATTGCTTTGAGCAAAAATGTGATGGTCAATTTATGAACATCTTTTTAACTAAAAAAAAAAAAAAAAAAAAAATTATTCAAAAAAAGTAGCATGGCTTTCTCAAAGCCAATCTGGACATAATGCATATTGAAGAGGAGGAATGGAAGCAGTTGCCACACTGCAGAATTACTGCAGTTTGACACTGCTTTAACTGTCATGGCACCATCCTAAGCAGTAGATCTGTAGTTTGTTGTGTCACCAGAACTCTCTGATAGAGAAGGCTAAATATGTCACAAAACTACAAACACCAGAATTCCATAACATTGGGTCATGGCAGTTAAAGCAGTATCAAACTGTATTAATTATGCAGCCTGTGTGCCACTCCAGCCTACTCAATGGTGAGGAATCCTAGGAGTTGCTATCCAACAATGTACATGATTTGCACCTCATTCAAGAGTGTCACATGAGTATGACACTTCTGCTGCCAGTTAAAGTATCATATGTATCAGTATATTTGCTTCTTAAAAACAATACACCTATATTGAATGCTTGACTGTTGATACAGAAATGACAGATTTATAGCCATAGGGAAAAGAACTGAAAGTGCAATGCAGACCACTTGGGCAGGATAAGCTCCACTCCCAACTGCATTTAATGGTAAATAGTAGATAAATGGCTCTTGTTTGCTGATGAGTGTAGCAACAAATGGTGATTTTAATGTTTGAATAGATGAATTATTGCAGATTATGACCTAAATCCATTTGCTAGTCCCCACTACAGTAGACTCTTTGAGACAATTAGATTTTGATAGGTCTTGATTTAACAATCAGCAGTTGGTTCAATTTGGACTACTTTAGAAGGAGTAGCAGTTGGATGTGGATCTATTCTATTTTTTCAAAAATTAAATTAACATACCGTATTAAAAACTTATTCAAAAATCAAGCCTGGAACATCAGGCTCCTTATAGGTTCAGGTACTGATTAAATAATGGTTCTTCTGAGTGGTCCTTGTATTAGATTTCTATTATGAATTTCTTCTTCTTCTTTCTACGCTGTAGTGTTTATGGTTTCTCTTTTATTTGCCTCTGTTCCTTGGTATGTTCCTTTTCCCATGATGTATGCCTTCCATCCTTTCGTAGGCCAGTAAAATGAGCACCCAGTTTACAGATTGTAAACTGCTTGAGTGCTGAGTTCACTGATAAGTGGTCTAGAAATGTACTTGCTATTGCTATTGCTTATCCTGGTCCAAAATTAGCCAAAAGGGCCAAAAAACATAGTGAAAATGCCCCATCCCCTAGGTAGTGTTTGGAAATGTTTGGGAGACAAAACACTGTTTGATCTTTGTGCATGTGGTGGGGTTGTGGCCCTCCAAGTTCTCCTAGGGGACCAGTGTGGCTCCCTAGCCTTCCACAGTTGCCCTAAAATAATGGTTCTCAGTCTTTGGCCTCCAGGTATTTGGAATTTCAACTCTTCAGAAAGTATAGTTATAGCTGGCATTTCTGAAGCTGAGGAGCTGAAGCCCAAAGGCTGAGAGCCACTGCTCTAAAATTGTCACCTTTCTGAGGCATGAGACAACTCATTTTACAGGAGTTCCCATTTACAGGGTCTGTAACCAAATGCAATTAGAAACCCTTTCCCATAATTTCATTGGAGACATTCAAGGGCAGGATTATGTTGGGGCCCATATCCCTATCACCAATTTGGCCTTAAACAGAAGTAGGACTTTAGGTATTGCATTCCCATAAGCCACTTTTGTCTCCAGCTTCCTGCAGATTTTGTCCATGAACAGGTGGGTAACTTCAAGTGTGTTCATGGAATATGCCCACGTAATTTAAATATACTGAGAAATATCAAGCTGAAAAATCAGTTTTGGACAAACATTCTGGATTCTTGGAATTGGAAAGGCTTGCAATCATGGCTTGCTTCCTATGTCAACAACTTGGCCCAGATGGTCTTGTAGTAGAGACTTGTTTGTTCTGCCCACCAGGCAGAAATGTATAGTTGAAGTGTCCCTTCTTGCCTGGCAAGAGTTTCTGGAAGGAAGCAATTAGCAAGGGATGATGAGCCTGTTTCTCAAGGGTCCATTTGGTTAGGCAGTAAGCTCAGGACATTATGGACTCTTCTCATCACTATTTTATTTTCTAAGTAAGGGACAAACTACTCTTAACAGCAAACAGATTCAAGCATATGAAGCATATGAAAATAAACTCTTTGTTAGATGTTAGGTTCAGAGGTCTAAATGCTAGCCATCCTGTAGGGACAAGAGGCTAGTCTTCCACAAGAGTGAGTTGCCTGGATTGGAAGAATGGGATAGACTCCAAGGATGCTGTTTCCTTAGAACTAAGACAATTCTAGGTAGCATGGTTATCCTTCTGTTTTCCTCCATCCAAAGATTCAACTATCCACAGATTGAAAATATTTTTTTTAAAAAACCAAAAAAGTAAAGCTTGACTTTGCCATTTTATATAAGAGACACAATTTTACTATCTTGCTGTATATAATAAGGTTGTGGTACAGGTAATGAATTTTCTGGTTCTGCCATCCCACCACCTGAGGAGATCATTTCAGTGAGGATCATGGTAGAGCCAGTCCTACACTTCAGGGACCCTCAAGAAGACAGGCAGCACCCAAGCAAATATGCCAATCAGAATTTAGGGCAGAGAATAAGCCAAGTAGACAAGAATATTAAGCCCACATCTTCCTCACCTGATAGGTGATAAAATTGTTCTTACAAGTTGGCAGGGTGATAATGATTACCAAGTAGTTACTAGGGATGGGTGAGAAATTTCATTTTAGCTCTGTTCTGATCAGAACTTACCAAAAGTCACAAAATCTGAATGTGGGAGAAAGTGACAATGACAGATTTGCCCTTCTCTAACATGTCCCTGTGGTAATCTAACTCTTGGTAAATGGTTGTTTATATGCATCCACAGCTATAGGGAGGTTTGAGACAGAGGGGGGGAACACAACAAGCAGTTCCAAGGCACAGCAAAGGAGTATTAATGATTGACTTACCTGCTAGCTTTCTCTTGCTGCTTCTTTTTAGAGGGCTTGATGGGAAGCTGGAATCAATGACAGCATAGCTAACTTACATTCTCTCCACCAAAATTTAATCCAAAGCTCATGGTCAATGCACAATGAAATCATCATAGCTGTTGAATAATGTCACTGTTTGTCTCTGTGTCTGCTTTCAAGTCACCTGTCAACTTATAGCGACTCCATAAATTTCATACTTATAAGGAGTATTTGTACTGGCCTAATATCTAGGTACCATTTCATGGCAAACAAATTGGTTTCCAGCACAAAACCTTGGACAATATCAAAATGACTGGGTGAACAAATAAATAACCACCCACTCCCTTTGAAGTAGTGATATGTGTTTTATTGGCAAGGTTCATATACTCCACATTGTATATTTCACTTCACTACATTTTTGCATTTTCTGCCCAGCAAAGGTCAGTACAAATCCAGTGTCCTCATCAGAGCAGAATGACTAAGAATGAAATCTTCAGCCAAGTAGAACATTTGAGAAAGGCTATATGATTGTGGTGCAGTTCATCTTTCACTGGGAAAGAGCAAATGCAATTACCTAAATCCTATTATTAATCCTGAATAGAGTAGACCTATTCAATCAGTGGAATTTATCTATGTTTTGACTCACCATTCTATTGTGAATTTAGGCCTACTCTAGTTATAGCTAACCAACAGGATGCTAAAACATGTTTGATTCTAGATTTCTCTGTTTTCATCTGTTCATTGCAATTCTAATTCAAGTGGACCCATGCAGCTAGTATGAAAGGCCTGAGGCACTTAGTTGGTGTGGTGTGAGCAAGAAATGATGTCCAGCTAAGCACTAGTGTGAAGGTCATAGTCAGCAGAGGGACTATAAAGTCAGCTAGTCCTAGCATGTTCACAAAGGAAGGATATTTATTGACTGGTACATGCACCATGTATCCACATTTTCAATTCAGTCTATGGAATTCAGAGCATAAAGCAGATATACTGCTGTGATATGTGCATCCTTCAAATGGTTGACCCATTTTAAGGGAATGATAAGCCAAATGTTAAGGAACATCAAGTCCCGACTCCCACTGTGGAGATTATCACATGTTTTAAAATCCCGTCTTACCTCTCCCGAATTCAAGGTCCTATCACATGGCTTTCCCCCCACAACTGCCATCTGAATGCAGCTCGAACGCAGCCCAGTTCACTTAACTCGCTTTGCAGCCATTTTTCAAAAGTCAGAAGTTTCCAACTTTAGAAAAATGGCCACCAGAGCGAGTTAAGAGAGCTGCATTGGAGCCTGGCTGTACTCGGAAGGTGTTTTTTTTTGGGGGGGGGGGGAAGCCGTGTGATAGGATCCGGCTCCAGCCTGAATTAGACTTGAATTTGGGAGAGGTAAACTGGGATTTTAAGACGTGCAATACTCTTCTGTGGTAAGAACGTGGGGAAACAAATTCCTAGAATTCCCCTAGCCATGAAGTCCAGTGAATCTGTTCACCAAGAATTCTGGGTGACAATTCTGATAAAATGACTTTCTAAAGTTCTGTTACAGAACTAAAAATTGAAGCTTGGATTTTGGGAGGATCATTCTATTAAGTCTTAGCGATCCTGCAAGACAGCCCTGTTCCAGGATGGGGAAAAGAAGAATGGAAATCTTGAAGCATTAGTATGATGTTCCTTGAAGCGAGAGAATTGTAAAGCAAATTAAGCATTACTCCTCCAACTGTCATGGCTGGCAGAGTGCTGGATGTGTGGGAAAAACTCACATTCAGCCCCCATATTATCACATTATACATACACATGCCATGTGGGACTGCACTACAGAGAAGAGGTCCCACACAGCTTTCTCTCTCTCTCTCTCATACACACACACTTTCTTTTCTGCATATGCATGCAAAGTGTGGGCCCATGTGGAGGGCTGACTTCAGCAGTATGCTGCAGTGCGAATTAAAAACTCAGTTTTAGTGCTACTTTCAGAGCTTGGAATCTGATGAAACAAATGTGGGAAGTGTCAGATCAGGATGTGGTAGTAGGAAAATAACTAGAGGCAGAAGGCACGTGGATACAAATGTATAGGTTATGCATTAGAATGTGTTAAGATGTAATATAATTGTGTTGGAGGTAATGAACCAGAAAAGTGAAGATGTAAGAGAAATCTGAGTCATTGAAAGAGCTGATGGCATAATGAGGGGGTGGAACAGAAGAGCTAGTCTCTTGGGACTCTTTTGCATAATACAAAATCAGTGACAACTTACCATTGGTGGCTAATAATCACATTACATGATCAAAATGGAAAGAGCCATTACTATGAGATTTAAAACTTCCATTAGTATTGGGATGTAATACACAGGATAATCATGACCTGTTCTTACTTTTAGAATAAAAAGATATTCAGTTTGAATCAGTTGCAAAAGAAAGGCAGCTTTGGATAAAGGGGGGGGGGGGGGGAGAAGCACATCCAGTGTGAATAAAAAGCTCAGCTATTCTTAGTCTGAAATCCACGGGAACGCAAAGCTGTTAGAGAGCAATACTTGTAGAAATCATTGAAATGTGCTTCTCATTATAGGTTCAGGCTCTGAAAGACATTATGTGTAAGAGAAAGGCCAAATTGACAAGTAATAATTTTTATTTTGAAAGTTATGCCATTCTGTATGGCCCCCTAGCCTTCTGCACCATGCTTGGAGCTTATTTTCTTCTGGCCCTTAGGAACTCTACAGGTCCTGAAGGTTTCTCTGGGGAGATGCTTGTAGGTCTTTCTGAGGAAATTGTGAAAAAGTTCCCAGAAGATTCTGAGGAGAGTTGAATGAAAGGATTCAGAATGATGGAACTGAAGATTTGAGAAAGGACAGCAAGGCTGAGGAGATTGCAGAAAGAGGGAGAATTAAAAAAAATGTCCAGAGGAGACAGCAGAGAAGAGAGTCACACAGTGGTTATCCAGACCTCCTCAACCAAGGAAGTGACAGAGACTGAGCATGCATCTGCACTGCTGAAATAGTCTGGTTTGACACCACCTGTCACAACACCTGTGTTCTGTCTCCACTCTGGTGCCACAACAGACTACAATTCCTAGAATTCCATAGCATTCACTCTGGTGCCACAACAGACTACAATTCCTAGAATTCCATAGTATTGAGCCATGACAGTAAAAGTGGTGTCAAACTGGATTATTTCAGCAATGTGGATGCAGCCTGAGACCTACAGGTGGATCCTAGCCAGTTAGAAAGTTGAAAGTTTTTTGTCACTCAGCTGTTCACCCCGTTATTGGTCTCTATGCCTTCAGTTATTTTGTTCAGAAACATACCTTAATTCAGTGCTTCTCAGGAGATCTGATGTAGGACTTTGGCAGTCCCCCCCCCCCATCTGCCAAGTACCATATTTATCCCCATTGGCTAATTTACATGCTAATTTCCAGCAGACAATGGATCACTAATGAAATAGGCACTAATCCTCCTCGCATATCTTCCCAAATGGAGACCTTGCTCAACAGAACAATACACAGATTTACATGTTAATCCTCTCAACCAATGGTCACACAGTCTATATACCCCACACACCTCCATGCCACCATTCTCTGAAGATGCCAGCCACAAATGCAGGCAAAACATCAAGAATACATTCTTCTAGAACATGGCTTCCCAGCCTGAAAAACCCACAAAAAATATATTTTTTTTTCCTGGATCAAATGCAAGACAATTTCCACTTCTTCAATGGGGCACAAGCTTTCCTGTGTGGGGAACATTTTTGAAATTTAGTAGCCTGCCTTTCTCCCAATCAAGAACCCAAAGTGGTTTCCAATATGAATTTAAATAAATTACAGATTAAACACAGTAAGTTATAACACCAATAAACAATTTAAAAAAACAACAATCAAAGAAATTAATTCAGAAATTGAATTGAACAGTTTTTAAAACTTTAAAATAAATAAATAAATAAAAGCAATGTGAAGTAGAACAAGTATCTCTGAACATGTGCAGAGGCTATATTGCTGTGGCTGTACTCAAATTCCAACCTTGGCTCAGTATACTCTGTGAAGCCCCTGTGATTAGCTGCTGAAGCCTGGAAAATAGTGTGAAAATGTTACTGTTCTTTTGACAAGGTTCTGGTATTTATGCCAGTTCTAACCAATCTATATATTATATGTTGTACATCTGTTGCAGGGGTCCACATTCCTTAGCCCCTAAGCCAGGGGTAGGCAACCTAAGGCCCAGGGGATGGATGCGCCCCCCCCCCAGGCCTTTGGACCGGCCCCAGGCCGGTCCTGCCGTTGCCTGCCAAAATGATATTTATTATTGTTGTTATTACTTGTTCTTGGGGTTTTCTTGGCAAAATCTCCACAGGAGTTTTGCCATGGCTTTTCTGGGGCTGAGAAAATATTTATTTTATTTTATTTTAATTTTTTTAATATTTATTTATTTATTTATTTATTTTTGGTGCTCCGGCCCCCCAATTGTCTGAGGGACAGCAACCTGGCCCCCGGCCCAAAAAGGTTGCCTACCCCTGCCCTAAGCAATTGTATGCCTAAAGCATACTCTCCAAGTGTCCCGATTTGGCAGGAATAGTCCTGATTAATCCTTTGCATTCCACTTTTCCAGCTGTTTTAAAATGTTCTGGTTTCTCTCTTTTCCTCCCACTTTTACCCTTCAGCCTCAGCTTACTTCAGTTGCTGCAAATTGAGTTCATGGTATAACAGTAGTTTGCATTCATTGCAAAAGACAGGAGGGCAGAATCTTGCTCTTCTATGCTGGAGCCTTTCCTAGCTTGTGTGTTCTTCCTCATTAATAACTTTTCACATCTTGATTACGTTCTGATGTTCTTTTGCCCTATATATTCTGGTTTTCATCTATTATATCTTGGAGAGTACACTAAAGGTGATGAGAGATGGACATGGATAGTACTAGGTATCTCACTAAGCTAGCTTCCAACTTTAGGTCACTGGAGAGCCTTGTAATGAAATGTAGTACACATTTCATCACTTTTAATTTATCAGATACTGTCTCAGATTGTGCAAAATATCTGGTTATCTATATGCACCTGAATGCTGGAGGTCATTTCAGTTCTCTTGGGTAAGGTTTCAAGAAGAAACTTTAAAAAAAAAAAGAATAACATGGCAGGGAATAGTATCAATTGTTATATCTGAGCTTTGACATGAAATGTTAGCCATGCTTCTGTTGTGATAAAGAAACATGAGAACTGTAGGAGATTTGTATGTTAAATCAGTGATATGAAGAACATCCTGAAGTGTCCATTAATTATAATCAGTTGTTTACATTGAAAAATCCAGAGGGAAGAAAAATAATGTGAATAATTATGCATTTAAGAGCTCTGTTGGCACTCTTAATTGTTATGAATGTGACCTATATCTTAAAAAAAAAACAAACAACAGAGCTGCTGCTATTTATATGTTTAATATCGAATGATAAATGTAATTCTAGAAACAGGCTTTGTTATTTCAGTTTTGGCCTTCCCTCCCCTGGGATATTCATGTACAGGGAAAGTACTCACATGCTATCACAATCCACTCACTGGACTGGGCTATTCTTGACTTGTTTGTTCTATTTCCTTACCTCATTCTGCTTCTTGTTCTGCTGCAGCAGGACTAAAGACTTGGTCTCTTTGAGAATTCAAGGATGTTTTGCACCAGAAATCCATGCCACAGAAATTCATGTATCAGAAATCTATGCTTCTCTGGTAGTCATAGGCTATTGATCTATGTCTCTAAGTTAAGGGTGGGGACCTTGTGGCCAACTGTCATTTCCACTGGCCAGACTGGCAGGAGGAAGAAGAATAGCATCATAAAATCATAGAGTTGGAAGGGAGCCTTTGTGCCATTAGGCCAAACCCCTGCTAAAGGCAGGATTTCCAGCAAGGTCATCCCCAACAGGTAGCTGTCTATTCTCTTTTTTGAAGATATTCAGAGAAGGAGACCCCACCACCACTCTAGGCAATTGATTCCATTACCAAACCACTTACGATACTTCAAGAAGGTCCTTTTAATCTTCATTTAGAAGGACCTTATCTCCCTATACAAGTCAGCCTGAGTATTACAATCAGCAGTGGAAGGCTTTTTCTCAGTTCAACCACCTTCACAGGCATGGTTAGTGAAGACTTGGAAGAGAGCCTGTATCTTCCTCTTTGTGACAGCCCTTGAAGCATTTAATGGGTGCAATCATGTCATCCCTCAGCCTTCTCTTCATCAAGCTGAACAAGCCCAGCTCCTTCAATCTCTCCTCATATGTGTTGTATTCCATACCTTTTATCATTTTCATTGTCCTTCTCTGAGCTTATTCCAATTTGTCTATCTCCTTTTTAAAATGAGGAACCCAGAACTGAACACAGTACTCCAGATAAGGCCACCTGTGACAGTACTCCACCTGTGAAAAATACTTTCATTGACTTGGAAACGATGCTTCTATCAATGCAGGCTAAGATAGCATTTGCCTTTTATGAAGTAGCATAGTGCCTCCTATGCTGCACAGTACTGGCTCAAATTCAATTTATGATCAACAATAATACCAATACCCATTTCATATGTAGTACTGCTAAGCCATGAATCCCTCATCCTATATCTGTGCATTTGGCTTTTGTGGCCTAAATGTAGAATTTTGCATTTGTCTCTGTTGAATTTTATGTTATTAATTAGTACTGTATCAAGGTCCTTTTGAATTATTGTCCCATCTTACAGTGTGTTAGCTATCACTCCTTTTTTTTTATCATCTGCAAATTTGATAAGGATTTCAAATTTCACCATCTCCACCATCTAAATTATTGATAAAAATATTGAAGAATGTTGGCCTTAGGAGAGAACCCTATGGCACTCCACTTGAGACCTCCTTCAGTTTAAAGCACAGCTACCAATGACAACTCTTTGAACATGGTTTTCCAACCAGTTATGGATCTATTGTATGGTGTTTTCTTGTGTTATGTGCTTATATTTCTAGACTGATCAATTACTGCTGAGACAGTGTTTTGTTTTCACCTTGCTGATCATAACCAGCAAAAGATAGCCAAAACAATGAGGTGTCATGCATTGGCTTACTTCAGCTCAGAAATACAAGCTTCAGAGGGTTCAGAAAGCTTTATTCAGAAAACTAAGATTGTTTATAGCCTAACAATATTGTCAGGACTGAGGCAGTTTTGGTTACACAGTATATTAAAAGCACATAGCAATTCAAACAGTTATGTATGCTCATCTCCCATTCATCTTTTAATCAAAATATTCCTGCTCTCAGGACTGCCCTCCTTTCCTCTCTGTACCAAGCATCCCCACCTGAATTGTCCTTGACAGTTCAAAGTGCATTTTTCCTTCCCTCATGTCTTCTCATTGGCCAGCTTCAAGAAATATAAACAATCTTTCCACCCAGCATAGCCAATCAGCTAGTATTACCAAGCACATACAAAATATATAGCCAGCAAACATGACAGGACCATGATCCTGATATGAGATCGTTGCCATTTTGCATTGCAAGCTGAGTATGCTTTGATTAGGAAAGGGGAGGAAACATCTAATGTGTCTCCTATTGGTCAGTCACATTTTTTTTTAATCCCATAGCTAATCTTGTCTTGTTGTAAGGATATTGGACTAGGACTGTGGAAACCAGTTTCAAACTCCCACTTTTCCATGAACCTCTCCAGCCAGATCTTATTGTTGGTTGTTATGTTCCAGTCCACTCCAGCTTATAGCAACCCTGTAAGGATTTTCTCAGCAAAAATTATTCAGAGGAGTTTTCTATTGCCTTCCTTTAAGGCTGGGAAAGGGTGACTTGCTCAAGGTCATGCAGTAGTTTTCTATGGCTGATCATGGATCTGAACCCTGAGTCCAACAGCCAAGCCACTGTACCACACTGTCCCAGTCACCAGCTTTCAGCTGAAACTGACTTAGAGGTGATAGGAGAAAGAATGATGTATGTCACCATGAGCATCTTTGAGAAAGGTCAGGACATAAATCAGAGGTGAGAATCATGTGCCTTCCCAGATGTTCTTGAACTAAAAACTCCTAGCATTCCTTACTATCAGCTATGTTGACTAGGGCTTCTAGCAGTTGCAGTCCAAAAATATATGGAAGGCTGTGTGATTCCTATTCCTAGCATAAATGAAGCAAGCAAGCAAATAAATAAATAAATAAAATAGTTTATGCCCATCAAGTACAGTTTTGGGAATTCAAGAAAGGTAAAAAACAGGTTAGGACTTGCCAGTCTCTGTAGTATTGTACAAACATTTTTCTCGTGACATTTCTGACATTTCTAGCATGTCTTGATGTTTATTTCTCTTGGCTTACCCTTTAATAGTTCTTATTCTGATGCACACTTCATTGCTCTCCTCTCCTCTCTCTCACTCTCTTTGAAAACAAAACAATAGCTAATTTTACATTTAAGAGTTTGGGACAATGCAAAATCTGGATGTAGTGCTCAGTGGTAACAATGATAGAAAGTGACTGACTGCCTATACTTGGAAAGGTGGCATTACATACTCAGAGAAACCTTGCACGTCTTCTGCTGCTATGCTGTTTGGTTTCTAAACAGCCACCTCTTCTGTTCCTGTCTGACCTGCAGCCTCTTTCCACGTTAGTGAAACCCTTGCAGCACACAAATTGAACATAATTCATTGTGCAGCCTTGGCTGTTGAGAGATCTAAGTCTTAAGAGATCTGATATTTTCCAAAGGGGGAAGGCAAGGAGGATGGCAGGAAGGGAGGGGGAATAAAAAGATGCAGGTAAACTGCTGTATTCCATTCCTGGGGATGAAGATGGTTAGAGGAAGAGAGGAATGCAAGAAAGATGAGGGAGGATGGCATTGATACTAGAGATCATTTAGCAAGCAAAGCAGATAAAGATTAGGGTTCCTATGGCAACTGGCTCAGTCTGGGTGGGGATTTGAGGAGAGGCAAATGAAGAGTGAGCTTGTTTAACACATACCCCAACATCAAAGAAAATAGCATTGACCTTTTATGAGTTTTAGCCTTGGCTCTCCTTCATTGTTGGAAGGAGATGCAGTTGCACTGTCTTTCTTCAAGACTGGGAATAATTATCCTAGGTGTTCTTATTTGGAGTGGGTGGGTGAGGAGTTGAGCAGTTGTTGATTTGGCTTCTCTCTAAACTTCTAAAATAAATTATCTTTCCCTTTTGTTGTCCAAAGTGGTCTTCATCAAGCTACAAAATGAGCAATAAAACAGTTAAAACATTGAGTGACAAGAAAAGACCATAACTGAAAAGGTAAACCATATGTTTTTGCATGTAGAAATTACCAGGTTGAATTCATTGTATTTCCAGTTGTAACAGGAGTTATGAAAAATCCCGAGAAACCCTGAAGAACTTCTTGTAGGCAAACTAAATGCTACATAGCTAGATACAGACAAAGAATCTGGCCTGGTATAAGGTTTATTGCTGTTAACTGCTGTCAAGTTGATTTCAATTTATGGCAACCCTATGAATGTGAGACCTGCAAGTCAACCTATCCTCAGCAGCCCTGCACAGGTCTTGCAAAATCGGGACTGCTAGCTTCCTTGATTGAATCTATCCATCTGGAATGCAGTCTTCACAGATTCTGCATCCATGGATTCAATCAACTAAAGTTAAAAAAATATTCACACAACATTTTCACAATTATTCACCTCCCAAAACTAAACCTTGTTTTTGCCATTTTATATAAGGGACACCACTTTGCTATGCCATTATATATAAGGAGATTTGAACATCTACAGATTTTGATATCTGGGGTAGTGGTGGTCCTGGAACCAAACCCCAGTGGATACTGAGGGCCCAGTGTATTGCCTTTTCTTATGAGTGATGGCTTCTCATGATATGGCCAAAGTGTGACAGCCTCAGTTTAGTCATCTTGGCTTCTAGGGACAGTTCAGGCTTGATGTGTTTTAGAACCCATTTATTTATCTTCTTAGCACTCCATGGCATCTGTAGAACTCTTCTCCAGCACCATATCTCAAATGAGTTAATTCTCTCCTATCCACTATTTTCACTGTCCAGCTTTTACAACCATACATAGAAATCGGGAATGCAGTGGTATGGACCATCCTATCATTAGTATTCAATGATATGTCTTTAGACTTCAGGATGTTGTCTAGTTCCTTCATGGTTGCCTTTTCACGTTCTAGTCTTTGGATTTCTTCACTGCAGTTTCCACTCTGATTAATGACTGAACCAAAGTGTGGGAAATCCTGAACTATTTCAATGTCTTCATCATCTACTTTAAAGCAGGGGTAGGCAACCTTTCCCCTTTAAGGGCCGAGGGACTTCAGCTCCCAGAATCCCAGGAGCTATTGGCCAACATGGGACTATTGGCCAACACGGCTGAGGCTTCTGGGAGCTGAAGTCCCTCGGCCCTTAAAGGAGAAAGGTTGCCTATCCCTGCTTTAAAGTTATATAAACCACCTGTGGTCATTATTTTTGTGTTCTGAATGTTCAACTGAAAACTTGCCTTTCCTCTTTCCTCTTTGACTTTCTTCAGTAATAGCGCCAAACTATTTGCTGGTAGCATGGTGTCATCTGCATATCTTAAAATGTTTGTGTTCTTTCCTCCAATTTTTATGCCTCCTTCCTCTGAGTCTGATCCTCCTTTACATATGATATATTCAGCATACAAGTTAAATAGATAGGGTGATAAAATGCAGCCATGCCTGATCCCCTTGCCAATTGGAAACAATGCTGTATCTCTGTATTCTGTCCTAACACTAGGACAATCAAATGTGGCATCCTCATTTCTTTAAGAGTGAATCATAGTTTTTATGATCTATAGCAGGGGTAGGTAACCTTTCCCCTTTAAGGGCCGAGGGACTTCAGCTCCCAGAATCCCAGGAGCTATTGGCCAACATGGAACTATTGGCCAACATGACTGAGGCTTCTGGGAACTGAAGTCCCTCGGCCCTTAAAGGGGAAAGGTTGCCTACCCCTGATCTATAGACAAGTAGCCTCTAGTCCTAAATATAGATTTCTCATCAGAACTATCAGATGTGTTGGTATTCCCATGACTTTAAGAGCCATGCACAGTTTTTCATGATCTATGCAGTCAAATGCTTTGCTATGTAGAGATGTACAGCTGGAAAGAATTACTGTAATTTAAATACAAATACAATACATTGCACCACAGTGGAAAAGACTGTTACCAGGAGACCTGCGTGAACACTAAGTTTGCTACCCAAACTGGATTCTCTTGGATGTTGAGAGGTGTGGCAACCTTATGGCCCTGTTCTTATTTTCTAGTTATTAATTAGAGCTTGGAAAGATAACATTGTCATAACAGACAAACTCCTAGAATCTTTGAGCCAACATGGCCACTGAAAGTTATAATACAAAATCCTCTAACATATCTTGAAACCAGACTGAAGGACCCTTCAAGCAGAGGATTGTTCTCTCCAAAGCAGAATGCATGGTCAGGAGGGCAGGCAACTGAATGCCTACCAATCTTGATTCTGTGGTTTTTGTTCCCTGTCTAGCAACCCTGCATAGTTTTATTTTGCTAAAAGGTGAGGTTTGATCTTCCACTGAGAGTTTTCAGATGCTATTGTCATAAAAATAATGAAACTTAGGCATATTCCTGTCAGAACTCCTCTCAAACACACCCACATCAGTTCGACTGCTTGGATCTCAGAGTCTTTTAACAAGAGCCATTCCATTTCTATACAATGTTGTATGAGAACTCTGCTTCACACTTTTCACCGAAATGAGCCCCTTCATTTTATAAACTGATATTTTAAAATGAAATTATGAAAGCCTAATGGCTTAGTCATTTTTTTGTTCTGAAGGCAAGAGAAGGACAAAGGAGATTAAATATAGTTTAAATATAGATTAAATATGTTGAGATTAGAACAGCATGGAAAATAACCAGATTTTTAGTACAGCCCCCACAGTGTGTGTTGAGAAACCCACTGAGTGGCACCTTCTCCAACCTTAACTCTGGGGTGTTTGAGTGAGCAATTTCCCTAATTATTTGTTCTTGTTGTCTTGCCTCATTTGGTATAAATCAATCAATATAATCCCATGCATTCAAATGTGTATGTGGGAAATCCTTTGAAAGGTGGGGAGAGAGATTCATCCTTTGAAGAATTGGTGTGGAGTTTAAAGCCATTGGTGTGGAGTTTAAAGAAACATGTTCAGAGTTGCTTTTAACTCTGGTCTGCCACACAGAGTATGTGAAGATAAATGGTTAATGTGTTATCATTTGTCCAGTGGCGATTGGTGCTCCAGTGTTAGTGGGACAATAAATACATTCTGGATTTTAGTCCAAACTTGAAAGGAGATAAACAATTCCCTGAACCAGTTTAACGGATTGTGTGCAACATCTCAGTTAATTCTTTTAATATTGAGCCTAAAACCTGGAATGAATTGCCTGCCTCATATACAATGGAGTTCTCTTCCTACTTTCATAAGCGCTACTGTCCCCACCCTGTGTAAGTCTTCTGTTCCATAAACCCAACAGGACCATGGAAAAAAGAAAAGCTATATGCTCTGACAGCAGGTAAATTCCAGGTCGGGGGCGGGAAGTGAATCTGCTCTGGGTTTCAAAATGACCATCTAAGGAGCTATCCAAGGTGCTTGAGAGCCAGTGTGGTATAGTGATCTGAGCACTGGACCTATGACTCTGGAGATCAAAGTTCAAATCCACAAAAACCCACTGGGTGAGCTTGGATAAGTCACACTCTTTCAGCCTCCAAGGAAGACAAAGGAAATTTTCTCTGAACAAACCTTGTCAAGGAAACCCAGTGACATATTTGCCTTAGGGTCACCATAAGTCAGAAATGACATGACGGCACACAACAACAACTACAACCAAGGTGTTCGATTGTGCCCCTGGAACAGGTCCAGCTGTTTGGATAGCTCCTTTGAATATCAGACTAAAAGTCTGGATTGAATCACTGCCCCAGTGACATAGAAGTCACCAGCTGCCACTGGCTGGGCTAAATTTCCTCCTGATGGAAATCTTTATCCTAGTTTGTTCCAGTCTATTAATTACAAATAGGCCTGTGAACATTCCTTTTGGGGTATGCAGACAGGTAGAAATCTAGCATACACACATGCAGAGTAGATGTACATAGGCAGAATGCCCAGAAGATGATCTTCTGTGAAGAAGCTTGCTCCAGACAGCACAGAAAAAATTCTCCCACATGCTGGTGCTACTTTCATCTTGCTGAAATGAATAGCTTGGCAGTGAGACTTCATTCAACGAGGGCTTTAATCTTTGTTGCAAATATTTACAAAGATACAGAGTATTAAGATGTCCATCTTGAACACTCACAGCTATACAGACTAACAAAGTGCTTCGCCAACCACCAACCACAACTAACCAACAACGGAGATTCTGACCCTCTCTCATATAGGTGGTTTTCTTGGGAACATGTGACAGCCATGCACTAATGAAACCTGGCTGGTTTCATCCCCAGTGCCTGTTGCATCAGACCTCCCATGATACATAACCTGGCTTGTCCCATCCACTGTGCATGTTGCATCAGGCTTCCCATGAAGCACAGCGCACCAAATGCTGACTCATGCACCTGTCACTTAAATGGTAGTAACCCTGTTACCATTGCTCCAGTTCCTTTCAGTGGCCACATCCATGTCATTTTCCTGACCAGGGTGCCACATAGTCTTGACAATTCCTATGCCTAGGATTGCCATCTTTTCTTTTCTATTGGCTCCTTTTCCTGTGCTTTTAAGACAGACATGTTAATATTAGCAGGTGATAATGGCTATCAGCATGTATTCAAATCTGACTTTCTGTAAGTGTCTATTGTCTAAAAATACAATAGACTAGGGTATTCTGGACAGCTGACCACCCTGTGACCTGTTTGGAAACTTGTTCTGTGACACCTCTGATGAAACTAGAGTGAACTGGAACACAAATGAGGATCTCTTTTGTTTTCTCATGAAAACCGCAAAGGACAAGAAGGCCAATCTGATACTGTGAACCTTTGCTAACAGTTACTCACCTGTTTCTGGTCTTAAATCACCTTCTGTAAGAAGATTAGGCAAAGACAAAGAAGGTCAAGCATTTTCTCTCTTATCTCTCTGCTCCACTATCCAGATGAACCTGCATCATCTGATCTTTAATGGGCTTTTACTTACTGCTTATTAGTATGCCTGACAGTAAATAAACCCATTTGTTTTGCCCAGAAACAATTTAGGATTGCTAGAATATACAGAACTGATATTTTTTGTGTGGAGGAAATTATAATGTTGGCTTTTAAAGCATTAAATATTTAATGCTTTCATTCTGGCATGCATTTGCTTCACTTGCAGCAAACAAATTAAGGTTTAAATTCTCTCTTTCTTTCATTGCTGCTTTTATCTGGCATCCAGAGTGTTTAAAGGGGTGAATTATTTTCTTTGAGATTAATTTCTATTAATTTTTAACACAAGCAATCTAATTTAAAACCAAACATAAATAAAATGGAGGGGCAGAAAGAAGAAGAAGAGAACAAAAAAGAAAAAAAAAAAAAGAGAAGAGAGAGAGAGAAAAAAAGAAAGAAAATGACAAAACTAATCTGATCTCAGGTTTGAGCAATCAATATTATTCTGCTGTTGTCCTGGATGAGTTTTCACCTACTTTTCAATTTCAATTCCAGATTTTCATGGTTTTTCAGCAGCAATGGCAACCCTACTTGCAACCCCCATCCCCACAATTCCCTGCTACCCCCTTCCCCTGCCCAGTGCCCCCCTGCTGCTCCTTTTCCCCTCAGCATCTCCCTGGAGCTTTCTAATGCCCCCGGGGTGGTGGTGGTGATGGTGTTACTGCACACTTTAGGGACCACTGATCTAGAGCATTTAGAGGGATCATTTTTTTATTTACATTCTGAATTTTTAACGCAGAAGTTCTTCCTAATGCTTACTCTAAATCTCTTTTCTTATAATTTGAACCCAATGGACTGGGTCTTACTCTCTGGAGAAACATAAAACAAACTTTCCCCCTTATCTGTGTGACAGTATTTGAAGATGGAAATTATATTGCCTCTTAATTATCTCTTCTGAAGGCTAGGCATACAAAATTCCTTCAGGCTTTGCTTTCATTGGATCTCAGTGTTCTCACTGTATTTTATCACCATCCCCTGGACACAGATATTCTATCCTAAACTGCATTTAAGTGTATTAATATCCTTCTTAAACTCTGTTGTCTCAAAACGTGTTATCCTTTTATTTATTTATTTTGGTCATTATGAGCATTGGTATTCTTTTCCACTCTCCACAATGACCCTCTTGACTCACTCTTTAGCTGGTGCTTGAGTAGCTTCTGGTGGTGGTGGGACTGGAAAGTGTCTGGCTAAGTCTGTGAAGCCAGAGGCAAACCAATGGTATCATCTGCTGAGACTTCCAGACAACCATGGTGGATCTTGGCAGATGACATTATTGTTCTGCTTCTGGTTATGGGGACATAGCCATATGCTTATCTGATCTACCCCCCCTCCCCTCCCCATGGTCCAAAACACATTGCAGAAATAATCCAGTTTGAGACCTAGGAACTGTAGTTTATTGTGGCACCAGAGCTCTCTAACAGAGAAGGCTAAATGTTTCACAAAACCTAAATCGCTAAATTGATGTGTGTGTGTGTGTGTGTGTGTGTGTGTGTGTGTGTCTAAAGCAGCTAAACTAAATAAGGAGTTGAGGATGGTGGTGATGGTAGTAGCATAGTTCAACCAGGAGAAATATTATGTTCTGTTGGGCCATATAGGATCTTGGCCTTAGTGTGTGATCTACTAAAACCCACAGATCTTTTTTCACACATCTTGCTGTCAGGTCAATTGCACCTGGCTCCTCTGATCTAAATGCAGAAATTTATATTTGAGTTATAATAGTGGGATACTGAGAGCAATAAGGATAATGGCACCTATGAGCTTGTCCAAAGTAGTGATACCCTGCCTCATGGAGTGCCTTCCTTGTAATGTACTGTAAAATTTAAGTATTTATTGGGAGGTTCAAAATCATAATGGCTTCTCTCTGAAATACGTGCACTCCTTGACTTCTTTTCTAAAACAGAAATATGATTTTTTTAAATAACAGGATCAAAATACTTTAGTTCAACAAAAAATGTCTAGACAATCCAATACAACAACAACAACAACATATGAGCTTGAAGCAAAGCTTAAGAAAAATTCCGTTTAGATAGCACCTTCCATAATCCCTTGGACAATATGACCACTATTTCAGATTAGAATTTGGAGGAATCTGGGTGCTGCAGTGCTAATTTGGCCACTTGTCCAAAATGAAAATTTGATGAATAAGCAAGATGCAATGTTGGTTTACAGTAACATGGTAGTTCCCAGATTTCCCAGTCCTGCCACCTCTCTGCCATCATTACTGACTTAAGCCTTTCCATCTCAAGTCTTACATCCCTTGACAACAAGCCATGCTTACTGCATTCTTTCTATGGTCACCAGGTTAGTAACATCCTATTCTCAGAGATTTCAGATCTAAAACATGAGACATCAGATGCAGGGCAGTGCGGGAGAGCTGATAGAGGACTCTTTGGAGGAGCAATTGAAGTGGTGCAGGGCAGAGGGAGATATGGTGAGAACAGAGTGGTATCTTGTTACAAAAGAAGGGGGGTTCGATGTATAAAAGCGATCCTGTCTTCAGACCACTCTGTTGCCCAAAGTAAGCTGGGGAGCTCACCAACCTTGCCACAGAACCTTACCTTGATCCTTTGTAATGCCAGGTCGGTGAAAAATAAAACACCTATCATCCATGATCTCCTCATGGATGAAGAAGCCGACCTGACATGTTTTACGGAAACTTAGCTGGGGGAGGATAGTGCCATCACTTGGAATCAAACTTTCCCAGCCAGGTATTCTGTGTATGAACAGGTAAGGGAAAGTGGGCAGGGGGGAGGTGTGGCTCTGGTTCACAAAGACAATCTCTCTTTGACCAGGATACCTATCCGGAAAACAGACCACTTCGAGAGTATGTACTTGACCCTGAAACCAGGGATAGTATAGGGATTCTGTTGGTATACCATTCACCTTGTTGCCTAACAGACTCCCTATTTGAGCTGACACAGCTGGTCTCAGAGTTGCTGCTGGAATCGCCCAGACTTTTAGTTCTGGGTGACTTCAACATTCCACTCAAGACCAGTCTAACAGGTGCAGCTCGGCAGTTCATGGATTCCATGATGGACATGGGCCTATCCCAATTGGTTTTCGGACCTACGCACTTGGCAGGTCATACTCTCGATGCAGTCCTTAGTACGGAACAGGCATATCCGTGGGCGGAGGTAATAAATACCTTTGCACTGTCATGGACAGATCATTTCCTGGTCAAAGTTAAACTAAGAGCCATCGCCCACCCCACCAGGGGTGGAGGGCCTATTAAAATGGCCCCCCCTCGGAGGCTAATGGAGCCAACTGGATTCCAGAAGGCCTTGGAGGGTTTCTTGATTGGTAAAGCGGATGACCCTGTTGAAGCCCTGGTGAATATCTGGAACACTGATCTCACCAGAGCTATTGACACTATCGCTCCCAAGTGTCCTTTCCAACCCTTTGTGAAGACCAGGCTGCTTGCTTTGCCCCTAAGAGCAAGCCCTCAGGACTCTGACTGTCTTCCTCCTCCATCCCCACTCCATTGGGACTCAGGAAGCAGCAGCAGCATCACCAGAAGGATTTAGGCCCGTATTATCTCACTCACTCGCCGATATGACCATGTCTCTCCCCTTTTGTCATCCCTTCACTGGCTTCCCTTTCCCTTCCACATTCGCTATAAGCTTCTCTTGCTCACCTTCAAAGCCCTGCATGGGCTTGCCCCTCCCTATCTCTCTGAACTTCTTTCTCCCTACACCCAAGGTCTCCTGTCCCAGCCAAGGTCTCCTGTCCCAGCCCCGGATTTCCACTGCCACGTCCCGGATCTGTCCCTTCTCGCTCGCTGCCCCTCACTCCTGGAATCTCCTTCCCTTACAAGTACGACTCAACACGTCCCTAACCAGCTTCAAAGCCGAGTTAAAGACCACACTGTTTAGGGAAGCATTCCCAGGGAGTCTGTGATCCTGACCTGGTTGTTCCTGATGCGTGATCTAATATTGGATATGTGATGTTTTAACTTGTTTTTCTTGATGTTTTAATTTCTTGTTTTACTTTTAGATTGTACGCCATAGGCAGGCTTTTTATATATTCTGGATTTTATTTGGTTTTGTACAGTGCCATGTACATCTACAGCCCTTAATAAATAAAGCTAATAATAATAATAACCCGTCAACTCTGGTTCATGGAAGAACTTAGGAAAATGAAGCGGGTTGGACAATGACTAGAGTGCACCTGGCGGAAAACTCGACTCTTATCTGATGAGACTCATTTAGGAACTTTCTTTGTTCCTATCAAGAGGCAATACAGGCAGAAAAGAAGTCTTTCTCCTCTGCACGTATTGTGTCTGCAGAATCTCGTCCAGCAGAACTGTTTAGGGTGGTGGGGGAACTGACATGGGCTCCTCCTGTGCAGAACCCGTTACTTAACCTGACAACAGCCTGCTGTGATGCTTTTAACAACTATTTCGCAGATAAAATCTCTCAGATAAGAGCTGACTTAGATGCCAGGATTATAACAGAAGTGACTGATGAGGTGTCCAGTGAACCTGTTTGTGAGATTAGACTAGATCAGTTTGAGTTGTTGAGTACTGATGACGTGGACAAGATCCTGGGAAAAGTAAGGAAGACGATGTGTTCCCTTGATCCCTGCCCATCTTGGCTGGTCGTCTAGGGGGATGATGCCTTGATGGCCTTTCTTAAGAGGGTCATCAATGCATCTCTTAGGGAAGGAACTGTTTCATCAAGTCTAAAGGAGGCGGCCGTTAGACCACTCCTGAAGAAACCTTCCCTGGACCCCCTGGATTTGAAAAATTACAGACCAGTCTCACATCTACCATTCTTGAGCAAGGTGATCGAGTGAGCTGTTGCCTTTCAACTCCAAGCGATCTTGGATGAAACTGATTTTCTGGATCCATTTCAAACCGGCTTGAGACCTGGATATGGGGTGGAAGCGGCCATGGTTGCTGTGGTAGATGACCTGCGTCTTAGCACCGACAGGGGAAGCGTGCTTCAGTTGGTGCTTTTAGACCTCTCAGCGGCTTTTGATACAATAGATCATGGCATCCTTCTGGTCCGCCTGAGGGAGCTGGGATTGGGAGGCACTGTTCTTCAGTGGTTCCGCTCGTTTCTCTTGGGCAGGTTCTAGAGGATGGCACTTGGCGACAGCTGGTTCTCAAAAATGGAACTAAAATATGGCATTCCACAGGATTCCATCCTGTCTCTGATGTGATTTAACATCTATATGAAGCCGCTGGGAGAGATCATCAGGAGACATAGAGCAAGGTGTTATCAATATGCTGATGACACCCAAATATTCTGCTCCATGTCTTGCTCAGCTGCCATGACAGCAGATGGCGATTCTCCCCTCAATCAATGTTTCGAAGCCGTAATGGACTGGATGAGAAAAAACCGATTCAAGATGAATCCGGACAAAACGAGGTACTTACAGTGGGGGCCCCCAAACCAGGTATTGGGTTGCGACCTCCAGTCCTGGATGGGGTCACGCTCTCTGTTAAGGACTGTGTCTGCAGTCTGGGGGTGCTCCTAGACTCTTCGCTTCACATGACAGATCAGGTGAATGTGACAGTTAGGAGCGCCTGCTATCAGCTTCGGCTGATACACCAGCTGTGTCCATTCCTGGAAGTAAGGGCTCTAGAAACTGTAGTACATGCACTGGTAACCTCATGACTCAACTTCTGTAATGCACTCTACATGGGGCTACCCTTATACCTGACTTGGAAACTGCAATTAGTACAAAACATGGTGGCTGATCACCAGAACATCTAGGAGTGATCATATTACACCAATTTTAAGATCTCTTCACTGGCTGCCCACTAGTTTCCGAGCACAGTATAAGGTGTTGGTGATGACCTTTAAAGCCCTATATGGCCTGGGGCCAACTTACCTTAAGGATCACCTTCTCCCATATAATCCTCCCCATGCCTTCAGGTCCTCTGGGAAGAAGCTTCTTCAACCAACAAGAACTAGATTGACTGTGACCTCCCAGAGGACATTCTCTGCTGCCACTGCCAGACTCTGGAATGCCTTGCCGGAAGAGATCTGTCAGATAACTAACTTAGATGGCTTTAAAAAAGCCATCAAGACGGATCTGTTCCGGAAGGCCTATCCAGAATAGAATCACCTTTAAATTTGGTCTCTCCCCACAAGATGCTCTCCTCTTCTCCATTCCTGCCTGCCCCAGAGTGTTGATAGTTGAATTGAGCCAATTCGTTGCGTGTCCTCGTCTAAATTTGTTTTTGTTTAAATTGGTTTTAATAGAGATTGTATTTAATATATTTTTAATAGGGGGTATTATTGTTAATTGTCGGGGTTTGTATCTGTTTTTAACTGTAAGCCACCTTGATTGCTATGGCAAAAGGCGGGGTAGAAATAAAATTATTATTATTATTATTATTATTATTATTATTATTATTATTATTATTATTGCCTTATTTGCATGCTTTCAAACTGCTAGGTTGTAAGAAGCTGGGACTAGTGATGGAAGCTCACTCTGTCACATGGCACGTGGGCCTTGAACTGCCAACCTTCTGACCTCATGATCATCAGACTTGGTGTCTTAACTACTAAGGGCCTCAGCAGACAGCTTAAAAAGCTGTCCTGGAGGCAGGGAAGAGGAGGGGCAGCCGCACGCTCAGTGCCCCTTCCTCCTCCTGAGGTTGCCCTTGGAGCCGCCGGCCCTCTGCATGGCCGGCGCTCCGGGGACAACCTCCCGCCACAGTGTCCGGACATGCTGCGGGGAAAAGTCAGTGAAAGTGCATCACAAGCTTTTGCGGCGCACTTTCACTGACTTGTGAAAGGAGCACTATTTTAGCGCTCCTTTCAGGGATGGGGAAGGTGCGCCACAGGATCGAGGTGTGGGGATGCCTCGGTCCCGCGGCGCACCTTCCCAGGGTGGCCCCGTGCCGCCAGTCTGCTTCCCCCCTAAGTCAGGGGAATACTCTGAATATTCTGAATACCTAAGAAGAAGAGCCCTCCCTCCACTCCATCCGACATCATCTGGGGG
>CM034708.1:195388267-195401570 GCA_020142125.1 Phrynosoma platyrhinos
AGTGTATTAACATCTATGTATGGAGATTTTAATGTTGTGAGCCGCCCCAATTGCTTTGCAGAGGGGCGGGAAATAAATAAATAAATAAATAAATAA
The DNA here is from genome assembly GCA_020142125.1 of Phrynosoma platyrhinos. NCBI lineage: Eukaryota > Metazoa > Chordata > Lepidosauria > Squamata > Phrynosomatidae > Phrynosoma > Phrynosoma platyrhinos. Next base: position 195,388,364 of record CM034708.1, read on the forward strand.
ATAAATAAATAAAATACTTCATTTTTAGGGGGAAATGCATCCATGTATTGCAGTGGTTGCTGTCATTTCCACTCCTTAAAACTCTAATGGCCTTATCTAGAGCACATCTAACACAGATAGAGTTTTTCCAGGTACAACAATGCTGCTGGAGCTTGAGAAAGATTGTCCACAAACCTTTAGAGAGTTTTTTTCAGGCCTGTGTGGGTGATGCCAGGGCCTAACAATGGGAAGGTCCACAAGTCACGTTGCTGGTTGTTTCACTGGCTTGTTGAAAATGGCATGACAGGTCCAAGTGAACTCTTCTCTGTTCCCTCTTATTTTGGGTGCTCTGGAATTGGGCAAATGCTATAGACATACAAATACCTTCAAGCTAGGTCATGATGATGATGATAGATGGGAATGGGAGGAGACAAATACCTGGGCTTTAAAGGCACCTCACAGAGAAAAATCAAAATTTATTTTTTCCAGTACTGCTCACATTGAGATTTATCTCCCTGCCTGGAGACATAGAGAAATACAATAAATCCCTGAGACTTCAGCAAGCATCCTCATAGCCTCCAATATTTCACAGAATGTGGTCAACATGGCAAAATTTATTAATGAGGAAGCACAAACTGGGAGAGGCTGCAGCAGTTTACTTTTGCCTGAGTCTATTGAGGAAGGGCCAGATGCTGTCTCTCCTCACCTCTCCTCTCTCCCTGCTGAGTCAATTGAGTGCAGACTACTTTCACATGCAACTCAGTTTTGCAATTTAAACTTACTTTGCACTTTGAATGTTTAGTTTGGCACTTTCAACTCAGCAGCAACTAAAGTAAAAGACAAAAAGTGGGAGGAGGAGAGAGAAACTGGGACATTTTGAAAGCAGCTGAAAAATGGGATGACAGAGGATTAATAGGGATAATTGGATGGTATTCACTCTGAAACCTGATCATCCTTTCTTATCTGAAGTCATGTTATTGTTACAAGCTCTAATGAGCACCTCATTAAAAAAATATAGAAAAACTCCTATCAGAATATCCCCTTCTTGCCAATGGTTCCTATTGAAAAAACAACAACCAACCATTCTTGATGATGATGATGATGACGATTTTCTTATATCCCTCCTTTCTCCCAATATAGGGACTCAATGTCTAACCAAATGTAGTCATTTACACTCATCCCTCCCCCATTGCGGACTTTGGAGTCTGTGGTCTTGGTCCTTCACGGATGGCAAGCAGGGAGGAACAAAATGGTACATGCTTGTTGTGTGTATGTGGCAGTGCATGCCGCCACGTGCTGCCATTGAAACCAATGTGGTTGGTTTCCGAATTTGCGGGTTGGGTTGTTCTGGAATGGATCCCCTGCAAATCGGGAGAGATGACTGTACATTCAAGTAGGTTTCAGGTATCCAACTACTTAGAGCTCTCTGGCTAAATGAAAGTCTGGTTGGAACTTAGGCAACCCCAAATTCCTCACAGTTCTTCCCTGAGGCCTGACATATGCCATGCATAAAAAGTTTGGATGGATTAAGCTAAAGGACCTCCCCTCTAATGTGATTAATCTTGTGTTTGCTCTGAAAAGTGTAAAGCTTTTAAATGAACCTGCAGAGCTAGCCTTAAAGTTTAATAGCTGGGAATATTTTTAAGTTCCTCTATAAAGAATGTAAACTCTCAACCTCCATCAGAATTATCTGGTGGCACGTATACTTCACTCTCTCTTGCATCCACAGTGGCTGTCAGAAAACAGCTTGCATTAGGACCCAAGGGAAAGCTGGAATAAGCTACTCATGTTTTGCGTCTATTTATAGTAGGCGCGTGTCTACCCTCCTTGTCATTCTTTTCTTAGCATCAGGCTGGACTGGCTCAGTTATCAATTATCCATGAAGCTAATGACAACATGGACAAAGCTAAGGGAAGTAGGTGCTCAGAGGAGGAGTGTGTTTGTGTATCTATGTGTGCATGTGGTAGAGAGTTTAGAGAGACAAAGGGAGTAAAATCTGTTGGAGAAGACAAAGCAAAATGCATTTCCCTCCTACGACTGATGCCTTTATTGATTGCCAATCAGGATTACTAATTTGAACAATTGCAGCACAATGTCGCCGTGACTTTCTCTAGTTTTAATTTCCTCCCTTTGGCTTGAAATCTTTGTCATTTATCTTGATTATGAAAAGCAATCAGGAGATATCACCTTTAGCTTCCACTCCACCTACCTGTCCCACATCAGCTTTAAATTCAGAAAGCCTTCAACAACAACTACAGACCGCCCCCTTTCAAATTTTGCTTTGGCATTTTTAAAATCAGTATTTCAGTATTTGATTTGTTTATGAGCAAAGGTGAATTCAGGTTTCAGTCTATGCCAGGCACTGGCAGAGGGATGGTGCATCTGTTGGTTCTGCTAGACTAGTAGGCAGATTTCCATGCAATCAGTCATGCTACCTTTCAGAGATGGGACTTGCAGGAACCATTTTATGGTAATTCCTGTATTTTTTGGGTTGCTCCTGCATTGCAGAAATAATGCACTTTGACACAACTTTCACTCAATGCTATGGAAATCCGACAATTGCAGTTTTGTGAGATATTTCACCTTCTCTGTCAGAGACCACTGATGCCACAAGAAACTACAATTCCCAGGATTCCCTAGCAGGCCAGGGCAGTTAAAGCAGTCTCAAACTGGATTATTTCTACAGCGTGTTCTGAACCACAGTGTAATCTTCAATAAATGGGCCTTGCAAGGAACAATGCGTGGAAAGGTTTACAGTTGCCCACCCCTTGTTTAGGGCTTTACAGGTTTAAGATTAACACTTCAGTTCCATTTCCCCTAGAAAGCAATTGGCAGCCAATGCAGGTCTTTCAATATTTGAGTAAATGTGTGTTAATTAACTTCATTTAGCTGAGCTGCTTCATTTTGTACCATTTGTTATATTCCCAGGCACAATTTAAAAAGTTACGGTAGAGCCATGCATAATAGCCATGGGGCCAGAGGCTATTTGAAATATGTCTTCCCCCACATGAAAACTTTGAGGAAGATTCTTCTTTTGATGCTCCACTTTCAGAAGCATACTTGGTGAGGATGTGAAATAAGGCTTTATTGGTGGTGACTCTCAGGCTATGGAACTCCCTACTGAATAAAGCTAGATTGCCCCTTCACTGTTGTCTTTCTGCAAGCAGGAAAGATCTTTTTATTCAGATAGACTTCTGGCAATTAAGCAAGGTTGTTGTGGAAAGGGCTTTTAATCAAGTTGGTGATCTTATTTCTTTTAGTGATGTATTTTTAACTGTTATTTTAACTGATACATTTAATATCTTATAATCACTCAGTTCCCAAAGTCCTGTTGAAATAGAAAAGACTTCACCAGTGGCAGAAAAACCCTGTGGAGGGGACCAGTCTAGCATTTCTAGGAATGAAGTTCCAGAACCTGGGAACAGCCATCAAGAAGGTACTTTCCCATGTTTCCATCGGATGTTCTTGCCTTTGAACATGATGGAGCAGGACTAGCCAAGACATTTTGCTATCTGAGGTGGATGGTATAGTGCCCCCTCTAGCTGACCAGGTGGATAGTTGAATTTGTAAGGTGCTCACTTGACCTACCATTAGGGAAAGTGAGCTGAACACCTTAAAAATTCAAGTTACAGTCTAGTCAGTTAGAGGGGTAGGGTCAGCTAATGGTAAGGCCAGGTGAGTTATATACAAGTCACAAACTTCCATTACAGTAAAGGCAAGTAGAGTACCATGTACCTTCAGGATCATCTTGCTTCAAAATGCCCTTAGACCCTTATTCTTGCAGACTACCCAAGAACAAAAGACAAAGGTGATGCCAAGAAAAATACAAAACCCATTATGTCTGAGTTTCTCCGTAACAGGAGATTGGGGCCAGTGAAGAAACTTTCTCAGCAGTGAGTCAAAAGCAATTTTACCCAGTCAGTTTCACCTGAAGATTGGAATTAGTTCACAAAAGTAGTAATAAAGTGGACTTCTGTTGAGGCTAGCAAAGTTTCTCAGTGTGTATGTTAGATATCTTTCTTTTTATGAGTCCATCTGTTCCTATTATCACTTTTTTTGGGGTAAGAAATATTTTAATTTGAGAATTTTTAGAGGATTTTTTTGGGCTTACCTTTGTGCAGCAAATTCTTTTAACAGAATTTGTACTGATAGTAATCAAGAGGGATAGACATTTTAATCTAATTAGTACAGTTAAAGAGATTTAAGAAAGATAAGGAAAGGGAGATATCAGCAAGTCAGTCCAAACTAATTGTAACAAGTATTTATCACGTGGGGCCTTTACAGACTGCCAGAAATAATGCAGCTTGAGGCCACTTTAACTGTCCTGCTCAGTGCTAAGGAACCATGGGAACTGTAGTTTATTGTGGCACCAGAGCTCTCTGACAGAGAAGGCTCAATGTCCCAGAAAAAAAATACAGTTCCCATAATTCTTTAGCACTGACCCAGGACAGTTAAAGTGGCCTCAAGCTGCATTATTTCTGCCAGTCTGTAAAGGCCCTTGACACTTTCTTTTTTACTGTAGCAAGTCTTAAAAGAGATGAGCTGTAGAAGTGGAAACAAAAGATATCTATGCCTACACTTTTCTTTTGACAGCAGCTCAAGTTCCATTACTACCATCTGCTACTTTAATCTACTTTCCAAATGAAGGATTGTGACTGACATACATATACATGGAATACTCTCTGAGCATGCATCATTTAAAGAGAACTCTTCCTTGCACCTGATCAGCTTGCATGCTCTTTCTTCCAAAGGTTGGCCTCAGATGCTCTTTTGGATGACTTAGGAGGATTTTTGTAGTCACTAGTTTTTGTTCTTGTTTATGTCATAAGTGTTAGTTCAGTCTGAGTGTTTAATCTAAGGTTGAAGCAAGCAAACAGGAGGGGGCACTCCATTTGCCTTCTATTACAAAGCTAACCTTACTAGGAACTTTTGAATTTTTTCAACCCCTGCTTGCAAGATATGAATGCAGGGTGCTTGAATTTTTTTCACAAACATGGAGAGAAGTCGAATGACTGCAAATTTGCCATGTCAAGGACTTTGGATGGTTGGTAAGTGTCCTCTCCCCCCGTATGTATTCTTACCTTTTGTCACTCAATTTAATGAGTTGTATGTTTGCCAAAACAATTAAAAATAAAGGACACACTGGAAGTCCTAAGAAAAGGATGTCCATTGTGTTCTAAAATATGGCAACAGAGGATAGAAGCTAGCTATTGTGGGACTGAAATTTTGGCATAACAGCCACTGTGTTATAATGAAGAGAGTTCTTTGGAAAATAGTTGTGAATAGGCTTTGAAAACTAAGTTTTTTTTAACATATTCCTCATAGTAGGAAGAAAAATGCTGAAATTACTTGTTGATTCCTTTGAGGAGAAAATTAGTGAAAAACAGAGAAAATTAGCGTCAAAATTAATGATATCTTTGGTGGTATTGCAGTCATCAACCCATCAGAGGATAGGTGACCTAAGGGGATAAAAAAGTTCTCATAGGCTCTATAAAGTGTCTTGATTCCACCTTGACTCTTCACTCTGACTTGTCCATCCATTCCTGGCTGCTTCTGTCTGTCTTGGCTTGGCAGCTAGCTTGCTACTAGATGCCCTGTTCTTCTGACAAATCTAAGCTAGTGGTGATAACTTTCTTGATTGATAGTGAAGTTGTTTCATTGGAGGTGTTAAGGAGAAGTGTATTCACCAAGGGAATGTGTTTCATTGTCAAACAGCTCTTAGCATCAGGAAGTTCCTCCTAATATTTAGGTGGAATCTCTTTTCCTGTAGCTTGCATCCGTTGCTCTGGGTCCCATTCTCTGAAGCAGTACGGTATATTATTATTATTATTATTATTATTATTATTATTATCATCATCATCATCATCATCATCATCATTAAAGTTTATTTATAAAACACTGTCAGTGTACACAGTAGAAAACAAGCTTGCTCCATCCTCAATATGACATCCTTAAACAGGACTACCACTTCTTAACTGTCTCTTCTCCAGGCTACACCTACAAGCTCTCTAAGGGCCTTTACAGACTGCCAGAAATAATGCAGCTTGAGACCACTTTAACTGTCCTGGCTCAGTGCTAGTGAATCATGAGAACTGTACTTTTTTCTAAGGCATTGAACCTTCTCTGTCAGAGATCTCTGGTACCACAATAAACTGCAGTTCCCATGATTCCCTAGCACTTAGCCAGGACTGTTAAAATGGCCTCAAGCTGCATTATTTCTGGCAGTCTGTAAAGGCCCTAAGTCTCTCCTCATAGGACATGGTTTCCAGACACTTCACCATTTTGGTTGCCCTCTTCTGGGCATGCTCCAGTTTGTCAAATCCCTTTTGGACTGTGGTGCCCAGAACATGAAAATGGATTGAAATTCAGAGGATGCTTAATTCCTCTTCTTATATTTTTTTTCTGGTTTCCATATACATCCTGGGAGATTTCAGGTACAAGTTATATTAATAGCCCAAATGGTCAAACTTTAGATTTAAAACAAACACCAGTTTATATTTTTGGATGATGAAAATAGTAGTATAGGATTGTTGGAAGAGTTCTTATTTATGGAACAGTTTAAATAAGGCTGGGATAGAAGTGTCATGCTATAAGGGGAGATCTTAGGGTTAGTCTAGCCCCTGTTTGGTGAAGATGTATGCTCTTTTTGAGTTTATTTTCATTTCTATCATGTCATTTCTCCAAAAAGCTTAGAGAGGTATATATGATCCCCAGTTTTATGCTCACAATGTCCCTGAAATATCTTCATCATGCTAAGAGATAGTGAGCACTCTAGTTAGTTATTCAGTGCATTTTTGTAGCTTACAGGGATTTGATTTCTGGTCTCCCTAGTTAAAGTCCAACATTCAGATCATTACATCATCTTTTTTTCTTCATTAGCAGAATAAGAAAAATGTAGGAACCTTGTGGACCTTATCCCACGGGGCCAAAAGCAGCAAGAATCCACATGGAATCAGGCGCTATAGCGCTATAGTTTTCCGGGTGATCCCACGACGTCGCTCGGAATACAACAAGAAACTGCTCGGAATGCAGCATCATTCGGGTTCTTTTGTATGCCTGTTTTCATCGGGCATTGCAATATCGCTACCTTATCCATAGCGCTATTATAGCGCTAGCGCCATATTATACTAGCGCTATAGTACTGCAATGATGCTCATATCGGTTTCTTGCCACTTTTGAGAGCAGCGTGGGATAAGGTCCTGTGATCAGGTTTCAACATAAGCCCTTGTAAGATTCATGCAGTCACAGATGCTGTTGATATCATCATCATCATCATCATCATCATTTTCTATTTCATCTTAAGACATTATCTATTGTCAATTTACAACATTATCTTACAATAATTGTTACGGTAGGTTTATAACTGGTAATATCACAGATGCTGATGATTTTAAAATACCAAAATACTGCTCATTGTTTCAGATCAACAGTGGCCAAATCCAGTCCCCACTGTGAATTTGTATCATTGTAACCAAGTAGGACATGACAAAATAAATATGTCTACCAATATTTATCTCAATTTTGCCCACACCGCTACATGGTTATGAAGGTGCCTTGTTTTACATTCAACTTACCAAGGGATAACTTTATTACTTTTGTGGTGCCACTGTAACTTTTTATTTAATTTTTACAGTTAGGGTGTATAGCTTCACTAAATGCTGGAGGAAGAATAGCACGTGATTCATAGAATCATAGAGTTGGAAGGGGTCCCATAGGCCACTGAGTCCTACAAACTAACTTGTGTGCTATATATGGTACTTTGTTTTCTGGGACTGAAGTGATAAAAATGAATGAAAGTGGATGCTGAACTAGAGGCCAGCAGTTTGTACCAGTCAGATTTTTAATGTAATTAAAACAATAGCTGGAATCTTGTTGGTGACTTCTTTGTAAGTGGACTTACATCTGCAGGAATTAGAATTAGGCAGTTCTATAACATACAAATCCAGTAAGGTGTTTCTGTTACATTGGTACATATGCGACCTGGCAAAATGACTGAAGTGCATTGGGACCAATGGACAACAGGACCCAATGTACATTGGAACTGATCACATTGGTCCTTTTGTGCATATGGACACCAGCTGAGGAGAGCTGATGAGCATCAAGGAATGCAGTGAGCCTGAAGCACATAAGGACACTCTTGCTGATGGCATGTTATGCAACTTGCAATTCGTTAACGGAGTTTCCTAGCACTTCTAAGTATATGTAAAGCTACATAGCAAAGACTATGATAGAGGATTATGGCTAATATGTTAACTACTTTCAAAGTCTGGAAAGACCTTTTAAACTGGTAAAGGTAATAGTAACAAGCTACTTTTGGAGCCTAGACTAAAATTCTAACTAATTACTTTCAAATGTAAAAGGGAAAAGTAGGCTTTTGTGCATACAATCTCTGGCCAGATTGCTCAGAAGGAAGAGTATCTTTCTTTACTTTCATAATTGGAAGAAGGAATTTGTTGCAAGTAACTAGTAACTAGTTATCTATAACCGTAGGTTGGTGAATGTGCCTAATCCCTGGCTGCGGAAGTTTACTGTTGCTCATATACATTCTTTTCCCCTTTCCTGTTCTGCTAAGAAAGGATTTTGGAAGATTTGGAAATATCTTACCGGGTAAGCTGAGATGTTCCAAGGCAGTAAATCAATAGGACTGGGTGATCTTTATGTGATGCTTCCACAGAGAATAGAGTGTGAAATAGCTAAAGTACTGATGAGGCAATGTGATATAACCTGACAAACAGCAGCTGCTCCTGATGACTGGAAAATTCAAACAATAGCCATGAGAGAACTTGGAAACCCTAGACAGGGAATTATTTTCTGCTTTTGGCTGGCATTACAGCTGTGAATGAGATGAAAAACGCAGAGAGGGCACAACTAATACAATATTTCAAAGGAGGGTTTCCTGACAATCTTGACTTCTATACATAGCTATGATTCATGTACCTGAACAAGAATTAATGCACTAGAGGAATATTCATGTTTTTGATTATTCAGATGAGTGTCTGAGGCCATGGAGTCCAAAGGGCCAAAGAGCATTGCAGAATTTTGAGCCAAAACATTGAGATATGGCAACCCTGTAAAGCATAAATTGCTGCAGGGAAAATTACCACTTCTTTTCAACAAACTCCACATTGCAGTGCCCAATCAGTTCCAATAGCATTCTGCATCTACTGAAAATACTGTGTTTTATTATGCTTTTCCCATACATCTGAGATGAAGGAAAAGGCCTTACATCTAAAGCCCTTCTTTCAGCTTCAGCAGAGACTCACAGCTCTTGTTCTATCATCCATGTTCTCTTTCACTTCAAAGAGAGTGCAAGACTTCATCCAGCTTAGTGGAGAGAGGAAAGTATCCCCCAGAGAGGCTTGCTGCCTAGTTCCTTCCAGCTTTCTGTCCTTCCCAGGCAAACTGCTACTGGAGGTTTTTCCCCAGAGAGCTTAGAATGCATAGAAAGGCTGAGAAAGCTTGCATCTCCTTACAAAAGTTTGTGTCTTACCACTCTGTTGCACATCCAGATCCTTTTAAATTGATGGCAGGACAGGACAAATTGAGGGAAGTGTGGACAGGAAGAGAACACTGAAGGCCAATCTCTAGCTAATTACACATATTACACATAAGTACATTTATAAATACATTTGTCTCTCCACATTTGGCCATAGAATTGTGCTGGAGGAGCTACTAATGCCTACTGGAGTGTTCTCTCTAGGAATCTCTAGGTCCTTCAGTGCAACTTTTGGTTAAAGTTGCCCATAGAGTTGTGCTGGAGGACCTAGATATTCCTAGAGAGAACATATTAATAAAATCTGTGAATAATCAAATCTGCAAAAGTCAAAGCTGCAAATGTGGAGGGATGGGTATATGTGCTTGTATATACACCTAGATGTTTAAAGAGATTGAGAGAAAGAGAGGTGGCAATGGGAAACCAGTTCTGAGTATTCCTTGCCTAGGAAAACTCCTTAAGCCAATGGGTGACATGAAGTTGTACTCCCCATATATACACTGGAATCTGTAAGTCTCACACACACAGTTTCTGCAACTCCTGCACAGTGTGGATTCTCTGATATGAGTTGTGGCTTGTGAGTATACCTTTGTTGGTACATAAGGAACCCAAATACAGTGGCTTCCAAGCCAGTGAAAAGGAGCTGTTGGCATGTAGCCTTCTTGGATAGCTGCTAGGTCTTCCAGATCTGGCAGGGCAACTGCACTGTACCCTGTGTGTCGTTTTGGTGCTTTCCTGCCAGGTGTTTTCCTACCTCTTACATTTAAAACAAAAGAAGAAAAGAAAGCCCATTATGCTGTCAGTTTAGATAGGTTAGAGGACCTTTGACCTTCTTGATGTTTTGGACATTAGTTCTCACAAGTCACGACAATATGGCCAGTGGTAAGGAACTGTAGGAATTGTGGCTGAAAACATCTGGAGGGCAAAGATTTACTCATCTCTGCTCTACAAAATAAGCTTCCATGTAAACTTACAGAGATCCATACACGTGGAAGCACTCTAGTGAGAGCACTTTGCCAAAGCACTTTCCCTCTTGAACATGGAGTGAACCACACAATTCCATGCACAGTGCAAATCCTGGTGTTCAGTAGTTTGTAGTTTCAAAACTGAAATAATTCTCAACTACTTGTTACAATGGCACCAAAGGAAAGTACTTAAAATGGAAATAAAGTTTGATATCATCTGATCAGCAAGGCCTTGAACTATGTATTACAACTCGTTAAACCTTTATTAAAACCATCTATTAATTGCTTATGAACTATGCATAAGATGCTGGAAATGAGATCCTTCAGATAAAAGTGTGCCCTTAAATAATTCAGTGAGCAATAAAGAGAATTATGGATGACATCTGCAAAGAACTAATGTGGAGGAAATGGCAGTGAAGTTAGGGGATACTGGTGCAACTGTTATGACACCACTTTCATTTTCATTCTAATTGTGTATCTCATAATCTTACTGGCACTTTCATTCTGTTTTTGTTCTTTATGGATTATGAGACTTCCCATCATCCCTTTTTGTATGAAATTGGTGCATACTTTTGTGCACATCTCCCCTCATAATAGAATTTTTTACACAGTTTTCTAAGGTACACATTTCTAAGGTACACATTTTGTAGTCACTGGTAATTTCATGTTTGTATTTTTTTAATGCACTGGCATTTTATGTTTGTGCTCATCTTTTGAATGTTTGAATTTTTAAGTTGTGAACATTTTTGAAATGAAGATTCTCTCTCCCCCCCAATGTATTGTGAACTTCAGAAATTGATGGATTTCTAAGATAAGATTTTCTCCATCTTACTGGCACATGTCTCAGGAGGCAACATTGCTGGTCTCACATACTAGGTAAAGATAAAGGTATTCCCTGTTGACAAGGTTGTCAAGTTGTGTCCAACTATAGGTGGCAGTGCTCATCTCAGTTACTAAGCCAAAGAGTCAGCATTGTCAGAGGCTACTGTGTGGTCATGTGGTTAGCATGATTGCAACAGAACGCTATTTACCTTCCTACCAAAGTGGTACCTATTTATCTATTTGCATTTGCATGTTTTCGAACTGCTAGGTTAGCAAAAGCTGGGACTAGTGATGGGAGCTCACCCCAACATGCAGCACCTGGGCCTCAAACTGCCAACCTGCTGATTTTGCAATCAACAGAGTCAGTGTCTTAACCACTTGAGCCACTACATTCCCATGTATTACACATACTACAAAATAGATATTTCTTTAGGGAAACATGAACCCAGTTCACCTTAGAGATAGGGATGGACAAATCTCTCAGTTTTCTTTTAAACTCACACATTCCTTCTATACCATTTATGAAGAAAATTAGTACGCTAACTAAATGAAGCTCTCACTGCCTCATATCAGCCAAATACAGTAGGCATCCATCATATAGATAGGATCAGACTGTACCTGTCTGACATACAACTGTTAAAGATGAGAAACCTGTCAGAAAAAGAGGTGGTTATATTAATCTAGTTTTAATCCACATTCAGTCATTAAATCCTTCCTTCCTTTTTCCCAATGTGGATATCAGGTTATTGCAGACACTTTTCAGTTTGGGAAAGTACTTATCAAAGAATGGAATTGTCACATGTCTGTACAGGAATGTTATCCTGTCCTTGGAAGAAGACAATGGACGTTTTCATACACACGGCTCTAAAGCCGGCTGGAAGCTGCCTGGAAGCAAAGAAGAGCCATTCCGGCGGTGAAAACAGCAGCCGCTGGAGTGGCTCCTGATTGCTTCCGGCAGCAGCCCTGTAATTCCTTTTTAAAAAAAGAATTAGAAAAACGGGGCTAAAGCCGGCCAGCACCGGGGATGGCGCAGGGATGGTGCAGGATGGGGCGGGGCTTGCTGCGACGTCGTATGAACACGCGCAGCAAGACCCCGGAAGGACGCCGGCTAGCGCCAGGGATGGCGCAGGATGGGGCGGGGCTTGCTGCGACGTCGTATGAACACGCGCAGCAAGACCCCGGAGGGACGTCGGATAGCGCCAGGGATGGCGCTGGATGGGGCGGGGCTTCCTGCGACGTCATGTGAAAAATTTGACAGTGGAGCCAGAGTGGGGCTGGAGGGAGGCCGGCTAGCGTCCTCCTAAAGCCCCGTGTGAAAACGTCCTATGAGTCAAAATCCTTGTTTGCTAATTGTAACTTGTAATTTCAGTATATGGTTGGCTCCCAGATACAGAATGAAAGGAACAACACTGGCTAAAGCCAATCAGGAGATGCAGTGCATGCCTATTATCATCAAATTCCCAAGCAGTGTAAGCCTAGCAAAGAAGAAGCCCAAATAAGCAACCCCAGAGAGGGTGTCAGTGAGAGGATCCAATCTAGGAGGTTAGGTTTTCACAGGAGGACAGGAATGAAAACATTCCATCTGGATCTGATCATTGGTGATTTCATGTTCTTGTAAACCATAGGATGTTCAAAACCATCCGGTTGCTTTAAATTTGAAGAATATAGATCTTGTAGGGTGATAATATACCTTACTTTATAGAGGATAGCCCTCCTATGTTTGAAGGACTGCCACAGTGGTCCTCTTTTTGAGGGTGTCCTCTTGTTGCATTTGTGTGCCTTCAAGGCATTTCCAGCTTTTTTTTTTAATTTTATTAATCAAATACATACATACAAAAATAATAAAACCAAACATACATTACAAACATTAACTACAATAAAAATACAAACAAATAAATAGACCAATAACACAACTAACTGAAGTTAACATGGCAAAAATCTTCTGACT
>CM034708.1:195403165-195415974 GCA_020142125.1 Phrynosoma platyrhinos
TGCCTCGAGGATGGCTTAATAAGCCGTCTGCCAAGGCCCTAACACAGCTATGTGTTTGAATTCTACAACCTTTGAGAGAAACTGAAGGCACTGCTGGTTTAAGGCTGTTGTGAACATTTGTTGTGAATGACATTTGCACACATTGTTGTGTACCTTCAAGTCATTTCCAACTTATGGTGACCCTAAGACAAAACTATCACACAGTACTGTTGGTCACTGGCAGGCTCTGGCCATGTAGTGAACCAAGAGTTACTGCATTTTCCCATTCCCCACATAGGGTGATAATATGCAACATTGTTTGATTCCCTGTCCAAGTGGAAACCATTCAGTTTTGCTATAGTCTGTCCTCATGGTGGCCTCTTGTCATAGGTATAGGTTTTGCATCAGGTTTTGCAATCAAATGTTGTGCACATCCATTTCTTTAAGAGTGATCCATATTTTCTATGGATATTCCACACAATAAAAGGTCTTGTTATAATCTACAAACCACAGGCTGAAACTAATACTGATCCCATATGTCTGAAATAGGTCTAGTCACCCCTGGTAAGGAAGTACTGATTTCTTATTTCTTCCTTGGACATGATGTAATTCTTTGAACTTCTTTCCCCTTTAATAGGGCTCTCCATGTACATCTCTGGTCTGGCAGGTGGTCATCATTTAAAAGAAATTTAATTTAGAATTTGGTAGCTTCTGTTTCTGAAGGTTTTTAGGGATCTCACACAGACATCTTTCCAGACTTTGATTTCTTATGTCTGCACACTGTGAAGTTCCAAACATAAATAACCCCCCTAGAAGGGGAAAAATGAGTTTCCACTTGGACAGGGAATCAAAAATTTCCAGGCCCAGTATAAGGTGTTGGTTATTACCTTTAAAGCCCTAAATGGCTTGGGTCCAACCTATCATTGGGACCGCCTCCTACCATACAATCCACCCTGTTCACTTCGGTCCTCTGGGAGGAATTTGTTGCAGCCGATAAAAAAAAGGCTGTCTGCAACCTCCCAGAGGGCCTTCTTGGCGACTGCTCCCAGATTATGGAACAGCCTGCAGGACAAGATCCATCAGATTAAGACCTCAAAAAAGCTGTTAAGGTGGATCTCATCCGGCAAGCCTTTCCTGACTAGACTTCCTGGCCTTAGGAGTCCTGCCCTTTTATTCTTCACCACTTCTGTCTGTAGCTGCTACTGTTGACTGTTGACTGTTTTGAAGTTATTGTGAGTTTATTTTAATATGTTTTAATATATAATCTGATTTAATAATCTTTTAAGGTGGGGTGGTTTTGGGGGTTTTCAGGTTACCTTTATGTAATCGGTTTTATATTGTATACATTTTAATATTGTAAGCCGCCCCGATTGCTTGTCAGAGGGGAGGGATAGAAATACTACTACTACTACTACTACTACTACTAATAATAATAGTGTTCAGATCTAGAAACAGAGACTTGCTATAGAGACTGTAGTGAAATGTCTCAAGTCTGAAGCCTTGGCAGAGTGGATGCTTTAATATTTTGAATAAGTCAGTCTGAAGCATAATTGCTATGTGAATGATAGTTTATGTGTGTTCAGAGAGGGACTAATTCTTGTAACACTTATAATTTGAAGATAGGGAATATGCATAGGTGAAGATTTAGGAAGTATAACAAGTTGCTTTCTGGACTGGAAATTTGTTGGATACACATGTGATATTTCCCAACAGAAATGCCTCCATTATGCCCTTTTTGTGTATTTGTATATCTGGGAGATATTACAAGGGCATCAGAAGTCTTCAGTGCTCTCTCATGTGAAAGGAAAAAGTTCTGTAAGATTGATCCTGGAAACTCTCACTGCTAAGGAAAGTAAGGAATACATTTCAGATAAATATCCTTTTTGCTTGTTTGTTTAGAAATAGCAATTTTCCATAAGGAAAAAAATTGGTAGATTTGCAAATCTAGTTTTGCCCAAGATAAAAATAAATCTGCAATTCTCTTCTGTTTTGACACAGCTGGACCTGTCTGGTGAAATTCAGAGCTGCATCAAGTGCATTTTTATTTCTTCCCTAAATGCTGAAGGCATGATACACCATCAGATAGCTTGTAATTTATGTCCTTTTCTCTTTTTTCTCCCTTTTATGCAACTGTAAGCACCCAATCATTAAAGTCATTTGTCTTAAGGAGATGAATTCTTATTTCCATGGTAACACTGTAAAGACCCCAAGTTTAGATGGCCTTTATTTATCTGGTAACATTTGGTATCTTGTTAAGCTAATCTTTTAAAGAGCAAACAAACAATAGAGGAAAATAGTTTTTTGGTTGTTGGAGTTAATGTAATAAAACATTACATTAAATGGTGTTGGTTAGAGCTGTGATGTTCATCCATTAATCTGTAACACTGATCTTTTAAAAACTCTTTAGTTAAGTAAAAAAAGGTGCCTTCAATTAATCAATAACAGTTTTTTTTTAAAAAAAAACACTCAAGTGCTGTTTTTAAAACAGCTGTGTTCAAAAGCTGCAGGTGAAAAGTCCATTTTAGAAGAGGTGTTCTATTCTACCACTTCTCTTACCCAGCAGGGAATACTTCTCTTAAAATTGTGACTGCGTAATCTAAAAAAAGAAGATAGGGTGTGTTGTTTACAGTCACAGTGTTGATGTATAGGAAAACTAGATCATTGGAATTCTTTTTAGCTTATAGTAGAATTAAGACCATGATTGATGAGTGTGAGATTTCTGTAGTTTATCAAGAAGTCGTCTTACAATTGGCCATGAGTTTCCTCTTGCAGAGAATCCTGTCTCCTTCCAAAAGACACCATTAGGACAAAAATAGCTGTGCTTAAGTTCCATTGAAGTTAACAGCTATAGTCCCATGGGAGGACAACAGTTCAGTGAGAGAGCACATACTTTGAACCTGAAAGGTTCCAGGTCCAATTCCAGACTGCCCCAGTTAAAAGGATTTCAAGTAGCAGGGATGGATGAGATCCTTCTGTGTCAAAGACCATGAAAATGCTGGCCTAAGATCTTATGCAAAAGATAAAATGGTATACAAGAACTACATGGAGAAGCATTTGAATCATACATCAAGTAAGGTAGTGGAAGAATGATTTCTGCCACACTTGAGAACCCTTGGAGAGGCATAGGGTATGCTACGAGGCACACATACGTTTCCTCCCTGAGACCTACCTGTTGTTCTCTTCTTCTCAGCATTTGGCATCTTGTGGTAAGGTTAGCTCTGAAGAGTTGCTGCTATGTCATTCAGTGCAAATCATCATCATCATCATCTGGATAAACAGTCTGTTCTCTTATCAGGTAGCTTCTATATGTAACTATCAGTCAAGGTAGTATCCACACTCACAAATTAAGTTCTGCTAATTCTTTGGGTCAGTTTGCTTTTACAATATTGAATTGGTTTGATCACAAAGAAGAAACTAAACATGTATGTTCAGGGGATAAAGATGTAAGTAAACAAAGACAAAAGAAAAATTAGGCTTTTATGAAGAGGGCTAATTTCTAGTTAAACTCATGAACATCTCTGTCCAATGATGATTCCATTGAGTACACTGTTTATTTTCCCCTTTTCTTTCATGAAGGTAGCTTCTTTGGCAACAACAATCACAACCAGGGTTTTACTTGCTATATATGTACATATGCATCTATATCCATGCCTATAGGTAAATCTGCTGGTAACACCCTCATTTTATTGCTAACAATGCATTTTGGAGTACACAAAGCAATAGAAACAGAATGATTGTCAGCTCTTTCTATGCTGGGTTTGCATTTAGAAACTTCATTTTTACAGCATTTTTGTGATAACTTTGTATTATTCAGTGAGTAAAGCATAAACCTGAGTGTTATAGAATGAAAGGGAGAGACTAATGTTAGGTTCATTTATTGCTCTGCTAGCTCACAACTCAAGATGGCTCATTATATATCAGTAAATCAAATGTGCAAGCCAGCATGGGGTAGTGGTTGGAGTGGACTACAACTCTGGAGTCCAGAGTTCTAATCCCTGCTTAACCATGGAAACCCAATAGTTGACCTTGGGCAAGTCACACTTAGCCTCAGAGAAAGGCAAAAGTAAAAACTCCCTGTGAACAAATCTTGTCAAGAAAACCCCATGATAGGTTTATCTCAGGGTCTCCACAAGTGGGAAACAATTTGAAGGCACACAACAACATCAACATCAACATGTAAGGTTACTTGGGTGATTAATTGATTGACATTATTCTCTAATACTACATCTGCACTACATAGTTTATATCAGTTTCATACCATTTTGTCATGGATCAGTTCCATGAATTCCTGGGATTTGTAGTTTGCTTAGGTCTTCAGAATTTTCTGCTGGAGAGTTTGAGTGATCTCTTTTGCACTGTATATGTTGTTGCTGTGCATCTCTGGTTAATGTTTGCTGCATCATTCTTAATGATAATGTTGCCCCTTTTAATCTTTTAATATCACCTTTGCAGCATCACCAGGTACCTAGTTCCTTAGGTCTCAGGTTTTGACCCTAAAAATCTTCAGGTTCTCAGTTTTCTATCACTCTCTTCAAATAGAGCACACATGTGTGAAGTAGAGAGCTTTCTCTTTGCATGGAGGTCCTGCATAAGCTCTAGAAAATCAGGATTTTACCTTGCATGGAAACCTTCCTCCCATGGAGAAAATAATGGGAAAGCTAGCTTTCCCCTGCCATATTTACTCTGTAACAACTAGGTGATTTTGATGAGACACTGGAGATTATCACACACATGTTTTTTGCCCATGGGTTGGGGACACGTGTGAATATGTGAAAACAGGCGTTATCGCACAGGAAAACACCGCTGTGTCACTGGCAGGCTGACCAGCACCCATCCCCGAACCACACTTATCCCGCCAATTTTGCAAGGACAGAAGCTTTCTGACCTTGAAAATTGGCCAGCTAAGCATGGCTTGGGGCTGGGTGGTGGTTGGTCAGTGGCATC
The DNA here is from genome assembly GCA_020142125.1 of Phrynosoma platyrhinos. Lineage (NCBI taxonomy): Eukaryota > Metazoa > Chordata > Lepidosauria > Squamata > Phrynosomatidae > Phrynosoma > Phrynosoma platyrhinos. Next base: position 195,408,089 of record CM034708.1, read on the forward strand.
AGCGGCGTTTTCCTGTGCAATAATGCCTGTTTCCCCTCATTCTGTCCCAATCCCATTCCGTGCCCGGATTGGGCAAAAAAGTAAGTGCAATAATCTCCTAATGGTGAATGTACTCATACTAACTGTTTGCAATTTCCAGGTTCAGAGGCAGAGTTCAGTGCTTCTGGCTAACAGCTTGTGGGAAACAAAAATGGACTAGTACCTTTTAATCATGTATTTTTGCCTGCCCTTTCCACTGCAAGAAAGCAATTCCAATATTTCCAGAATCTTTATTGAGAGACTCTGCCACACCCACAGCCATTTTAATACTAAAACTCTTTCATTCTCCTCTCTTTCCCCCTTTCCTCACAGGCCTTTCCTAGTAGGCTCTGGAAAAAATTAACTGCTGCAGCTTCTCCTGGCTTGTGCCTTCTTCATCATTAATGATTTTTGCCATCTTGACCACATTCTGATGTTACTTGGCTGCAGGTGTCTCAGTTTTCCTCTTTGAAATGTTGGAGGATATGTGATGAGAGCAGGTGATGCTAGCATTTAAAATCACATGGACCCCTTGGTTGATTGGAATAACAGCAATGAAATTTCAAGGGGGGGAAAAAACCACACCCTGTATCTGAGTGAAATGTGAATAAAACAAGTCCCTTTGGATCATTGCCCAATCAATCAAAAAGGAGGAACTATTCCGTGTGCTATGGAAAATAAAATGGCCATGAATTTGTAAGCAAATACTGAAACTGATTACAGAGTACTGTCAGACAACTCTGGAAACACATTTTTGACAAGATTATGTGCTCCCTGCTGAGGACTGTCTGGAAACAATCTCTTCCTGAAAGAATATACCATAAGAAAACCAGCTAGGATTGGTCTTGCTAATTTTACTGAGTGACAGAGAAAGGAATTCAGAACCAGAAATCAACTTGAAAAGGAGCAGGGGGATTTTGAAGAATGTATGGAACATTTACCTAGCTTTTATTAATAATCAGAAGTTACAGTAATCAGAGGCAGAGCTTTGACAGTCACCTGTAAAAATAACTGATTACACTTACAGATCAAGAAACAAAAATGTAGTGCTGTAGTTACATTGAAAAACACAGTCCACTGTTCCCAGAAGTAGACAAATAGTTATCTTTTTAGCTATATTTCAAAATCACATCTGAATACCACAAAGCACTAATTCTATGGTAAAAACTACAGTCTGTTCCAGTTAACCTCATTGTTTTCTCAACACCCACAAGAAAGCATTAAGCAGAAGTACAAGGCATAGCAAAAACCAGCACTTGAACCAGGTACACCTCTGCACCTACAAAAACAACAAAAATTAACAGTTGCATTTCAGATGAAGAGAAGTATTGTCTTACAGTTGTATAGGCATGCAACTGCTTTTGATTTTTCTAACTCAGTGCACCTCTTTACAATGAGATGTGAATAAGGTGAATGTCATATTTGTTGCTGTGTGCTATAGTTTCACCCCCCACACACACTATAACTATGAGAAGCTCTTACATATTGATACATGAGACATGGATGCTTCAGTTACACACACACACACACACACACACACACACACACACACACACACACAAGTATTGTGTTATTGCCCTTTATATGTAAGTTTGCATCTAGATAGTGATGTCTCCCAGTGATTTTGCCTCTGTGGAGAAATGGTGATGGCATTGTTCTGACCACATTTAGAATTTGTAGAAACACTGATATATTTTACAGTTGGTGTAGGAAAATAGTAGCCTACATACCACTAGCACCCCCAGCCTAATCACACAATACCACAGAATCATAAGTATCTTAGAATTGGAAGGACACCCATGAGGCATCAAGTCCAACCCTCTGCTCAATGCCGAATCTCCATTTAGACCATCCCCAGTAGGTAGTTGTCAAACCTCTCTTTGAAGACGTCCAAAGAAGGTGACCCCACCTCTAGGTAACTGGTTCCATTGCTGAACTGCTTCTATTGTCAACATGTTCCTATTATATTCAATTGAAATGTACCCCCATATAACTTCAAACAATTAAATCTGTCCCTACTCTTGGGGGCAGCAGAAGTCTTTCTCTGGACTTCTTCTAAAAAGGCTGGACATCTACCTCCTGGCTCTCTGACAGAGAAGACTAAACAGCTCACAAAACTACAAATCCTAGGATTCCATAGCATTGAACCATGGTAATTAAAATGGTGTCAAACTGCATTAATTCTGCAGTGTGGATGCTGCCTGAGAGAAAAAGATTTCCATTTGACATGGTCCATCATATTTCCAAGAGTAAGCATTTATTGTGCATAGACAAAAAGAGGGACATGAGGTAGGAATGGTAAAACTCAGCTCCATAAAATAGTGGGAACAAGAACTACTGCTTTTCAGTTATGATTTGAAGCCCCTGAGTGTCTAATTTACTTGAAGTTTTCACTAGAATTTCAGACAATGTAATATGCTCATGTAATCATCTCATTTTGAGTTGACTCATCATAGAGTTTTGCAGGTAAAAGGTTTACCATTGCCTTTTTCTATCCAGTGCTAGCTCTTTCACAGTTAGAAAGATTAGCAAAAGTATAACAGTTTCTTCAAATCCAAATATTTGGAGTAGCCATATTGACCATGTAGCAAAATACAGCAAAATCCAAAATCTACTCAGTATTATTGTTTTGTGTAGTTTGAACAGTGAGCCTTTGGTATCCACTGGTTTTTGGTTCACGACTCCCGACGGATACCAAAACCATGGATGTTCAATCCCATTAAATACAATAAAATGATGTCCCTTATATAAAATGGCAAAATCATGGTTTGCTTTTTGGAATGTATATATTTTTTTGCAATATTTTCAAGCCATGGATGGTTGAATCCATGGAATAAGAATCTGTGGATATGGAAGGCCAACTATATTTTGTTGTAAAACAGTTTAGTATTCTTGTACTCTTTTACTGAGGCTCTGATTAATTGCAGGCTAGCACATTCTCTGAGAGAGGAAAAAAGTCTTTATTGAAATCTAGAAGGCTTGGCTGAGAGCTTAATAATAATAATAATAATAATAATAATAATAATAATAATAATAATAATAATTTATCCTGCCCCTCTGCGTAACGTAACTGGGTCACAATCCCACCCACCCCTTAAAATACTATTAAATACTGACAATTTAAAAACACACTTAAAATAATAATACAAATAGACAAATAAACAATAAATGCAGTAGAATCAAGGGAGCTGGTTGGGTTGGTTCTTGATAGCCGAGATATCTATTCAGGAAAGGCTTGCAGGAAGAGATCCGTCTTAACAGCCTTTTAAAAATTGTTCAAGGTGGCAATATGATGGATCTCATCTGGCAGGCCATTCCATAATCTGGGAGCGGTTGCTGAGAAGGCCCTCTGGGAGGTTGCAGACAGCCTCGTTTTATTGGCTGCAGCAAAGTCCTTCCAGAGGACCGGAGTGCGTGGGGTGGATTATATGGAAGGAAGTGGTCCTGAAGATAGGTTGGACCCAAACCATTTAGAGCTTTAAAGGTGATAACCAACACCTTGTACTGGGCCCGGAAACTAATGGGCAGCCAGTGAAGTGATCTTAAGATTGGTGTTATATGGTCTCTTCTCGATGTTCCTGAGACCAGTCTGGCTGCCATATTCTGTACTAGTTGAAGTTCCTGGACCAGGTACAAGAGTAGCAACAAAAAAGTTTATTATTATTTTTGAATCACAACACCCAGAATCTACAAAGTAACTTTTCCAGTCTCTGGATTCAAGTTACTGTTGTGCCTCTGAGATCATTCCTGACTTTGGCTCGTGTCTAAGCTATTACTCACTTCACACAGTTTTTGAATTTAACTAATGAGATTATTCTGTTTGTAGAGCCTTCTGAATCCAAGCCAATTAATTTATGAAATCAGAGGCTTGAAAATGTAATTTAGTCCAAAATACCCAGCCAAAAACATGACAATCTGATATACTGGAAACATCCTTGAAGAGTACCATCCGATCTACCTTTAAGCTGGCCTAAGACATTTTGCTGCCTGAGGCTGTGGAGCAAATGCCACCCTCACATACCCAAAGTGTGCAGTTCCCAAAGGTGGCAGAAAATCCCACAAACATTTTTTTCTGTGCTCTGTGGCATCAAAAACATAGCAATGAACAAATGAAATAAAGAACAATTGAACCAGCTCTTATGACATCCCAAATCTGTTGCCCAAAGCAGCAGCTTCATGGGCTAGTATTAGCACCAGGCCTGTATAGTTGCATAGAGCTGAGTGGAAAAGTGCACCTCAGCATCAATCTTTGTTTATTGTGGCCTAAATGTAGAATTTTGTATTTGTTTGTTGCATTGCATGCTAAGTTTCAGTCCTGTTTATCAAAATCCTTTTGAATTCTGTTCCTATTCCACAGTTTTGTATCAGTTGCAAACTTGGCAAGGATTCCCTCTAACCCATCATCTACTCATAAGTCAATATAAAAATATCGAACAGTGTTGGCCCCAGGACAGAACCCTGTAGTACTCCACTCGAGACTTCTCTCCAGATTGAACTGCAGCCATTGATGATGACTCTTTGAACACAGTTTTTGAACCAATTATGGATCCATCTGACAGGGTTCCCATGTATTCCTCATTTAATCAGTTTGCTAATTGGAATATAATGGGAAACTTTATCAAATGGTTTGCTAAAATCCAGATAAATGGCATCTGTAGCATTCCCACCATCTATTAAAATAGTGGCTTGATAAAAGAAAAAGATATAAGATTAGGTTGCCAGAATTTGTTCTTGATAAACCCATGCAGTTTCCTACTTGCTCAAAGGTCATTTGTGTTTCTCCATGTGGACTGCATTCGTGCAAAGAGAAGCATAAGTCCTTAAAAGGGAGTATCAGGAAGGGAGGGAGGGAGGGAGGGAATTAGAAAGAGATGGCTTCTTTTAATCTTGGAAAGAGGCAGATCACATCATCCTATCATAAGATATAGTAGATACGATGAACCTCCAGATATTTTTTTGAGTCCAGTTTCCATAAACCCCAGAAGCTTGGAAAATAGTCAGGGAATCATAGTCCAAAACATAGAGGAAGCCATGGATATATACCCACATCTGGTATACTGCTTGTGACATTAACAGTACAATCCTATTCATATTTGCTTAGAAAGTATATCTGACTTGTGCTCAGTAGTCTTAGGGGGGTTGCAGACTGCCAGAAATAGTGCAAATTGAGTCCACTTTTAGGGTTAGGGTTAGGGTTAGGGAATCATGGGGACTGTAGTTTATTGTGGCACCAGAGCTCTCTGACAGAGAAGGCTCAATGTCTCAAAAAACAAAAAACAAAAAACCAATTCCCATGATTCCCTAGCACTAACCCTAACCCTAAAAGTGGACTCAATTTGCACTATTTCTGGCAGTCTGCAACCCCCCTTACTCTGAAATGAGTGTCTACAGAACTACAGCCCAAGTTGCATGGAATGCAATGCAGTGGATGTTTCAGAATTTTTGGGTTTAGTCCTGATTCTGACCCTCTGTGAAAGTGAGGATAAATAATTCTGATTTGAGCTTTATAGATAGAAAACAATATGTTGGCCTGATCAAATGCCAGGTGCAGGAAACAAATGCTGATATCCTAGGCTGTTTTGAAAGAAGCTGTTGCTGAGCACACAATGTCAATGCCATTTTGCCTACACAAGGAATTTTGTGCCAAAATTTGACACATTTTATTAACCCCCTTCCTGAAAATATTAGGCAGTGTGATCTCAGCAAAGTGATGAAAGAAATGAATTCTGTCCCAAATGGGACAAAATCCCCAAATTCCTCTCCCTCAACCACTTTGAATGACAATGATTAAAATAATGCAAGTTAATATCTAATTAGCACAAGACGAATGGGATTTTTAATTAGTGCAAAATGAATTTCAGCAAGATGATTGTATTCAATTGTATAAAATTGCATATATCAAAGTGTTCATTTAAAAAACACATACACAAACACAAACAGATTCAGTCAATTTAATCGAAGTAAGCTCCCAAATAAGACAGTCAGCTGTTTGTTTTGCTGCTTTGGAAATTAATGTTTTGCTAGTGTAAGACAAAGGAATCCTTCTCCCTCAGTACATTTTTATAGTACTACTTGACATTGCAAATGATACCTTTGATGTATAGACCAAAGCCTGGATTTTAGGACATGCTTAAAATAATATTTAACACTTCCATTTACATACATAGGTGCACATACGCTGGGTAGATCATTTCCCAGTTCTTTTAAAGCTATGTAATAACTCAAGGAAGCCAAAGTAGAGTAATGCTGTAGAATCTGGATGCTCTTTTGCTGTTATTTATAATTTAATCACATTTTTGGTATGTGAAGTGTCTGCTACTGATTATCTCTAGAATGTAAATATTCTGTTACCTATGCACATTTATAACAGATTTCAACATCCACATCTGATTTTCACCCAGCTCCTCTTTGCTCTCCCTGTCTCTTCTTTATGACAGTCTGTCTTAGATGGTAAACAGGTGTGGAAGTTCGTTGGCCCTCCAGATGTTGTTGATGGCTCCCAACATTTCTTACCTGTGGACAAGTTGGCTAGGGCTGCTGCTAAGTAAAACAGCAAATGGAGTGTTCAGTGATGTCCACTGTTGAAGTAAAAGTTATTGACAAAATTAAGGAGTGTGCAGATGTTCCACATCAATTAATGTAGGGTTATTGCTATGGGGTGGGCAAGATGAGGGCATTGTCCCCCCTCCAATAAGAATTTGGCACACCAGTGAAAATTTCCTTCATTCCCTAAATTTCTAGTGCTGCAATGATGTAAACTTCAGTTGAACATTTACAAATAGAGCTTAGGTATCCAAAGAAAATGGGAGGCAAAGTTATGAAGGGAATGAGAACACAGCATATGTAAGAGTTTTAAGTGTTTAACTTTCTGTAAGGTTAGAAATTTGGGGACTGAAGGAGCCCTGGTGGCACAGTGGTTAAATGCCTGTACTGCAGCCATTCACTCATAGACCACAAGGTTGCGAGTTCAATACTAGCCAGGGCTCAGGCTAGACTCAGGCATGCATCCTTCCGAGATTGCTAAAATGAGCACCCAACTGTTGGGGGGCAATGAGCTTACAGTTGTAAACCACTTAGACATCCCATAGCATGGTATGAAGCGTTATATAAATGACGCTGTTTTGCTTTGCTTTGAAGGAAATTTTTAGTTTGGATGGCAGAATACTCCTTTGGAGAGGCAGTACTCTCCCCTCACCTAGTACCTACACCCCTGAATATATGATTCAAAGACATAGCCATGTTAGTTTGGAAAATCAGAGGGCTCTATATCTATAGGGCTCATCCATGTGATTGGGAACTCTGGTCTGGTATTCCTGATCATTTAATATTATGAATGCTCAGAGAAAGTTTGTATTAATCATTTATCTTGCACAGGCATCACAGGATCATGTGAAAAAGCCTAATTGAATCCCATTTTGAGAGGAAGGTAGGATATCAATCTCAGAAATAAATTAATAAGTAAATAAGTCCCATATTTGCAAAAGTTTTAATTTTTTTAAATATAATATTACTAACATTCAACAAATATCACATGTGCAGAATGGAATAGTCATAGCAATTCATTAAAAAGCTAAAAGGAAAATGGAGAGGGGGATAAATCCTGTGAAATTTATTACTAGTGTTTGCCACTGAAAAGGGTTTAATGTCAAGTTCTTTCTGTTTCTGGTCCATATGGGGAGTTCAACCTAGTCACAAAAAAACAACAAAAAACCCTAGTTATTCCCTGTAAATCTTTGGATTTCCCAGTTAATTTCTCCGTCAGTGCAACATTTTAGATTCTGACTATCTCATCTACACAAGGAAAGTCCTTCCAAAGTTTTCCTTCATGCAGTTATCTTATGACTTTGTAATGAGAAGACTCTGAACCT
>CM034708.1:195423773-195434097 GCA_020142125.1 Phrynosoma platyrhinos
CCCAAAACTAAAAGTCTGGGAGACTCCAACAATAGCTCAGAGACCAGTCATGTCAGCTCAGTCAGGGAGTCTGCTAGACAACGGGGTGGTCAGTAGACTAGCAGAATCCCCAAACTATCCCTGGTCTTCAGGCTAAGGTATATACACTCGAAGTGGACTGTGTTCCGGACAGGTATCCTGGCTAAGGTCAGATGGTTCTTATGAACTAAAGCCACTCCGCCCCCCCTCCCACTTCCCCTCACCTGCTCGCTGACAGAGTATCCAGCTGGGAGGATCTGCGCCCAGATAGCTGCACTATCCTCCCCCAGCCAGGTCTCTGTGAAGCAAGCCAGGTCGGCATCCTCATCTAAGAGAAGATCCTGGATGATATAGATTTTATTTTTAACTGACCTGGAATTGCAGAGGAGCAGAGTGAGGTTCCATGGTATGGTTGGTCTGCTCCCCATGCCATTCAGAGCAACAGAGGGAACTGAAGATGGGATAGCTTTCAACCAGCGATCCCGTCTTCTTTTGCAACATTGATTCCCTTAGTTCCAGCCATACCTCCCTTTCCCCAGCACGACTCCGATGGCTGCTCCCGTCTTGTTCCCAGCCTCAGGTAGAATGGTACAGTTATGACCCTTGGCAGGGCACAGTGATTGGAACATAACTAAAATACAGTCACATAGTCCAAAGACTACTGGTCGATAATATAATCCTATATCCAACACAAACATACATGCCAGCCCAGAATTATATCATTCGTTTTACAAATTCCCTTAGCAGGAGAGATCACCAGAGGGAGCTAATCTCATCCTCCCACAGGTGGTAAGAGTAGGGCTAAAGGCAGAGCCCTACCGGAGAAGGATGTTCCTGGGTGGGGTTTTAAGCCCGCCGGCATTCTCCCCGGACTCGCAGCACACAGCTGCTCCAAGGCCGCCCAGGTGGTAAGAGTAGGGCTAAAGGCAGAGCCCTCTGGAGTCCAAGGTCCCCTCAGGTGGTGACAGGTCCTTCCTCGGCCCCTGCCAAGCCGGGAGAGTCGCCGCCGCTGCGTGTACCCGATACCACACTGGCATTATAGCTAGGATAGACATAAGAAAAAACATACAAAACTATGCTGATGAAAATTGGAGATAATGGGCTGAGTGAAGGTGAAGACAAGAGGATAAAATATTTAGTTGCAGAAACCATAAGAGAAAAGGAAAGTTTTAGATTTTTTTTAAAAATAATCCAAGATAGCTAAAAATGCAAATATCAGGGGGACGTGATACTCAGGAAAGTTTTTATTTTTGAAAGAAACAATGGAACATAATTTCAATTCATTTACATTAATGGTATCCATGGAGGATTTGACCTGATGGTCTCAAATTGCATCTGGTGGTAGGAATTTGAAATGAGAAAGGCACAGGTGTTATTAGAATGCTGATGTCTGAAATGTACCTAGGTAGGGAAACATCTTTAATTAAAGTATTTGCATTCCCTCCTTCCCAAGTTCTGTTTTCTTTGCCCCAGATGGTGGATGATTGTATGTCTCATTCTTTTTTATCCTTTACAGAGAAAAGCACAAGTGAAAAAAAAAGAGAGAAAAGAAAAGTCTGGCTAATGCTGTTACTCCCCCCTCTCTGTTTTAAAAAAGTGATTGAAAGGACCATGTTACATTTGTCTTTGTCTTGTTCACTGAAAAAAATATCAGGTGCTTTGTGGAATAACAAAATCCATTTGCTTTCCTCTCTCATGGCTAAACCAATCAACCTCAAACAATGACAGGAAGCAGAAGGAGAAATTTCTAGGGCTAAAAGAATCCAGTCCAGGACCTTGGTGACATCTGCACTGCAGAATTAATGCACTTTGACATCTCTTTAATTGCCATGGCTGAATGCTATGGAATCCTGGGATTTGTAGTTCTGCGAAATATTTAGCCTTCTCTGTCAGAGTGCTCTGGTGCCACAACAAACCCAGGATTCCATAGGATGGAGCCATTACACTTGAAGCAGTGTCATACTGCATTTATTCTGCAGTGTGGAAGTTACTTTTCTGTTGCTAATGGAATTGAAATGTTATTACCTGTTTGTATTGCCCATTATCCATGGTCCCCATATGTCCAAGAAGGGGAGTGACTGCTCTGATTAAATTGATGATCTTGACTGGCAACAGAAATAATATCTGAGATAAAATGTAGGCCTGTGACTATAACATTATCACCTTTCTTCTCCTGTATTTTTAATATCTTTGCTGGATGAAGAAGCCAGTAAAGCTTTAAAGGCTTCCATGATGTATTTTCTGCATTTTATCTGGCCAACAAAGCTATTGCCCTTTTGTGGATTTTGTTATATATATGTATGTGTGGGTATGAGAGCCAGTTTGGGTGTAGTTTGGCCATGGAAATTCAGGTGGTGACCTTGGACAAACTACATTCTCTTAACCACAGAGAAAGGCAATGGCAAGCCATCTCTGAACAAATCTTGCCAAGAAAACCCTATGATAGGTTCACCTTAGTAATAAATGGGGAATGCTTTGAAGGCACACAATAGCATGCTTTGAAGGCACACAACAGCAACAACAACAAATGTGTGTATATGTCAGTGTATGTGTTATGTATATAGGGCTACTACCACATTAATGCGGTTTGACATTGCTTTTACTGTCCATCCTACAGACTCCTGGGATATGTAGGTCATTGTGGCACCAGAGCTCTCCAACAGAGAAAGCTAAATAGCTCACAAAACTACAAATGCCAGAATTTCATAGCATTCAGCCATGCCAGTTAAAGTGGTGTCAAACTGCTTTAATTAAGTCCAAGGATGGCCATGCACAGGCCTGAATATTCCAGGAGTATCCTAGAGTATTCTAACCCCGGAGCCACCCTGATGTTCCCCCATTGCCTGGGTACTCCATTGCAACACTGGGTGGCTGTTCGCATGGTGCTGCCATCACTGGTGAGTATCACTCATTCTGACCACAGAGCACCATGTCATAAATCAGGGGTAGGCAACCTTTCCCCTTTAAGGGCCGAGGGACTTCAACTCCCAGAATCCCAGGAGCTATTGGCCAACATGGGACTATTGGCCAACATGGCTGAGGCTTCTGAGAGCTGAAGTCCCTGGTCCTTAAAGGGGAAAGGTTGCCTACCCCTGTCATAAATACTCTAAATAAGGGGCCAGCAATCTATGGCCTGCGGGCTGGTTCCGGCCCAGGGCCCCGCGCTTACCGGCCCAGGCGACCCCTGCTGCCGCCGCCTGCCATCGATGCTGCGCGTTTTGGTTGCGGTGCACTTGCGCGCCCCATGACATCCATTTTGATTTCCAAAATGGTGGCTGTGACACGTTTGCGCATGCTCAGGGGGTTGCATGTGCAAACATGTCTTGGCTGCCATTTTGGAGAACAAAATGGCGGCCGTGACATGCGCGGTGGCGGTGGGGGTAGTACGCACAGTGGTGGTGGTGGCAGCGGCGGCGGCAGCGCGCGCCGCCATTCCCCCCCCGCCAGAAGGGACAACTTTGGGGGACCGGCCCCCAGCTCAAAAAGGTTGCCTACCCCTGCTCTAAATGAAATGAATGAAAAGTGCCATGATCTCAGAGTGCACTCTGGACAACATAGCCGGATGCATTGTAAATAGCTGCCTGGCACTGCAGTGGAGGGCTCTGGATCCTCTGGGTAGATCCAGAGCAAACTGAATTTTTTTTTTAAACACAATTTTAAGTGTAAATTTAACTGTAAATTTGCTAGGTGGAAACTATGGCAAGTTTGGTGCTGACTTAGCGAGACGTAATCTGGACGGTTCACATCAGAACCAGAGATTGGGCCCTGTGTTGCCAGGACTAGTCTCCATGGGAATGGGGAGAGGTGGGGAGGACATTTTATTTAGCCTGTGCCTACTGGTCCCAAGAGACTATGTATGAAGTCTTTTGCATGCACAGCCTTGGTCAGACTACTTTGAATGGCATCAATTGTATATTACTTTTTAAAAACATACAATTGATGCCATTCAAAACAATATGACCATGGCTGTGCATGCAAAAGACTTCATACATAGTCTCTTGGGCCCAGTCTTCATGGGCCAAATAAAACATTCTCCTCCCATTCCCACTCCTTATAAACCATCGGTTCTGGCCTGGCTTCTTTGCTTCCTGGGCTTACACAGAAATGCAATTGTTCTGTTCACTCAGAGGTTGGTGATCTTATCTATTACTTGATTACATCATTGAGGCATCTTTGTTCTCATTCAGGGAGAATGAACTGAGCAGTGCGTATGGAAATGTCAGTGGGAGCCTTCATGACCTCAGCCCCAAACTACAGGCAGACATTATCTTGAGTAGTCATCTGGCTGTTGGTCAGCAGGGCTGATTCTATAACCATATTGATACTGAGAAGCTAGAGTACTCACGTGCCCTTATCACAGCTTGGAAAACTAACTATTTTGGACTACACTTTCCAAAATCCATTGGCCATGCTGGCTGGGAGATTGTGGAAATTAAGAGCCCTAAAATTAACTTTTCCAAGTCCTGGTCCTAATTTATAATAATAATAATAATAATAATAATAATAATAATAATAATAATAATAATAATAATAAAATTTTATTTATATCCCGCCCTCTGGAATTCCAATCTGGGTGGCTTACAGTAATAAAACATATACATATCCATAAAAACGTATACTATACAACAACCCCCTCTCCCCTTTAAACCGTATTAAATCAGAGAAATTTTAAATAACATTCACATTAATAAAATCAAAACTAAAACTAAGAAACTAAGAAACTAAACCCAGTATATGAGCCCAGCTACAATGATCCTAACCATCTATGATGGGGCCATGCAAGGATCACTGGGGAGGGTTATTTGTACCCAAGGCCGGGGTAATTAGTCTGGAAAGGCCTGCCGGAAGAGATCCATCTTGACAGCTTTTTTGAAGCTGTCTAGTGATGTTAACTGACGGATCTTGTCGGGCAGGTCGTTCCAGAGTCTAGGGGCAGCGACTGAAAAAGCCCCCCGGGAGGTAGCCGCAAGCCTCGATTTTTGGGGTTGCAGCAAATTCCTCCCGGAGGACCGGAGAGTGTGGGGAGGATTGTATGGGAGAAGGCAGTCCCTGAGATAGCTTGGATCCAAGCCATTTAGGGCTTTAAAGGTGATAACCAACACCTTGTACAGAAGATAGCCCTCCATTTAAAGGGCTGTCCAGTCCCAGTCTAGTTTAAAAAGCAAAAAGGACTGGTAATATCCAACAGATGTGATGTGGAAAAAAGCCAATATCTCAAGATGTTGAGAAGAAAGAAGATGCTATTATTGAAAATAACCCAACGTATCTCTGCATGGAAATATTTTTATGACCTTCTTTCAGGAATTAAAACTTTAAAATCAACCTGCAGGGATTCTAAAAAGAGTATCTCCAAAGCTTATAACACTATTTTTAGAATCTTTGCAGATTGATTTTCAACATCCTTAGACATCATCTCTTTTTCACATCAGAAGTCCAGTTTAAGCTGTAAGAAGAATGGGATTTTTCATGGATTTGGGATGTCAGGCATAAAAATGGCTTTGAAATACAAATTGAAAATATGACTTGATTTGAACAATAGCTTGCATTACAAATAACCTGCCTCTGTTTTCTCTTACTTGTTATTAGCTATTAAACATTCATATAAGACTGACAGTCTCCCACTGCCAACTTAGTACAGTATTCTGTTTGTTGGGTGGGATTTTGGCTAGGGCTGGGCAGATGAAATTATTTTCATGACTCACAGAGAATGGAGTTTAGGAGGTTATTGTGTTCCCCAAAGATGCATTTTACATCTTCCGGCTTCAATCCTTGATTGGGGGATATAGGCGGAAGTTATCAGACATACCAATTCTGCTGCAGTACCACCAGCCGAATGCAGCCCTGCTTGAAGCCTTGCTCAGCTGGCACTTTTTTGGAAACGGAAGTTTTCCAACTTGAAAAAGTTGGCCAGCTGAACGTTCCTTGGACCTGGGCTGCATTCAGCTGGTGGCATTCACAGCAGAATTGGCAACAAATTATGTCTGATAACATCTGGCTGTATCCCCTATCACGGATTGAAGCCGGAAGAGAGAAAACGCCCCTTTAGGGTGTGCGATAAGCTCTCTAGAATAGTAATAGTTGCAGCTGCTTTTAATTTAAAGACCTTTTGTCATATTAATTTTTATGACAACTCTGCTGCCTCAGTTATGAACTTCATTTCAGATGCCACTATTTGGCATCTTGCTTATCTCCCTCTGCTAAAATACCCCAGATCATCCTGGGAGGGAAACTGTGGTTGGCACACAAAAAATGGCCATGCCAGCTATTGGCTGGCACCCCAATGCCTGTGATGGTAACAAAAAGGAAAAGGAGAGGGAGAGACAGAAGATCCTGTTCCAGCATCATTCAGCAGTAAGGTGCATCCTTTTTTGTTACAGCAGGCCTTTGGTATTTGCTGGGGTTTGGTTCCAGGTCCACCCCTGCATGTCAAAATCTGTGGATGTTCAAGTCCCATTAAATGCCTTGGATAGTAAAATGGTGTCCCTTATATAAAATGACAAAATAAAGATTTGTTTTTTGGAATTTACAGTATATATTTTTAAAATATTTTCAAGTCATAGATGCTTGAATCTGTGGATAAACAACCCATGGATATGGAGGGCTGACTGTATAGCTTGCGGTGGCATCCCTAGGGTTGATGTCACCTGGTGCAGTAACTCATCTGTATGATGTGAAATGGGAGGAGGTCACCCCCCCATTGACCTCCTCCCATTTCACATCATACAGAATCCTGAGTAATGCTTTTTTGCATTAATGTTACTTGTAAATCATAATTCCCATATACCACTAAATGTAATGCTAATAGTTATAATTTAAACAACTAGCAAAATTAAAATTATACCTTCAAATTACAATATCATAAGCACAACATAAATGTATTTACATATACATAGGGAATATTTGGTTAAAATATGATGTTTTTAAATAAAATTTAAAATTAATATTTAAAAAAATATTTTTTTTAAAAAATGAAATTTTAAATTTAATTTTTGGGGTGCCCTCTCCTTTCTTCCTCCACACTGAGCTTCACCTCACCCCCACCATCTCTTAAAGAATTTTAAAGGGACACAGCCCATTTCTGCCAAAAGGTAGGTGTTTGAGGAGCAGTGGTTTCACCCCCTTAAGGTGTCACTTGATGCAGTCCACAGTCCCTGAACCCCCTATTGATGCCACTAATACCTTGATGAAATTGCCTCCAATTTTTGCCACAAATCAGGAGACACAGTTTTAATTCCTAGATCTGCCACTGTCTTAAAAATGGAGCCAGAATTTCATGAATATCATTCAGGGGCCTTTAAGATTTTGGACTGTAGCTCCTTTGGGTCCTAGCTAGCACAACCAATGGTGGGGAATGGTTGGGGTTGGAGACTAATAAGATCTAGACACCCATGCATCCACCATCCCTGATTTAGGATTTGAATGGTCTTCATGGACAATTATTTTTCCTGCTTGTTAAACAATAACCCAAGAAGCTACCCTGATAATCAAAGGGGACACATTAGGGCAATGAAAGCATGCAAATATACCTGACTTGGCTAATAAACTGTAATGCAAATGATGAGTAACAGGGACTGTTGTTCATTAAATGTGGGTGATACTAGAGCAGTAAGCCTGCTTTCTTCTTTTCAAATAGATAATATTAATCCCTGGGGAATATTTTAATGAGATTAATGCTGTTGGCTAATTGCTTTTTTATGTTTCTTGGAGATTCAGGCACAGCACACTAAATGGTTCCTTTGAGGGACATAGAATACCTGAGTGTTAGGTGAGGACTGAGTAAGACAATGCTTAGGTTTTTTGTTTTAAATATCACACCTCTCTTCTTCTTAAATCAACAGTGTTTTCTTTATGCTTTAAATTATGTCCTGGGTAATATTTACCATAAAATGAAGGAAAATAGGGTAGATATCTCCTGAGGTTCAGCTTTTATCTTAATGGTTGACAAGTTGTTGTTTTGCTTGTTGGTTCCTTAGGTGCTGTCTGCTTTGGCCAGGTTATTCTGGGGGCAGCCCAAAGTATCTTGGCCCTGGACATGCCCAACCTTCTCCAATTATTTTGGCCCTCCATTCTGATGCTGGGCGGCTGCTTGCATGCATGTCCCACTATGCCACCAGGTGTGGCGGTGGTGAGTTGCTCACTTCTGATCCACCTTTGATCACATGGCTGGGCACCTTGTTCTGATTTCAGAGTGAAGCAACCCAAGGAGGCAACAGCCACACCAGGCAGCATAGTGGGACACATGTGAGCAGCCACTCAGTGTCAGAACAGAGAGCTCTGGATCTTCCTGGAAGTTCAGAAGCAAGCAGGGAGTTTTTAAAATCATTGTAAGAGGGGTATACCCAGGTTTGGTGTTAAACAGCCTTGACATTGTCCAGACTATTTGCACCAGACTCAGGAATTTGGCTCTGTGTCATCTGGATTCCCTGCCAAGAGCCCAGGGGAGGCTGGTCTATTTGGCCCGTGAAGACAGGGCCCCAGTTGCATGAACTGAGGTGTAGTGTCATCCTGTTTTCCTCATTCCCAGTGTATGGTTTGCCATGGCATAGTCCAATGTGATGCCCTCCAGAAGTCTTGGACTGCAGATCTTCTGATCATCATCACCATGGCTATGTCAGCTGGAGATGATGGGAGCTGCAATTCACCACAAGTAAAGGGGACCAGGTTGAGCTATTCTAGCTTACCAGGTTAATGACTGGAAAATATCTCAATGGTAGTTTTCACCTTTTTTCTTCACCCCTGACTTATCAGATACACAACAATTGTCTGCCTGTTTATAGATAAAATAATAAAATAAGACAGCAGGTGAAGCCATTATGAAAAGAAAGTTGCTACTGTTTTCAATGAAATGGATGTAAACTGAGCACTCAGGTTGTTCACATGTACAGTCAAGTTACTCAGATGACTCTGTACTTTTTCTTGTTTCTTGATGTCTAAGCAAATCCTGTATAACTTCCCACAAATGACTTCTCCGGCTCTGCTTTTGCCTTTTAGACTTTCTGTCCTATTGCTATTCTCAGCAGCAATGCTGGAAAAGCAGTTTTCCCATTGTGAGGAACTATTATAATAACAATTCACATGTCTTTCAGTTTATCTGTGTGTTGCTCATTTGCTATATTTTAAATGCTTTCAAACAGTTTGGAATTTGATGCTGTTTTCCATGAGACAGTTTATTTAATTGGTTTTGTTTTATTTTTCTATATTATGATTGATTTTAGCTGTATTATGTTTCAGTCTATGTTGTAAGCCACTTTGGGTCCTAAACTGGAAGAAAGGCAGGATATTAAATAGTACATGAAAGCTTCCAGGAGAAGCCTTTCTCTTCTTCAGACAGGGTGAAGAGGATATTGGGGTGGGTGATTAGGGTAACAAGATCTGGGACCTCTAGAATGAGTTTAAGGATGACATGAAGCCATGAGCTGTGTGTTTCTTGCCCTGTCCTACTGCCACAATATTAATATGTAACACATATAGTGCATATTATGACTCTTATGATTAGAAACCATTGAGAGACTTATCTTTTCCTAACACTGAAAATCCGCTCTTTCATTTCATAGCCTGAAAATAGATCAAGTTGGAGAGGACTTGTAAGCATGTCATTATCCACAACAACATGTCTTGCTTGTTGTTCAAAATTTTCTATGACACTTGCACTTTGTCCAAGATCCTGATCACTTTTAATGGTGTGTAAATATACAGTGGTGTAGTTACTCTGGATCTCACCATTGAACAACTGATTGTACAGTGGATATTATGATCTTGAGCTCATTAGCTCTTCACCCACTAAGTGTGAGAGACGTTTGAGATGTACTTATGAAATGTTTGGCTACACTTGGGATTGTGCTTACACAACCTGAGAAAGTGCAACCTCTCCCACAAATATTTTGATAGTATAGTACTCCAGCAGAATTCCACTCTCTGTAATAAGAAGCTTTCAAGCATCCTCAAGCAGAACTCTACAGAACCCTAGAAACAAGCCAGTCTAGCTATTTCACAGCTCCTTCCTTTGGGGTGAAACACTGCTGGTACAGATTGAGTCTCCCTTATCTGGAATTCTGAAATCTGAAATACTCCAAAATCCAAAATCCACATGGGTGGCTGAGATAGTGGCATCTTTGCTTTCTGATGGTTCAGTGTACACAAACTTTGCTTCATGCACAATATTATTAACAATATTGTATAAAATTAACTTCAGGCTATGCATATATGATGTATATGAAACAAATTAATTTCATGTTTAGACTTGGGTCCCATCTCCTCCATATCTTGTTATGCATTTGCAAATATTTCAAAAAACTTGGGGGGGGGG
>CM034708.1:195439445-195456828 GCA_020142125.1 Phrynosoma platyrhinos
CATCATGGAATTTCTCATTTTTGATAGCAGAGGAACTATGGGTAGCATCTGGGGTCTTCATATTTTGGATATGAAGGGGACTCTGGGTAACATCTGGTATACAACATGTGTAAACATAGAGCTCATGCAGTGCTCATGCAGTGATCATGTCTAAGATAAAGTTGTCATTCTCAGCAGGATCTGTTTGATTTTATATTAATGTGCAATATAATATTAATGAAGAGCCAGCATGATGTAGTGGCTTGTTAACCTCTCTCTTATTATTAGTATATAACCTTCAGAGACAAAAATGTTCCAGTGACAAGAGTCAGTGTGGCATAGTAGCTTGAGCATTTGACTTCAACTCTGGAGTTCAATCCCATTCAGTCATGGAAATCCACTGGGTAGCTTTGGGCAAGTCACACTCTTAGCGTCAGATGAAGACAATGACAAATCTCCTCTGAACATATCTGGCCAGGAAAGCTCCATTCATTGCCTTAAGGTTGCAAATCAGTCAGAAATGGCTTGAAGACACACAGCAATAATAGTATTAATAATCATGCTCCTCATGCAAATACAAAATATTATATTTATTCTTCCTTTTCCCTCTAAATGAAGTATATAAATCCAGAGGTTTCCCTTTCTTAAAATAATACAGTTTTATATGTTCTTCCTCATTAATAATCTTTGTGTTTGATGACATCCTTTTGATCTCATCCTCATGTCATTGAACCATATGCTTTACAAATTTACATGGGTGTCCCTGTTTTCATCTGCACAAACAACTCTGGTTAGTACTTGGATGGGAGACTGCCAATGAATACCAGGTGCTATAGGCTATATTTCAAAGGAAGTAACTGGAAAAACCACCTCAGAGTATTCCTTTCCTTAAAAAACCAAAACCTATGAAATTCATGGGGTTGCTATAAGTCGTCAGGTACCTTGAAGACACATGCGCTCTCACGCACAGACAGTCAGACACACACACATGATATAGTATTTCAGTTATTATACTCTTCAGATACTGTACTATATTGTCTGGTGTGTGTATGTGTGTGTGTGTGAGATAGCTTATGGTCTTTTGCATTTTATGCTATAGCTAAAATGGCTTTGGACCTGCTGATCAGTACTTGATGCACTACTTGATGCACAAAGCCACAGAATCTTGCATGAATGAGAATTTAGGAAATCCATGCTTACAGCTGCTGCTTCACACTGTAAACCCTCTCACATTGACATTCAGCTGCACATTTCATACTTTATGAATTGGCTCTGACTGCCCTCTTTTGGTGAGTATATTCTTAGTTTTTTATTTTTGAACAACAGCACCAGCCTTAAATTGATTTTGAGTTACTTACAGCCAAAATGACCACTTAACAACATTCATTGTTACATCAAGCAAGACAACACTGCTTTTACTGAATTATCTGTCTACACTGTAATTAGATTTACAGAAATACGTAAATAATAGGGAATAGGGTGTTTACAATATCTTCATTAAAAAAGTAAAGGTAGTCCCTTGACATGAATATCTAGTCGTAGATGACTATAGGGGGTGGTGCTCATCTCTGTTACTAAGCCGGAGAACCAGCTCAGAGGACTACTGCAGTGGTCATGTGGCCAGTGTGACTGCACGAAATGCTGTTACTTTCCCAGCAAAGTGGTACCTATTTATCTACTTGCATTTCCATGCTTTCGAACTGCTAAGTTGACAGAAGCTGGGACTAGTGAGAGGAGCTCACCCCATCATACAGATCTTCATTAGGAACACATTAAACCAGCATGGAAAAATGCTTTCAGATGTGCCAGTTGCAAGCATTGATAGAAAAAAAAAGAAGAAACAGGTGTAAGTATGCTAGCCACTTAAATATCACTAAAAGGAAAGAAAGAAAGAAATATTTGCATATATATTACACATGATAATTTATATGCATAGTTACAAATTTGTAAATTATTATAGGACATTGGAAAACAAAGAAAATATAAATATAATTCAGCAACAGAAGAAGGACTGTAACAGAGGGTCCTCAGTTTCTGCTCAGTCCACTGTCCAGGTACAAACTATTGAAGGCCTCTGTCCTCCCATCTTATGGTTGCTAATTGTAAACTAGACTTGGACTAGACAATCCTTCAAAGAAAGGACTATTTTCTGTAAAGTACAGCATGTGGACACCATAGATGGAAGATGGGAGAGGTGATTTTTGTGTGTACACACACGCTTCTGAAGCCAAATCATGATATATGCATGTTACTCACACACATGCATTGTGAGTGTGTGTGTGTGTGAGAGAGGGGGGGGAAGAACACAACTATATTTGTTGTTTTGAATTTGGGGCATCATCCAAGGGGGCTGGGGAAGGTGGCAGTAAGTGATGGTATGTGGATTTGCTTGGTGGTTTGTGTTAGCTGGTTTATTAGATTGTTTTGTGGTGGAGTGTACTTTGCCTATGTGTGTTTCTGTTCTGTAAATATAGCATTTTGTTGTGATTTCTGGGGGCATATATGTGATTTCTGATTTGGCCTTTTTTGGCTAAAGCCCCACCTCTGCCTCCAGCTCAGCTTCTTGTCAAATGACTTATCCTTGAACATCATCAGTTTGCCTTCTGTGAAATGAGCTTGTTGTTATGTGCCTTCAGGTTGACTCTGATTTATGGCAACCTTGTCATATGGTATTCTTGGCAAGATTTTATTCTGAGTAGGTTTGCCATTGCCTTTCTCTTAAACTTAGAGAATGTGACTTGCCAAGGTCATCCAGTGGATCTCGAGGGCTAAGCAGCGACTTGCACCCTGGTCTAGTCTAACGTTCAAGTCCATAGTGCTAGTCCAACTTTCAACATACAAACCACTACACCCAACTGGCTCTCATGAAATGGGAACTGGAGCAGAAAAATGCAGATTCAAAAGCATGTTTTTGTATTTTGGAGATCAGGCCGGGCTTGTGTTAGATTTTTTTGGACAAGTTACTTTTCTTTTAGTCATAGTTGTATGCCTTTTGAGGTCTCAAGAATGGCATGCCTTCATGCCAGTCATTTTGTGAATGGACAGATTACCTGGCTGCCATTTTCTTATAGCACTTCACAACACACTCAAAATATATGTGTTCTGCTATAAGTGTTAGGTGCTTTAGCAGATATACAGTCTGACATAGCCCTGGCTCCTCACTTGAAGAAACATGGATGTAGCAAAACTCTATAAAAAATATCTAGGAAAGCTAGATATGTTTATTGAGAAATTCAGCCCATTGTATACAATCTGGATCACTCTCTAGTGAGCATGGCAGAAATGCAATCTTAATTAAATCACAGGATATCCAAATAATTCCATCAAAAAGGCCCTGCTGTTTGTGAAATGATTGCTTAAATTGTGCTTTTCCTGAAGAACATTCTGCATACCGATTAATAAGGGAAAATAAGATGAGTCTACAAACATTTTAGATTTCTTCTCAATAATCTTTTTCAGGAAAGCAATATCCAGGTCTGGCCTTCAGCATTTGGCTCCTGTTCAAAACCTCAACATTGCCATCACGAATGGACCAGTGAAGGAGTCAAGGATGGCACTCGAATGGACCGTAGGTGTTTCTCTCTCTTTGTAATCTTACATATTTAGTAATATTATATCACAGGTGAAAATAATAATGTGAGTAGAATTAAAATAATCATTGGGAAAAATACTGATATGTGAATGAATGATTATTGCCTATAAAGTTGCATGCTTGATAAACCATAAAATTTCTTCCTCCTGTAGATGGAAGCCCTGCCAAATATAGTGATTCTGTTTACACAATTCAGTGATGTGTAATAACTTTATCATGGATATTATGAAAACATTCTTATTATACTGTATCCCTAATCTAAAATTGTTCATCTTGAATAATAATTTATTTTTTTTTACTTATTATTATTCACTTCTTATTTTCTGTTATTTCAGTATCATTTCAGACTTCCCTTTGCAACAATGAGGATCAAATATTTTAGGTGTTTGATGGGCTCAAGGTTCCTCACTTGAAAGCCTATGAGCTTCATTCAGGATTTCTTTCTCTTAAGCAAGTTTCTTTAAAACATGGATACCAAGACCAAACTGCACCAGATTCCACAATATTAAACATAAGCATTATTTTTATTTTTATTTACTTGATTGTGTGTGGGAAGCAGTTCTATGTATGCAGAAGAGCTATGAAGTAACCATAAACTAATGCTAAAGTTATAGATCCTAATGATTATGCCCTTGGATGCTAGTTTGTTGTTGTGTGCCTTCGACCTGTTTCTGACTTATGCATGAATCTACAAGACTTGGAGATGGTTCATCCACAGGGTCACCATGAGTCATGGGTCACCTTGATGACTTGAGGGCAGTTAACAACAACAACAACATGACCCTGTTTTTTTGGGTGTGTGTGTGTGAAACCAAGATTGTGTGACTCACCCAAAGTGGGTTTCCATGGCTGAGAGAGGAATCAAACCTCCAGAGACATAGGGCCTTTACAGACTGCCAGAAATAATGCAGCTTGAGGCCACTTTAACTGTCCTGGCGCAGTGCTAGGGAATCATGAGAATTGTAGTTATTTCCGGGACATTGAGCCTTCTCTGTCTGAGAGCTCTGGTGCCACAATAAACTACAGTTCCCATGATTCCTTACCACTGAGCTAGGACAGTTAAAGTGTCCTCAAGCTGCATTATTTCTGGCAGTCTGTAAAGGCTCATAGTCTAATACTAAAATTATTATAACATTCTGGTCTGCAGATTCTAGTAGTTGCAGGGAAGTGTTATTTCCATTATACCCTGCGTTTAAGAGTCATCTGGCTGGCTACTGCATTGGTTACCAGGATGCAGGATGCTGGACTAGTCAGCTCTAGCCAGCATGCTGAGGGATTATGGCAGTGGTAGCCCTCAACCAGAACTGTTTTAATGTTCTGAAAATTACACATTCACATAAGCAGAAGTGGGGTTTTCCTTATAGCGCATAATACTATATAGACTTCACCTCAGCCCGTCTTTAGCAGCTTGTCTTTACCACGAGTGCCTTTTTGTGTTTTCCTGTCATTCAGATTTGGTGCATGGGTACCATTGCTGAGAGGTCAGTCTTGATTGCTCACATGACAGCCAGAAACAAAGATACAAATGCAGATTTCCCTGACTATAAATAGCACTTTGCATTATGCCTACAGTGGCCTATGAATCTATAATGGACACCTAGAGAACCAATGTGATGTGCCATACACTCTTTTAGGTTTATACTCATGGGAATAGTGATAGAATTTATAAGAATCCAGCTCCATCACCCTTTCAAGGACGCAGATGAGAAGAGAAACTAGATGTCTTCCCAAATGGGTTGTAGAAATAGGGCATTTTTATCTTTAGAAATCTAACTTTGGAAGTCATAAAGAAAACATGTGAACTGTGACAGGGGAAAGCAGGGAAGGAAAACAGATGGTCTCATTTACTTATAAATACTGATTTGAATCTTTAAAAATGAGAATATATTTTCGTAGAAAATATGTTTGCTTCTTTGAATACCTTTTTTTGGTTTGTATCTCTTTGAACAATTTAAAATCTTGATGATTTGAATCCTATAGAAGCTCCAACTACAGTAGATTGAACTCCATTGAACTGATGAATGATGACTCAACACTTATCCAAATCCCATTGATTTAATAGGCCTGTTCTAGCTGGGACTACCAATAGGACTCAGGCCAATATTTCTGCAAAAATAAATACTTTAAGTTATTTTGTTAGGCAGGTTTTACTATCTGATAAAAGATAGTACAGGCCAGAATGTGTGATCCACATCTTTTGAGCAGTATTATCATGGAGGTGTAACTGCTTCCCCATCAAATGATATTTTCCAGTCTAGAAATACTTCCTCCTCCATCCCTATGTTTATCCTAGAATAGTTTAAAGAAGTGAAACAAGAATCCCTCCATACAGTAGGAACAATTAGTTGTTCCAGTAAAACCAATAATGTTTAAGAATGCATAAACTACATATGTGATGTAGGAAATGGGACCAGAATTTCTGGACCCATCCTCAATTTGCTGCATCTCACTAAGGAGTTTATCACACTGGGGCAAATTGCAGACAACCTGAAAAACCTCTGCAAATGCAGATTGATTTTCACACACATCGGGGTTAATGAGCAATTAACCAGTACAGAAAGTCAACAAAACACATTTCTTTTTACTTTTGGGATTTGCTGAAAATAAAAAGAATCACGTTTTTTCAATATTCTGTTTGGGTTAATGCTCAACGTTGTGTGAAAATCAATCTGCTTTTGTGGATTTTCCCCACTTTCTGTCAATTTTCTGTTTCTGTTAATGCTCAATGTCATGTGAAAATCAATCTGCTTTTGCAGGTTTTTCTTGTTCTAAATCCTGTTTTTGCACGGGATCCTTCCCTTGTGATTAGAGAGTTGGAGTACCACAAAGGAGACCTGGGTTTAAATCCCCACTTGGCCAAGAAACTCATTGTTTGACAATGAGCCAAGCTCTATCTCTCCACCTAATCTCCCCGTCAAGGTGTTATGATACAAATGGAGAGAAGGGCCTTAAGCTCATTTGACAACAGGTGGGAGAGAAGCAATAGTTGCAATGATTCTGCCCTCAGGTCTTCGCATATTAGCCAGAAGTTTTGAAATGAGCATCTGCAAATGGGACTAATTGACACTGATTGATAAATTATGTTCCCTAAGGTACGGTACATTTTATATAGCAAGTTATTGTATATTGTAAGACAGGGGTAGGCAACCTTTCCCCTTTAAGGGCTGAGGGACTTCAGCTCCCAGAAGCCTCAGCCATGTTGGCCAATAGTCCCATGTTGGCCAATAGCTCCTGGGATTCTGGGAACTGAAGTCCCTCGGCCCTTAAAGGGGAAAGGTTGCCTACCCCTGTTGTAAGATGTTTTGAATCCTATTTTGGAAGAAAGTTGGAATATAAATTCAGTAAAGTTCTAGATTTTTTTAAAGCAAAGTTTTAGATTTAAGAATGGAAAAATTGATGCCACATGCCCTACACAGAACAGCAAGCTAATTGTAAGGCAGGCTTGAGCTAGTTACTCTGCTTATATGACCTCCTATTTTCCTTTTACCTGGGATCAATCAATGTGTATTAAATTTAAGAAGAAAGAATCCATGTACATTATATGTATGATTTCTTAGTCATGGATAGCTAATGCAATTAATTAAAATTCAGTTTGATTCACATTTTTGTTAAGTTCAGCTTTGTTGTAACTTTTTTTATTCATTTATAACAGTTTATTTTTATTTATGTTATCTCTAATTAATTTTTATAAAAGAAACAAATTTGCTGTTCCTACAAATGTATTAAAGAATTCAAACAGTATAGCTACAGGGAGGAGAAGAGGCAAAATGATGACATTGCCCCTCCAAATGAGAATTCTGCCCCCTGTGAAATTTTCCATCAGTCCCCAAACTTCTAGCATTCCAAAAAAACAAGACACTGAAAATAGTTCATGCCTAGAACTTTTAGATTCAGGCATTCCCTTGGTACCTGTGTGATGAATGGGGTCCTCCATTCATCTGAGAATTTCAAAGGGTTAAAGGTGGGCTGGAAGGACCAAGCTAATGAGGGTTTTCATCACATTCTAATGAGGTTACATCAAAGCTGATGAACTGGCCAAAAAGATTTCCATTCAGAGGCTGTAAAAAGCCTCTTTGGACCATGTGGTCTCAGTCTTTCCTTTGTTTGCCTCAGGGCTGGGGGCTGAGGTAGAGGACACTGATGTTGGTCGAGCTGGGCAATGGAGTCCAGACTCCCAGCATCCATAAACATCAAGGACTACAACTCTTATCTGATTGTGAATAGTTAGAAATGTATTAGCTAGAGTGATTATGCCTTTTTGTTTATTTTACTGGCTTGGCTGAAATGACTGTACTGTGTAACTTCTATGTCTCTGGGCCTACAGGAAATGGGCTCTTGTATGTAGTGATATCCTTTGCTCTATAATTCCTTAGTTAGAATAAAAGCTTTTATTTCTAAAGAACCTTTACTTTCTCTCACATTCCTTTTCATACGCCTTGGCTAGATTACTACTTGTTAAGTTAGCAAGAAAAAGAAAACTGCAGATCTCTGGGAAAGTCCTAGTGTGTTGCAAAGGGATCTCATTCAGCTCAGCAGGGAGTGGGAAGGGGGAATCCAGGAGACTGGGGACTAATGATCTTCTGTGTGCAAAGAGCCAAAACAGGGTTACAGTGTTTGGCTCTGAGCCTGGAGATCATCACAGGGGAGATGCAGACAGGCGGCATGGGGCAGCTCCAGGAAGCTGTGCCGCGAGGCTGAGGTATCCGCACACCTCAGCCCCGTGGCGCAGCTTTGCCGACCCTGGAAGGAGCGCTAAAATAGCGCTCGTTCCACAAATCGCCAAAGGTGCACCGCAAAAGGCTGGCGGTGCACCTTCGGCGACTCTTCCGCTGCAGCGTGTACGGATGCTGCAGCGTGAGGTCATCCTCAGAGCACTGGCTGTGCGGAGGGCTGGCTGCTCCGAGGACGTTTTGGAGAAGGGGTTGGGGTGCCCAGCGTGTGGCTGCCCCTCCCCTTCCTTGCTCTGAAGACAGTGCAAAGCACCGTCTGCTTAGCCCCACAGTGTCTTTGCCTGCCTCTTTTCCTTGGATACTTTAACTGTATTTCTAAATGCTGAGCTGATGTTTTAGGTTATTGCAATGATATAAATTTGGGGGATGAAGGAACATTTCATAGGGAGATGAGAATTTTTACTTGGAGGAGGGTCAGTGCTTTCATTTCCACCTACCCCCATAGCTTTACCCCTGTAGAGTTCACACTTGTAATCTGGTATTTCTCAAGTAGGATTAAGAGGGGAAATGTTCAGCTAAATTCAGTTGCAGCTAAGGTAGACCTGTTGAGCATCCCCATCTCCAATGGTGTATGTCTCTCATATACACTACCCCATGACCTGTTTCCTCTTGTCTCTACCACCTATGTTGGTGTAGTTGTGCCAATGTAGTGCATCAACAGGATTCTAGGCAATAAGACTTAGGGCCGATACAGATGGCCTGAAAGGGGCGGCACAGAGCCACTCCTGGGAGTGGTGGATTGGGGCTGCAGCAACCACACGCAGCAGCCCCGATCCTCCTTTTTGCTGCCCCCTCCAAAGAGTGGCAAAATGCTGCTCCTTTTGGGGGCAGCAAAAGGCCACCCTTTCAGCTGCCGCCGCTGCTTTTTTGCACCCTTTCGGTGCACCCTTTGTGCCAGTCTTCATCGGCCCTTATTTTCAGAGCACTGGAAAATTACCTTTCTGGACTGCAAGTTCTAGAATACCCTGGCTAATATAATCACTATACTAGCGGGGGTAGGTGGGTTCTGGTATCTGTAGTTCATAAAAGTTTTCCAAGCCCAGTGTGAATATAATTCTTCTGTATGTAGGAAAGCTCAGATTTGTTGATCTCTGTTTTGCTATTTCCTTTGAGAACTGGAGATGTACTGACCAAAGTAGACAGATTTCTTTTTTAAATATGTCTTAAACATCTCTTCCCCCCCATTTTTGAGGGGTAATGTTTATTATTACATTCCTTTGGCATCATCTTTTTTCATGATTGAGTTCAATGGTGAAAGAAGAAGCATTTGTGTTTCATTGCATTAAAACTGTCAAGGAGATTGAAAATGAGAAGCTAAGGAGAAAAAATGTTGACTGTGCAGGTGATATGTAAGCTGTCTTAAGACACCATCTGGTCATAAAGCAGCAATAGTATTTGTGATTTTTTCAGCACAGAAACCAAAGTGTCAGACATTGTCAATGCATTTTCCATCATGTCACAGTTCTGGAATCTCTTTGCTTAAAGCAGCATGTTGAAAATTGTCTCTTTGCAATTAAGCTAGAGTTAGATCAGGATGAAGACCAGAATCCTTTTGAAACTGAACTGATATAAGAAGTTATTTGGTTGTTGTGGTCATGTTGGCTGGTGGATTCTGGGGCTTGTAGTCTAAAAAGGTAACTTTCCAAGCTCTGTTCCAGATGTTGACATTCTTCATCTCCTTGTCCTGTCTTAGCCCATTTCAAGACTTGCAGGGAAGGCTGATTTGAAGCAGTAGCATCTCCTGGAAGGGAAGAACCCTATCTAACAGAGTAGATTCAGGTCAAGCTCTGAGGAATCTTAACAGACCATGCATGCCAGAACCTTGAACAGATCGTTCTGGCACATGCTGAGTGGATGTCATAGTGGAGGAACTGTTATCTCATGAGGTTAACCTCAACCTATCATCCCTAATGTTTCCCCCCCAGGAATAGTAATGTAAATTGTCACATATATTGTTGTTGCATAACAAAACAAAAATGTCAGATTTTCTGGATAAAATTAGAAGAGTGCACATATTTAGGATGTGGTGTTTTGTTTTCTCTTGTTTGCATTTAGTGATTTTGGGATGAAATATTAGTGAAACATTTTATGCAAAATAGTTTTTGTGCCAAACAAATCCTCTTTTGTGCACATTATGCAAAAATGAATGTTGTTCAAAATAAAACATTTTTTCAAAAACATATACTTTTTCCCATTGAGAAGTGATCTGTGCTTCTTAAAAGGTGTTTGCCCCATTCTGCAACTGAATTTCTACAGTGTGGACAGTGAAGAATGCACCAAGGACTCTGAAGATACTTTCACCTAACTCATGTCTCTTCTCCTCTTATGCCCTTATCATGCCACACTGCTATAACATTATAGTCCACTTTAACTGCCATGGCAAGACCCTGTGGAATTCTGGGGTTTGTAGTTTAGTTGTGAGGCTGAAGAACTTTCTGGCTGAGAATTTGAAATACCCCTCCCTAAACTGCAAACGCTAGATTTCACAGGAGGCAGCCACAGCTGTTAAATGTGATAGGGGGCTTAATCTTCCTCCAAATAAGAGCAGGGGATTGGGGCCAGAACACTCCAGATAGCTTGATCCATGGCCAGGAGTGATGGCAGGGATGTAGTCCAGCAATATCTGGAAAGCTACAGCTTCCTGTCCCTTCAGGATAAACATGTTTTCACC
This sequence comes from Phrynosoma platyrhinos, assembly GCA_020142125.1. Classification (NCBI taxonomy): domain Eukaryota; kingdom Metazoa; phylum Chordata; class Lepidosauria; order Squamata; family Phrynosomatidae; genus Phrynosoma; species Phrynosoma platyrhinos. Next base: position 195,450,418 of record CM034708.1, read on the forward strand.
TCCCCCATAACCCAAATAAAGAAATCTTCACTTGGTGATGGCTGTGGATCCATCTTCAGAGGGGTGGTGAATCCATGCTGGATCTTAGCTTGTACTTTAAAGGAGCTATCCAAGTACTATATCTATTCTAGGGATAGGGTTAGCAACTTGTGGATATTATTTAAAATTCAGATAATAACCAGTATTGATCCCCTGCTTCACCGATATTGGAACCATCAGCTATCACTGTTACCATATGTGTAGATACACAGTCTTTCTGAAGCTGGTGATGTGCTGGAGTTGCCATCTGTCAGTTTTGAGAGCCAAACCTGTAACTACTTTTGACCATTAGCAATTCCCACAAGCACATCTCAAAAGAGTACCATGTAATGCCTTTGGCAAATACTGTCTACCCATGAATTTCACCCTGTATTCATAGTTTAGACATGATAACAGTATTTCATGCTTTCTAATCTTCCTTTTAAGTCTTCAAAGGTGTGAAAGCTTGCATGCAAACTATTGTTTGCTGGTATACTTTATCTTAAATAGTGTGTTCCATGTTCTCCAAAGCAAGAGATTATAATAGTCAGCTAAATTCTAGCAGACATATTTCATATTTAAGCCAGTTACAGTGTAGTGAGTTGTGAAATGTCTTCAGACCATTTGAGCCTGACAATCAACAAAGCTCTTTATGCCTTATAGGATGTTGTTTTGGGCAACCAGAAAGTGTGCACAAGGATCCATGAATGTCAAGATGACTGGGGTACATGTATTATTGAATCCAATCATCATAATGACTTCTTCAAGAGAGGAAGAGAAGTACTATGTCAGATCAGAACAAAACCTAAGGGGTGGAAATCTTGTTGCCTGCATTCTACAGAGTAATTTTTGCAACACCAGGCCATTCCTGCTACCCTAAAATATCCCCCACAACCATAAAGTAGCTGGGGGGGGGGAAGAGAGAGAATTGCTTCTTCAGGAAGCTACCAGGAGCAGAAATTCCCTTTTAAAACAAGACACCCCCCTTGCATCTTATTTACCCCAACACTCATCCAAACAGGGACTTTACAAAAGTGGAAGTGGACCTCTGGTCACATCCCATTTTATTTGAGGGGGCTGTTCCAGCTTATGATGGTTGCTGGAGGCTGAAAATTTGGTTCTGAAACCTGAGCATTCCTACCCCAAGAGCATTCCTACCCATTTCATACCTATTCCAACATTTTGTTCATATATTAGCCCATAAGTTGCCTAGCGGAAACCCACCAGCAGGAGCTGAGTGCAACTGTAGCATGTTGGATCAAGAGATGAAACTGACTTGGATAACTCACCTTAGTCAGCCTCAACTTAAATTGCTTTTGGCTGGACATCCAGACCTTTCACTCCTCCTTTCATGATGCAAGGCAGCAAGCCAAGCGGTTTCTAATTAAGCATAGGTTCCTGTTTAATCTAATTCAGCATAGATTCCCATTTAATCAAAAGAATGAAACTGCAGTTATCAGTTTCAGAACAAGCCAGAATGTCAAAACATGGTTTTAAGCTTAACGTATTGGCTTGTTCTGAAACTGGTAACCATTGTGTTCCACTTCAGTCAAAATGGCTCATGGCTCATGTGAATGGACTATTTGGTGAGAAAGGTTTATCCCCTGCCTCAATCTGTGTGAAGGGGCAGGTAAAAAATAAATATGATGATGATGATGATGATGATGATGATGATGATGATTCTAGTCTCAGATTTTATAATCCCATTCAACGAGTCTACTCTATCTGGAAGTCATAACTGGATTTAACCCTAATAAAGACATCATAACATGAGCTTGGGTGGAGTGTAGCCCATTAGAAGAAAGAAGTAATGCATTCAGTGGGCCTTACTCAATGTAAGTGAATATAGAAATCCAGTCAAAGCCATATTGGTTGAGAGAACCTGGGCCATAATTTGAAGAGATGTCTCTATGATTTTATTTTGGATCTTCATGTCAATAACAAGACACATTTCTGTACAGAATGTTGATATTCAGCAGCCAGTTTAAGAGATAACATATGTGCAAATGTATTCTTGCAGGAAAACGCAGTGAATGGTGAGCATCTCTGGTTGGAGACAAATGTTTCTGGGGACCTGTGTTACCTAGGGGAGGAGAGTTGCCAAGTCAAGTTCTCAGTGAGTGTTATGTTTTCATAATTTCTGTACCTTTCCTATGAGCATATCTGTGGTGCTAATATCAACTTGGAGAGCATTGGAAAGCATTGTGAACAGCCACAAATCTCCAAATTGTGTATCCACAGCTCAGCTTTTCCCTTTTAACTCTGCCTCTGATTATTGTTTCTTTTGCAATATGCAGAAACAACAGGATTTTAAAAAAATCAAAGTGGCTGCACTTTCCCCCTCATTTGTTAATTTTTAATTGCTTTTGGTTTTTTATTCTGTGCTTTTTAATATTAAAATTTATATAATTGCTTTTTAAATTGATCTTTAATATTATGCTTGATCTTCCTCTGTATTCTGTTTTAATCTACATTGTAAATTGATTTCAATCTGGCATTGGGACAAAGGCAGGAAATAAAATAAAATATTAATCCCACCCACCCCAGTGCCACTGTGCACTCTGCAATTTTGCAGCTTAATTGTGGTATGGAGGTTGGTGTGGAGGGAGTATTTTGCTAACTGGCAGCTTCTGCTCATAGCTACTGAGGAGCAATGCTGGCTGTATGCCTTGGGTGGGATACTTCAGTTTATGTTTGCAGTAGCTATGGAAGGAATTTAGCAATACAAATCAATCAAACAATAAATAAATACTGTATAGCTTATTTTTGCTTGTGGATCTAGCAATCCTTTAAATTTTCCACAGGGTTTTAGTCTTGCTCTAGGACAGTGTGAGAAATGAAAGAGAAGCTACATTTGGCCATGTAGCACTGCTTAGATGTGTTGTGTCCAGCCTATAGATGCCCAGATGTTGATGAATTACAACTCCTTGGATCCCTTACTTGTTGAGGAGTTGAAGGATGACAACAACTGAGTGCCCACCAAAAGAGCTTGGAAAATTGCTTTGGACCAGAGTATAGAAAGCTACATTGAAAAGAGACAGGATGGAATTTATTGATCTTGTAAACAGAAGTGGTGCAAATCAGTCACCTCTCTCTCTCTCTCTCTCTCACACACACACACACAATAAAAGATATAATAATAAACTCCATTAATACATAACAAATCTCCATTTTTAAATTCATTGTGTAACTTCTTGTGAATCCTCTCCCCCAAGTAGCTCATTCCTGTTAGCACTGAGAATTTTAAAAGTAATTACATATTAAGGGAAAACCAATGGGTAAATGTTATTTGTAACAGAAAAAGTAACAATTACTTTTTTTGTGGGAGGGACACACAAAATTGTTATGCCCTCTTTAGCCCCAAAGAAGTATGTTAATAGATGACATATTTGTATCCTATTACATCCACGTTCTGGCCTGAGCCCTAATTCACAATGGAAAAAGAAAAGGAAAGAACATTGCCATTCTTGGATGTCCTGGTCATCCTCAAACTGAACCAACAATTGGGCCACACGGTATACAGAAAACCTACACACAGAGACAGATACCTACACAAGAACTCCAGTCATCACCCAGGACAAAAAAAAGAAGCACAATAAAAACATTGGTAGATCAGGCAAAAAGGATATGTGAACCCCACTTCCTGGAAGATGAATTGAAGGACTAGACTGGGCCCTACAGGCTAATGGTTACTCCAGCTCAGACATCAGAAGAGTGGCCAGATCCAGAAAAAAACCACAGGAGTGAAGACAAACTACCCAAAGGGAAGGTATTTTTATCATATATCAAAGGAGTCACAGATAGAACAGGGAAATTGATGAGGAATCGCAACCTCCAAATGATCTACAGACCTACTGAGAAAATCTAGCAAATGCTGTGCTCAGTGAAGGACAGGAGAGACCCTCTCACGGCTACTGGAGTTTACTGCATACCATGCAGCTGTGGACAAGTCTACACAGGGACCACAAAATGCAGTATTCAAATGAGAATGAAGGAACATGAGAGACACTGCAGATTGGACCAGCCAGAAAAATCAGTAGTAGCAGAACACCTTATAAACCAACCTAGGCACAAAATGCTATTTGAAAACACTGAAATTCTGGACCATGCCAACAACTATAAGGTCAGAATGCACAGGGATGCCATTGAAATCCAAAAACTCCTGGATAATTTCAACAGGAAAGAAGAAACCTTGAAAGTAAACAAAGTTTGGCTGCAAGTTCTGAAAAACACCAAAATCAAGACTCAGCAAATAAAATGTACTTCACTCAGGGTCAGTGGATTTCCCAGCAAACAGTGGACCATAATTAAATAAACCTCTTCATATTCCCTCTCAGTCTGAGGCCTTGCCTCAAAAGAACAATACACAGATTTACATGCTGATCCTCTCAACCAAAGGTCACACAGTATATATACCCCACTCACTTCCATGCCACCATTCTCTGAAGATGCCAGCCACAGATGCAGGTGAAATGTGAGGAATAAATTCTTATAGAACATGGCCTCACAGCCTGAAAAACCCACAAAAACCTATGGATGCCAGCCATGAAAGCCTTCTAATCAAAGTACTCTTGACAGATAGCTGTCCAGCCTCTGTGTAAAAGCCTCCAAAGAGACTCCACCACACTCCAAGGCAACATATTCTTCTGTCAGACAGCTCTTACAATCAAGATGTTCTTCCTAATGTTTCTGTGGAATCTCTTTTCCTGTAGTTTGTAGTTTGGGGAGGCACTAGGGCTTTCTTGCTGAGAATTCTAAATACCTCTCCCTAAACTCAAATCCCAGGATTCCCCAGGATGCAGCATGACAATTAAAGTGGAACCATTGTGCTAGAATTGTGTAGTCTCAAGGAGCATCAGGACTGGGCCTAGCTTTCTGTATACCGTGTGGCCCAATTGTTGGTTCAGTTTGAGGATGATCAAGAAATCCAAGAATGGCAATGTTCCTTCCTTTTCTTTTTCCCCTTGTGAATTGTACGTTCAAGTGGATGTTGGTTCAGATGGATCAAAAACATGGTCAAATCTCCTCCGTGGCTCCAAATGGTGCTTTGATTGGAAGTTATTTGGAGGTTTTTAAGCAGAGGCTGGATGGCCACCTGTTTGCAGTGCTTTGATTATGTCTTCCTGCATGGCAGGGGTTTGAACTGGATGGCCCTTGGGATCTCTTCCAACTCTATCATTCTGTGATTCTATGAACCCAAGGTCTGTAGGATTCCCCAGCCTATGCGCATAGCAGTTAAAGCAGAATCATAGTGCTGGAATTGTGTAGGCTGAAACACCCCCTGGATAGCTTGCCAGTGTACATTCATTAAAAAAAAAAATCTTTCAAGCACCAGATTTAATTTTTGTTTGTTTGTCCAGGCTTTTATAATTTTATTTTAACTTATGATGATTTAAGATTCATGTGACTAGGTACTGAGATTACCTGTTGTTGTTCTGCCCTTTTATTACTTTTTATTATACTTTTTGGGAGCCTGTATATCTGGAAATGCATGGTGTAAGGTTTCCTGTTTTAAGCAGACAATGGGGCTAAACAGACAGGCAAAAAGAGGTGCTTTCAGGCTGGGTTGAAAGTGTGGCATTTAGATGATGCATGCCTTGAAGCTGACAGGAAAGCACCCTCTACGTGCTTTATGGGGAGAAAAGCTGCTTCAAAAGAAAAAAAATGTGCATGTAAACACCCTGTCTCAGCTACGCACTTAAAAGGGACAGAGCTGCTGTACAAAAGTGGTGGGGGTGGCAATACCCAAAAGAGAAACCATGGAACCTCTCATGGAGATGACTACAACAAACACAAAACAGACAGTCAAAAAGGGTGCATAGGGTGACGGGGGTGGGGGATGGGGGGTGAAGGAAGCCATGATTGTACCTTGATGCCATCTGCATGGGCACACCTCTGCTCTGATGCCCTGTCCCATCGAAGCGCTGCACATGCGAATGTGTGCAGGTTCACAGGGATGGCCATGCAATGGGATGGCAGTCGCTGGCAGTGCACTCTTGTGAAGGTGTGCAGGGATGGTGGTAAGGACAGTAAAAAAACAAACAAAAACCCAGTGGCGTGGTTTGAAGCCATGCTGTGTGGTCATGACATGCATACCCCATCTGCCTTGGGAGCCAGCGGTGTGGTTGGTGGGGTTTCAGTGTGGCTTCGGAAAAGGCAGCTTCAAGCCACTTTTTCCTGCCTGTCTGTTTCACCCCAGTGTTATTTATTTGCCCTTTGCTATCTGGGGTTGAAAATCTGGAATATAGAATAACAAGAAATAAGTTGTAGCAACAATGAGAAAATATCAACAACTCTAAGAATTCCCCTGCTTATATAGAATCATAGAATCATAGAATCACAGACTTGGAAGAGGCCACAAGGGCCATCCAGTCCAACCCCTTGCCATGCAGG
>CM034708.1:195456928-195487934 GCA_020142125.1 Phrynosoma platyrhinos
TCTAGCCCACATTTTACCAGCTTGTTTGTAAGAATGTCATGGGGAACCATGAAATATAAATATGTTTTTTTTATATTTCAGAAATCAGCTCTTCGGAGAAAGTGTGCTGCTTGCAAGATTGTAGTCCACAATGCCTGCATGGAACAGTTAGAAAAGGTAAGATAGTGCCACCTACTGGAATATTTATAATAAGGAACATTTTTTAAAAAAAATGCCATGAAGAGTCCCTTCCCTTCCAGGTTACTCATTTGTCATGTAACCCTAGGCTCCTGTCACCTACCTTTCTCCTTCTTGCAAATCCTTTCTAGGATTTACTGTGGGAATTCTAAGATGTCTTGAAGCATGGATAATTGACTATGCACTTCCGACTTCTTGTTTACGTATTGCTGAGACATGAAGGGTCAACTGATTGATACAATGTAGGCATAACTTCAATGACAACAATGAATAGGTTTTTCATTAAAGGGCTTCTTTATAGCACCAAGCACCAAGTTCACCATGGCTTTCTGCTAGTGTTGCACTTCTGATCAGTTTCTAACTTTCCTTGGAGACAGTCCTCACTCAGTGCTCCCACTTCAGAACATAACCGTTAAGCATCAACTTTTTCTTTCTCCAGTTTCCCCTCCCAACATCCCAAGGACTCTGATCAGTTAACCCACAGACTGGAAAGTCTATCTCTCCCTGTACCCAATGTTACTCAAACTGATAGTCACTGGACCAGTGCTGGTCCATCAGCCATCAGCTACGAGTGCATAGGCAATTTCTAGATAAGAAAGAAACAGTTGTATCCAACTGGCATACATACGATAGTAGTCCCTGACATATTAAAGAAATTGGTAGTCTCCCACCTCAAACAGCATGAGAAGTATCTGCTCTAGCCAAATTCCGCCTACCATCTTCTTTGCAGACAGTTCTCACTTGGAGCTCCTACTTCTGAACAATGTTTTTTTAGCATCAACCTTTTCTTTCTCCAGCTTCCCCTCCCAACATCCCAAGGGCACTGATAGGTTAACCCACAGATTGGAAGACCTTCTAACTCTGCTGTCCACCATAAAATCACTTAAGTCATTTACAAGTGGGACCTGTAACAAAATGTTGCAGCCTGGAGAGTTGCTGTTTTAGATCCAGCTACTCCATTCTATTCCTACCTTAGCTTTCTGTTTGCATTCAGTTAGCATTCCATGGCCACTGAACATGCTCCATTTTCCTTGGGCTTTTTTGAACCTCCCCCCGCCAAAGTGGTACTGTTTTGGTTACATAAGGGCCCAAATTAAATTACTAATCCCAACTGGGACAAAGATTTAGGTCAAGAGATTTTAGAGATTTAAATTTATATATTAATACTATATATATATATATATATATATATATATATATATATATATATGAAACTATACATAAACTATGTCAGTCTCTAAAGAAGTAAAGAAGGCAAAAAAATTGTGGCACATCTCTTTATTTTTTATTTTTTTGGTGGCACATCTCTTTATAAGATGAGTTCTAGGAGAGTAGCCAACCCATGCAAAGAAAAGCAATGTTCCAAACAATAACACAGTTTTTGACATGACTATCACATATGCTCCAGCTGCCCCAAGCATTTCTGATTAATCCTCTGTCATTACACTTTTAAAGATGCCTTTAAAGCTCCCAGTTTCTCTGTCCTTCTCAAGTTTTCTCTCTTTGTCCTTAGCTTACTTTAGTAGCTGCAAACTGAGTTAAAATGCAAAAGTTTGTACTTATTTAGCAAAGGGAAGACACAAATAGAGATGGAATCTTGCTCTTCCTAATAGACTCAGGCAAAAGCAACCTGCTGCAGCCTCTCCTGGCTTTTGTGTTCTTCCTCATTATTAACTTTTGGCATCTTGATCACTCTCTGATGTTACGTGGCCATGGGTGCCCTGGTTTTTATGTGTCCTGTGAAATGTTGGAGGACATGCTGTCATGAATAGATTCATTTTTGTCTGTGAAAAATCATGCTTATCTGTTACATAGAAATCTTTATGTGATTTCAGTTAAACAGAGGGGTATATGGCACTTTAAAGAGTTGCACATTCATTGTGACATAAATCTCTGCAGTCTAGAGCTTACTCTTTTACCAACATGAAATCGTATTCTGTGGCTGCCCCTAGACTCTGGAACTCCTTGCTCAGGGAGATCAGAATGGCCTTTTCCTTTGATGGTCTTCTGCCGACAGGCGAACACCTTCCTTTTCAGACAGGCATTCAAAACATTCAAAACAGAAAGCTTTTAAAGAATGGCCTGAGGTGTTATGTTGTTTTAATGCAATTCACACATTTTTATCTTTTTAAAGTTTTTGATATTTTAGCTTGGAATTTGTTTTAATTATTGTACTAATTTAATTCGGTTTTAATGTATTATTTTTGTATATTTTTAATTCTATTGTTTTTAATGTTGTAAACCACCCTGAATCCCAGTCCTGGGAGAAGGTTGGGATAATAATAATAATAATAATAATAATAATAATAATAATAATAATCATCATCATCATCATCTAAGCTGCTTGGTGTAGATACATCTGTCATGAAAATACAAATTGTTTATTTTTAAAAAAATAATGAAGCAGGCAAGGCTTTATTTTATTCTAGCAGAGCAAGGACTTTTGAAAAGCCATGCTGGTTAGATTTTCTTTCTGACCTTTATTAGCAACAGTAATAATTTTCTCCCACAAATCTGTTATTGATAGAATCCCTAGGAGTGCCACATTCAGATGGACCTAAAAGGCTCTTGAATAGCAGGTTAGTTGTTTATAAACGAAAGAACACTCAAGGTTAATCCAGCATTCAAATCAAACTTTATATTGTGGTAGGAACTAATCCCTTGCCTGGCTCAATGCCTGCACTCTAGGTATGATAGATTTTAAACAATATGATTCCAATTTAGGTAGCTTTCCTATCTAGGCAAGATCAACAGGAGGGTCAAAAGCTTAATGACAGCATTTCAGGCAGGTTAAATAACACACAGTGAGGAGAAATGACATGGATTCTCCGGAAAACACACAGGTCCAGAATACCTATAATACTTTGCTTGTGTACAAACCCCCAACTTGCATTTAAAACCAGAGCCTGAACTTCTATTAGACAGAGTGAGGCAGCCATCAGTGTCAGAAGATTTTGGGCGTTATGAGAGGGCAGTAAAGCATTAGCTGTTATTACTGGGTTATTACTATACAGTCGTCCCTCCCGATTCATAGGGGATCCGTTCCGGACCCCTTCCCCCCCCCCCCGCGAATTGGGAAAATCACAGATATCCAAGCCTCATTGATTTCAATAGCATCACATGTGCCATTTTGTCCCTTCTTGCTTGCCATCTGTGAAGGACCGAGACCATGGACTCCAAGTCCATGAACGGGGAGGGACAAGTGTATATATTTTTTAAAATTGGTGGAATTGGAGAGAAGTGTTTGTGAATTTTCCTGCCTCATGCACAGCAACACTTTGACTGGCTTTTCTATGTACTTTGACTTATAGAAGTGGGGTGGTGATGATATTTACTATCTGACTTTAGTCAGTCAAATGCTACAGATCAATTGTGTTTAAGAATACACACAGATAGACACAAACACACCCCAAACATATGCATTATGAAAGTATGTTTTATATATTCATCTCCAAATATGAATATATTACTGAAGCCTATATTCATTCTACTTTTCCTTATCTCTTTATTTCGTTATATTTTGACAATTTGGTTAAAAGTGTTTTCATATTTAGATTTAATGTCAGCATCCCTTATATTATTTTCAGATACAATGTTTTGATACTTCATAACCAAAAATTAGTAAAGTTACATTTTAGGAGCTGTAGGTAACATTTCCAGGTCCTGTTCACGATATTATGACTTATCATTCATACTATCACGACAGATTTAAACTTTGTTGTGGAGAATGGGATATCTGATGATGAGTAAATGAGTTTGCAGAAATGTCATAGTCTGTTCTAGTTTTCAGGTGCTTAGAACTTTGTCATTGGGGTAGGTCTGCAAGTACTACTGATTGATCTCTAGTTTTATTTCTTTGTGTGCTTCCTACCTGGCAGATAAATTTCCGATGTAAGCCGACTTTCAGGGAAGGCAGTTCTAGATCTCCAAGAGAGGTGAGTGGTTTGTGAATGTTTTCTTTGTGTTGAGTCTCCCTGGACATATGTGCTTCATGTGTTGCAGCACTATTTTAAGTGGGATTTGTTTTTTGCTTTTTGGTTCTCTGCTGCCTCCTGCTCACTACCAGCAAATAAATGTCTGTGTTAGGAACCTCTGCAGGTAACAGGTGAGTCCTGCAGGAGGGGAGAAGCTAAAATTTTATGCGCTGTCTCCTCTTGTACGAACTCAGTCACACACACACAGAGAGATAGTTTTGGAAATAATTACCATACAGTACCCTTCCCCACACTGGGGAAGTCTGTGACCAGCTGAACTGTATGCAAGCACAGTTTACTATTTATTGGTCCTCTCCAAGTGCAACTTCAAGATCCTCTTTCTTATGGTTCAGAATTAGAGAAAATTGTCCCCTAATAGTTTGTTGCAAAAAGGGCTGTCCTGTACAAGTAGGAAACCCGGGAAAGTTAGTCTCAGGTCTGCTTCCTACACCACTAAGAACGAACTTTTTGTTTTTAAATGTGGTTTCTTATTCGCAACCTAAAATGGTACAGTCCATTCTACCATGGCATTCATTTCCATTGTAATGTGTTGCATAGACCAACAAAAGGCCCACTTATATTAAGGGGTAAATCTTGCATAGTGGCAGAAAGAGAACTGAGCAGTTATAGTGGGAAAGTTTGGAGCAAGGGAAGAGGAGGAGGAGGAGGAGGAGGAGAGAGGGAGAAGTAAACCTATTTAGACCCAAAGAAGCCTGTCATTAACAAGAATGTGAACAGGAGTAAACATGTAGCTGAAGCAGCTTAGGACAGTTTTCACCAATCTGCTGTCCCCAGCTAAAATGCCTAGTAGACCCATCCATGGCTATGGGTGCTGGAAACTGCATACCAGAATATCTGGAGGGCCTTGGAATGAAGAAGCTTAAGGTTAGGAGATAATTCAGGGAACAGCACAAATCATTTGGAAATTAATCGGTGCAGACATTGCCCATGAACACAGGCACCAAGCAATACTGTTATTTGAATCCCAAACATCAAAGTTTCCCAAAATATCTCTGGTCTTACTGTAATTTTCCATTGGGAACTGGCTCTTTCTTACATATACTTCATAACAGCTGGCTGTCTTTACCCTTTATTTTTTGTGAGTGCTTTTCAGCCATTCCAGGGGCAATTTTTAATGATGCCATATAAGAAGTGGCTCGGAATGTTTTATGAAAATCTCTTTTCTCTATGTACTTTATTTTTGTATCCTTGCTTGTGCTGCTTGCCCCTACAGAATTTTGTGCGACATCACTGGGTACACAGGCGGCGGCAGGAAGGGAAGTGTAAGCAATGTGGAAAGGTAAGACTAAGAGCCCCAAAATTTCAAGGTTTGTGAAGCATTCAAATGCTAATTTTCCCAGTGGCATCATACTAGCTCTCTTCAAGGATAGGACTCCCTTGCTCCTAGTTCTTCTTCTATTATCTTATTTTTTGAGTTTGCTCTATCCCATCTTTTTAATTCTTCTGAATGTTGTTTTTATTTTACATTTGTGTGTGATTGTGTGTGTGTGTGAGAGAGAGAGAGAGAAACAGACAGACAGACAGAGACAGAGACAGACAGTGAGGCTTGGGAAAATCAACTGTGCAGAGTAGGAATGGGTAGAAAAGGTAGAAATTGAGTACGTTGAAGCCTACAGTAGACTTCCTACAAAGGAGATTATTGCATATCCTAAATAACATGACTTACCTGTCCTGAATTCAAGCCTAATTCGGGCTGCATCTGCATTCCAATTTAGAAAAATGGCCTCCAGAGTGTGTCTTGGGACCCGCATTGGAGCAGGGATGTACCCGCATGGCAGTTTGGGGGGAGGAAAACATGCGATAGAACCCAGATACAGCCTGAATTAGGCTTGAATTTGGAAGAGATAAATTGCATTGTTTAGGATGAGCAATAATCTCCAAAGTCTCACAATCTGATGCAAAACCAGGATGGGAAGAAAATGCATTTGGAGAGACTCAGCAAAACTGAGACAGAGAGATTTTGTCATCTTCAGTTTCTAGCATTTTTCTTTTTACATCCTTTGCCCCATAACACCAACCAAGCCACAATACAGTCATGATCATGAACCTAGAAACATTTTGGTATCAAATAAATTACAATTGAGATTAAAAAGTGTTGAGTCATTTTAGAAAGATGCTGTAGGAATCTAGCAAGTATAAAATTAAATCCTGGGACCCTAAAAGCAATGAGCCAGAACTACTTCCAGGAAAAGTTTCAAGGCCAATCTGCCTGATCAAGTTACAAACCTGATTTGCAAGATTCTTTACAGAAACATGTCACAGGAATGTCAGGCATAGTACAAGGTTATTTCACAGGAAAGGAGGTTATGCAGAATTCTGAAGTATAGGAAGGGTTGGAGAGATTCATAGAGATTCAGGTGATTTCTTTTTCAGATATAGGCTCATCGAATCAGAATCATAGAGTTGGGAGAGACCTCAAGGACCATCCAATCCAACCCCCTGCCATGCAGGAACTCACTATCAAAGTACACCCAACAAATGGCCATCCAGCCTCTCTTTAAAGACATCCAAAGAAGGAGACTCCACCACACTCTGAGGGATTAAGTTCCACTGTTGAACAGCTTTTATTGTCGAAAGGTTCTTACTAATGTTGAGGTGAAATCTCTTTTTACATCCATTGCTCCGTATCTCAGTCTCTCGAGCAGAAAACAAGCTTGTTCCATCCTCAATATGGCATCCCTTAAAATATTTAAACAGGGCTATCATATCGCCTCTCATAATTTGGACCTCTGGTTCAAAATGTTCCCTTTTGCTCAAGAGGAAACAATTTTTCACCAATCAGGTGAAAAAACAAAAGGTGACCTGGATGCATTAGAATCCAGCAGTGTAGGGATGGCTCTGCCATTTGGCAGAATGAGGGAACAAGATCAAATAGCAAGTGCCTGGGATAACAGTGATTCCTTCTAATTTTTTTGGCCATTTCTCTTCCTTTGAGGAGAGTAGCTTTTTTGCCAAGAGGACTGAACTCTAAGCTAGCTAGATGTGTTCAGGTATGTCAGGGGAACTTACCCCATTGTCTTTATGGGAGTGAGACTCAACTGCTAGTCCATTTGGCACATCATTTTGTCCTTGGCTCAGGCAACTAAATGACTTGGGAAGGGTAAGCATAAGTTCCAGTCAAGGAAGTCTCAATCCCTGGATCCAGAAGTTCTTTTACCAGTTCATTTCTCATTTATTTGATGAAGCACAGGTAGGATTTAGCAAAACCATAGTGAAACAGGGATGTACTGTAAGGCCCAATCATTTCACACATGACACACTTCAAGATTACTAGAGCCTTATCTAGCTTAAGATAGCAATATCTTAATAAAGCCTTCCTGCCCCAAAGCAGTTCGTCGACATGATATTCAAAAACATTATTAATTCTACACTTCTCAAACTGCTTATACGTACAGCTCATCTTTTAATATTCATTGTAGCTCCAGTTCTCAGTTTAGCAAATCTGAAAAATCAATTTGCAAGAACTGTGGGGAAGAATAAGAACCCAATTATCTTCAAGGAGCATCTTTACCTCTCACGTCATCCAATCCACTCAGCCTGTTCTGAATTATTACTTTTCTCTGAAGACAGATGATTTTGCAATCTCTCTCTTTTCCCCCTTCATCTCTCATTTTTTAAAAAAAGAAAAAATAAATCCTCAAACTTATTATCTTTCAACATGTACCAATTAAATAGTTCATGCAATTTTTGAAGCTCAGCCCTTCATTAAATTCCTTTAAGGAATCATCATGTTACATATTGTATGGTTATAGGTTCTTACTAATGTCAGGTTTGGTTATGGTGGTTTTAAGCATAGAGGACAATTGATAAGGCTAAATGAGGGATTCCAAAGAGTATCTGTGTATATGAGGTTCAGGTTTCAATAAACATTACCTCCAATTAAAGCCAGGCCAACCTGGCTTGATGGCGGAAGCTTTTCAGAAAAAGAGTTATTTTATAAATTTGTGGCACAACAAATACAAGTTTCACTGTATTGTTTTGTCAGTATTGCTGATAGACAATATTGTCTTTACCCTGCAGCTGAGAACTGTCAACCTCTGTGAGTGACAATGTAGTTCTCTTTTTCTCCAGGACATGAGACATGGAGGCTAGAGGACACACTGGACTGCTGGAAGCATGTTTTTAGTTTTTAGATTGCCTTCTCCACTGTAATATTTTTACTATTTATTGCCACAAAGGCAGTGTTGAAAAGGGAGAAGTACTGGTGGCAAAACCACATTGGATGGAACAAGGGACATATAATATCCAGGAATGGTTATAGTTAGAGCTGATATACTGCAGTCTGGAAATTTATTTGGGGAAGGGACAGTTTTTGCCTCCCTGAACTCACCAGTATCTACACTGAAACTTTGCTTTCACTGAGTTTTAGTGATGTGGTAGCAGAAGTGGGAAAAAACACCATGATTTATCTATAAAACAAAATACATGTTCTGCACATGTCTTGTTGGACAGTGAAAATACACCTTTTTCCTCCCATCAACATGTGGACCATATGTAGGACCTCTCCACAGGGCTTACCATGGTTTTTTCTGAGCCACTGGCACAGAATGAACTCAGATTGAACTCAAAGGGTGCTCATGAATGGCTCCTCTTCATCCTGGAGACAAGTGATGAGTGAGGTGCCACAGAGTTTTGTCCTGAGTCCAGGGCTGTTCAATATCTTTATAAATGACTCGAATGATGGAATAGATGGCATGCTTATCAAATTTGCTACCAAATTAGGAGGGGTAGCTAATACACCAGAGGATAGGATCAGAATTCAAAATAACCTTAACAGATTGGAGAGCTGGGCCAAAACTAACAAACTGAACTTCAGCAGGGAGAAATGTAAGGTACTACTCTTAAGCAGAAAAATTGAAATGTACAGGTAGAGGATGAGTGACAGCTGGATTGACAACAGTATGTGTTAAAGGGATCTAGGAGTCTTAGTAGACCACAAGTTGAACATGTCAACAGTGTGATGTGGCAGCTAAAAAGGCCAATGCCATTCTAGGCTGCATCCATAGAAGGCCAATGTCAATGCCATTCTAGGGTGCATCTAGAAGTATAGTATCTAGTAAGGGCTGTTTGACAGTGGAACACACTCCATTGGAGTGTGGTGGAATCTCCTTCCTTGGAGGTCTTTAAACAGAGGCTGGATGGCCATCTGTCGGGGATGCTTTAATTGGGAGTTCCTGCATGGCATGGGGGTTGGACGGGATGGCCCTTGTGGATTCTTCCAACTCTATAATTCTATGATTCTATGATTCTAGACTGAGGTAAGTAATAGTGCCATTTTATTATGCTTTGGACAGACCTTTGAATATATGTTCAGTTCTGGGGGCACCACAGTTCAAGAAGGATGTGTATAAGCTGGAGTGTGTCCAGAAGAGGGTGAGCAGAATGGTGAAAAGTCTGGAAGCCATGTGCCCTAGGAAGAGTGGCTTAGGGAGATGGGTATGTTTTGCCTGGAAAAGAGAAGATTGACATGGGACATGATAGCCATGCTTAAATATTTGAAAGGGTGTCACATTGAAGATGGAGCAAGCTTGTTTTTTGCTGCTCCAGAGACTAAAGCAGTGGATTCAAACTACAGGAAAAGGGATTCACCTTAAACGTTAGGAAGAACATCCTAAGTATAAGAACTGTTCAACAGTGGAATATGCTGCCTCTGTGTGTGGTGGAGTCTCATTTTTTGGGGTTTTTTAAACGGAGGCTGTCAAGAGTGTATTCCTGCATGGCAGGAATCTGGACTGGATGTCCCTTTGGTCTCTTCCAGCTCTATAATTCCACGATTTTGTGATTCTGTAGATATATCCTGTATCTATAGAACCTGGAAGAGGGGGAACTCCCTTCTCTGGAGGTGCACCTACACTGTAGAAATAATGCAGTTTGACACCTCTTTAACTGCCATGGTTCCATCCTACAGAATCCTGGGATTTGTAATTTTGTGAGGCACCAGCATGTTTTGACAGAGAAGGCTAAAGACCTTGTAAAACTACAAATCTCAGGATTCCATAGGATGGAGCTACATCACTCATAAAGTGATGTCAAAATACATTATTTCTACAGTGTAGATAACCCCCCCCCCCCCGGGAAGCAGTTAGAAGCAGTTGTTAATATATGAGCCAGTAAATATTGCTTTAGATGATCATGTAGACTGTATATTTTTAGCGTTATAGATCTTATACAACCAGAGGGATCCACCTCTTTAAAAAGTGAAGAGTAAAAATAATCATTATAATAAAAATGAGACTTCATACAGCAGGGCAAGCTTCTCCCCAGCCAGCGCTTTACTGCTTCTCACTACCAGCTTCTTTCTTTCAAAGGATAAAGGTGATTGCTCCTGAGAAGAAACAGCAGCCAGATGAAAGCAATGAAAAATCATTTCAAAATGAACTGCCTATAAAACTGCAAACTTTCAGTGTTGTCAGAGGTCATCAGTCACATCTGTGCCTGTAATTGGAATGGCTAAATATTTTAATAGACATGAATAACATGGACATGATTAATGTCTATGGAGCTGCCAGCCAAACCTGCTAGGGGTTAATCTTATGACATGATTCAGGCTAAGAATGAATTACCATTAACCTTGTCTACTTGGATTAATTTTACATTTTACTTTCCTCTCATTTTCATTGACCAGTGCTCAGAAAAAAAGAAAGAAATGGGATTATACTGGAGTGTGTGTGTTTGTACATGTGTGCATGTACCAGTGCGTTGATCCAATACATCCCTTTAATGATAATGGCAACAATAATGAGAATAATTATATTTTGGAACAAAGTCAATCTCTTTTTGTCCCATTTCTTCCACTAACGATCATTATACAGTCTTGTTGGGCAAAATTAATCAAAATTTGGTTTAAAGACAACGAAAAAAATTACATTCAGGTTCACTTACAGGAGAAAATAAAATGTTACAAGGGTTTTTTTATATATATGGGAGGAAATCCACACTTTAACTACTTCTTTTCTCAAAGGGTTTATAGCTTTGAGTTATTTTTGCACTTCAGTCTCAGAATCCCCAGTAGCCATGTTCAGTCCTCAGGATGGCTAGGGGATCCTGAGATCTGAAGTAAAAAAGAAAAAAGAAAAAGAGGACTGTTTCCAATCTCTGGCATTTTGCCTGTTTTTGTGCATTTTATTACTCTAAGCATGACCAAGGTCTTCAGGTTCTCTTCAGAGACCACTATTTCAGTATCTTGGAAGAATGTATTGATTTTCTCCTCATTTAAGGATGTGCCATTTCCTCACATTTTGAATCAAAGGAATGACACAGAGAATAAATATTTATCACATCTCCATAACTGTCTTTCATTTGGCTCACCTGAAGCATATCATGCCAGACAAATCAAATGATCAACTCCAGACCCTTTAGGATAGATGTGGTTGTTAGTAGGTAGATATGAAGTCTTCTTGTCATTACAGGGTTTTCAGCAAAAATTCTCCTTTCACAGTAAAGAGATTGTGGCCATCAGCTGTTCATGGTGCAAACAAGCGGTAAGTAACTTTTGCTCAAGGATAGTGTATAAATATCAGCAAGGCTTTAATGGTTTTGTTGTGATGCCACTGGTAGCATCTCTCTAGTGAAAAATGTCATTTAAAAGATAACAAAAATAATATTAGTTATTTGCTATTGAAAAGGAACAAAATTCCTACTAAGAATGTAATATTGTCCGTCCTCAAAATACTGAGTTACAGCAAACAAGTGTTACTTGCAACATGTCATATCCAAGCGATTATGGTGTCATCTATGGTGATGAGAACATGAACTTTGAAGGCCTTGTTTTGCTCATCTGTTACATGGCCTTTGGAATGTAATTAGCATGGAGATAAAAAGGAATACGTGTGCATTTTAGTGGGGAAGAATTTTATATTTTAAGATGGAAGGTTATTTGTGTGAGATTATGAGGGAGAATATATGTGTGATGTACCACACAGTCAAACTAGATGTAATGAAACAGTAGTAATACAAGTGACCTAAGTTTGACTCATGTTCCAGTAAGATATCACAGTGAGATTAGGTGGTAGAAGAGGGGCGTTTCAATTCCTACTTCTGTGTATTCTTTTTATATAGACTCCTATCCCCATTAGATAAAAGTGAGTGCTCTGTTTGCCCTGAAGATGCTACAGAGTGATGGAATGACTGGATATTGTACTTACTTTTGTTTTCTTTCCCTGCCCTCTTTCCCCAATCTTCACATTCATCTTCTGGAACTCTCCATCTTCCTGATGCTTCTTGTTCTGCTTCGTCAAGTTTCACAATAAAGTCACTTGCTTCATGCTGCAGCACATTGAGGAGCCATGTTCCCTTGGGGCTCATGCGGCTGTGATTGTACCCCCCACCTGGATCATTAAGGTGAAGAAACCTCAGGTAACTGCATGCCAATGTTTGTATTTGACACTGTGGATCACCTTGCTTGGCTTAATCTCCTTCAAGAAGGCATGCTTCACTCCCCTTGGCCCACAAACCCTCTGCCGGTTGCACTCATCATTGTTATAAGAAACCATTGTTGTTCATTTAAGATTACTCTTTCTGAAAGAGAAAGAACTCTGGTAGAATCTATGCATTGCATGCCGAAGGTCCCTACTTCAGTCCCTTGGATCATCATCCCTTGTAAGAAAACAAAGGACCCTTCCTGAAGTCCTGGAGAACCACCGCCACTCATTGTTGACCATACTAGACTGGATGGACCAATTGTTTGATGTAGTATATGACAAGGGTGGGCAGGTGCAGAAGGTATGGGGGCCAATATTTGCTCCTGTAATCCCAGAGAGGCTGTACCACAGGGCACACCTCTAGTTTCTATTTCTGAGTATTTTTGACAGTTTTCAGGCATTTTGAATAGTGTTGGGAATGTTATACTTTAACTATCTGTGACAATTTTAGATGGTTATCATCCCTGAAACAAGACAACTTCTTAAGTTCTTATGTTCCCCCCCCCCCATGTTATTATTTTCGATTGCAGGCTATCAGAATGCTAGGTACCAGGTGGTTGTGCTTTGCCAGCCGTGGAAATTAGTGGGGCAGGTTATCTACTCAGGGTTTTATTTCAAATTTAAAAGCACTTTAAAGGAACTAGCCAAAGTGCTGAACCTTTTTTTTTTTTTGAGGGGATATAATTCAGCAACCTGGGCTGCTTCCACACTGCAAAATAATCCAGTTTTACACCACTTCAAATGCCATGGCTCAGTGCTATGGAATTCTGGGAATTGTAGTTTTTGTAAAAGCTCTCTGTGAGAGAGCTCTGGTGCCACAACAAACTACAAATCCCAGAATACCATAGCATGGAGCCATGACAATTAAAGAATGGATCATTTCTTCAGTGCAGATGCAGCTTTGGACAGCTCTTTTACAAGTCAGAATAAAACCCAGAGCAGATTCATCATTTTACTGACATAGAAGTCACCAATTTGGAAGTAGTAATAACATTCTTTTTTGTTCTTTCTTTAATGGAGAAATGGTGTGAATGTAGTTGGTGAAAGTATGGAAAGACTGGCAACTTAAATCTTACAAGCTGATGATCTTGCCTATATCTTTTAAACAGATGTGGGGGGAAATTCCCCAATCAGAGCCTCTGGTAACATTCTTTAAATCTGTTAATCTCTGTATTCTAGTTATAAATGTGGCCAAAACTCAAAGTGAGTATGGCTGCAGCCAGGAGTCAATTTGCATAGTCAAAGAGAACAGGACTTTGGGTTTTTAATTTTTTTGCAGAGTTGACAATGTTTACAGAGTAGTTTAGGGTCCCGATGAGCCTTGGCCAAGCTTGGAAAAGTTCCTTTTGGGGACTATCCTGTCAAAATCTCTCATTTGCTAAGTCCTGCTTTAAACTTTTCTCACCTCTGCTAACCCCTACTTTAAAACATCTGGATCAGTTGGTAGTTGCTGAGCTCCTTAGTCTTTTCCCACTGATCTCTTCATTAACTGTTTACTGATACCTGCTGGACTAAAGCAAGATATTCATTTGGTTTCACAGCAGGAGACAGAATACAGTGGGCAAAAGGACAGATGTAGTGATTTGGTCACCCGCAGGAATCATAGTATTTCTCATTGCCTTAGAACAATAAAAGATGTCAACAGACTCTCTCAAATGATGGTCTGGCAACTCTAGGAGAAGCACTCTTTTGTCTGTAGGACTGCCAGTGTTGGATACAAGGGTGAAGGCACTTCTTACGATATTGTCTTGGGAACAATGTGCATCAGTGCATCAAAATGACACCAGAATGACACCATAGGCTTCTAATGACTCATAGAATCAGGGTAGTGTAGCAATCTTGGGTGTTGGACTAGGACTCTGTGAAACCAGGTTTCCAGTCTCCACTCAGTTATGGAAATGCACTGGGTAGCCTTGGGAAAGTCATAATGTTTCATGCTCAATAGAAGGCAACAGCAAACCCCCTCAACAAAACTTGTCAAGAAAACTCCAGGGCAGGTTTGCCTTTGTTAATTGCCATCAAGTTGACTTTGACTTATAACAACCCTCTGAAAGAGAGACCTCTGAGTCACTCTGTTATCAACAGCTTTGACCAGGTCCTGCAAATTCAGGGTGGTGGCTTTCTTCATTGAGTCTATACACCTATAACATAGTCTTCCTCACTTCCTACTGCCTTTTACCTTACCAATCATTATTGTCTTTTGTATAGTGAGTCATATTTTCTCATGATGTGTTAAAAGTAATTGTGGCTTCTAGGGAGAGTTCAAGGCTTGTTGCGCTCTTGGACCCATTTATTTGTCTTTTTAGCTGTCCATGGTAGAACTCTTCTCCAATATCAAATTTCAAATGAATTGATTCTCTTTCTTTCAGCTTTTTTTTTTTTTTTTTTACCGTCCAGCTTTCACAATGAGAAATATGGAAACTGAAAATGTTGGCCTGGACAATCCTGATTTTAGTATTCAGTTGTATATCTTTACTTGTGGATCTTGTCTAGTCCTTCATAGCTGCCTTAGGATTGCCATAAGTCAGAAATGACTTGAAGGCATCCAACCACAGAATTAAATAGAATTTTGAGTGAGCACATATTTTTCTTTTTCTCTTTAACTCTTCCAGGAAGATCTTGTATTGTTATATGATGAGAATAAAAACTGAGTTAATTCAAATCTTTTAAAATAGTTTTCTTGCTTAGATATTTCAGCAAATTGCAAAGCTTTCTCTGGCATTATTGTGCTGCAATCAAAGAAGCCTAAAGCCCTCCCTCACAGGAACCAAAATCTTGTCCTAGGAGATGGTGAACCTGTATTTCCTATCTCTTTTTGACCTTTCAATGTGTTTTGGCCAATGTGGAGGCTTGTTTCTTCTGATTTATTACCAGTGGTCTTGAGTACAACTCAGTGGTCTTGAGTAAGACTGGGGGTTGGTTTCAGGATCCCTCAGGGATATCAAAATCTATGGATGTTCAAGCCCCATTAAATACAATGGCATAGAAGAATGGTGTCAAAAATATGAAATTGATTTTTGGATTTTTTAAAAATATTTTCAATCCATGGCTGGTTGAATCCATGGATAAAGAATCTGCAGATATGGAGGGTCAACTGTAGCTTTTATTGCATCTTTACTGCCAGGGAGGGAGATAGATGATTTTCTAACCTGTGTAACAAAATGACATGGCTAGCCTTACATCTAGTACAGATTAATCTGGCTGATCTTAGAAGCCATTTTCTCTTCTGCCTCTGGTAGTGAAATGTCTTAGAGTGGTCATGCAGATCATCTAGGAAGTATCCCATTTTATCTGTGCATTACTTTGATACATGGCATTGTAAGCCATGACAGCCAGCATAATGAAGTGGTTTAAGTGCTAGACTATAGCTCAGGAGATCAGGGTTCAAATCTCCACTCAGCCATGGAAACTGATGATGGGCAAGTCACACTCTCATCCTCAGAGAAAGACAAAAGCAAACCTCCTCTGAACAAATCTTACCAAGAAAACCCCATGATAGGTTTGCCTTAGCGTTGCTGTAAGTTGAAATTGATTTAAAGGCACACCACCACCACCACCACCACCACAACAACATTGTAAACCATATTCAGGTCTTAGTTGGATAAGTAGATTGAGAAAATGGACAGGAGAGCAAAGCTGTGTTCAGTGACCTCACTCAATCTCCATGCATTGACCAAACAGTCTGAAAGCGGACCTTTATACACATGTAGCTATACTACCAGACTTTTCACAAAATGCAACAGTAGTATTATTCCATCTCCTTCTTTGTGCATTTAGTTCAGGGATGAGTAGTGTGTGGCCTGTCATAAACTGTTGGACTGTAGTTCACATCAACCCTAACACTGTGAGTTGACTTGGGTCCAATTTGGAAGAAAAGTGGTGTATTAAATGAATGCATGAATAAATGAAGCCAATGGCCAGGGAAGATGGAAGCTGAAGTCCAACAACATCTGCAGGGATGCAGGTTGTGCACCCTTGATGGATACTCTGAACAGAGCAATGGTAATGTGTTCAACAATTTGGAGAATAGAAAAATAGAACATGAGGAAAAGTATTATCTTCTCTTTGCAAATACATTGAGATGCTTGTATTAGATTCTGCGCATGACTGCCTTGGAGTATTGATCAAGTAGCTGCATCAGTAGTAAGTATATAGTAGTAGTAGATATGTGGTAGTAAACTGTTCTACGTGAACCAAAGGGTAGACAGAGTGGTAAGCCTACCATAACAACCATTGTACTGCTTGGTGAGCCAGACATCTGTATCATTGTGCCAAGCAGTAAAGAGAATTTTATGACACATTTTACCACTCATTGTATCTGAAGTGTGATAACATAGATGATGGTATAGATGATACACTGTGAGAAAATTTTGACATTACATTAACTCAGATGAGCAAGAGCTGCATAGAGCTTCAGGCTTACTTGTTTTCCCTTCCTCTTTCATCTTGTAGTTTGATCACAAGGAAGAAACTGGAGCTTGTGCTTACAATTTAAATGAAGTGTAGCTTAACATGAACTATCAACTGTGGTTAATCTTAACTACAGTTTAATTTGTTTAAAGAAGCTGGTTTCATAACTGATGGTTTTGTGTTGGCTTGTTTCAAGCAAAGTATACTTAACCACAGCTTGTTAGATTCAGATGGTACAACTAACTATGGATAAGCAAAAATAGAAGCTAAGTCTCTAAATGCCCTTCATGGCCATGTAGGAGTAGAATAGGGAAGTGTATCAGCCTGAGGCTTATTGTAAACTTGTTCTTGTCATGCTAAATGATTAGCAGTGTGTCTGAATCAGTTTCAAATGCCAAATGTATTTTCAGTCCTTTATTGTAGAGGGCTATAAAGGTGAAATATTGAGAATGCTGAGCATTTCCACTATGCAGGGGTGGCTTCTGGACCAAGTCAAGAGTGAGAGTCTGACTCCAAAAATGCAGGGAGGCGATGCTCTACTTGATCCACCTGTTGCCTGTTTCACCACACCATATAAAGGGAATCTGTCAGATGAATACAGCATGCTGGGAATTGTGTTTTTTTTAAAAAAATGTATACTTAGGTGTCCCTGGCTAATGATCTGGGGGAAAGGTTGCCAGAGTAAAAGCTGGAGAAAGCTCCTGTGCCTTTAATGGTTGTGTAGAAGGGAAATTTCAGTAGTTCTTGCTTGTTATCTGGTCACATGAATAGTGACACCTATTTAAATTATCTCTTCTTTGTAACCGTTAAAGATACAGGAGCTATATTCAGTTTTTACTCTGCCAACTAAGGAGGCTTTTATTGAAAAGTTGCCTGTGTGCATCTGGAAAGGTTACTCTTGATTGTCAGGAAAAGTATATGTTTGGTTTTTAACCACTTTTGCTCTATATGTGCTCTTCCTTGTACGGTTATATGAAATGAACCAGACAAAAGTTATGTATTATTATTATATTTATTTATTAGCAATTTTAGTAAGCTGAAAATTTCTTTGGACTAACAATAAAAACAATGAAATATAGGTGCAAACAATAAAATACAGTAATTGGCAGAAAATGAAATTATAGTTTTGCTTCCATCCATCAACCCCAGGCAGACTCTCCAGAAAACTGCAGAGGTCTCCGGTATCTTTGCCAATACCTGTACCAACAGCGGCTGTTGGTACCTTTAATGGTGTGTAAGAGTGGGATTTTCAGCAAGTGTTGATTGTCTTGCAGGAATTTAATTCTTCACTAAGTTTCTTCCTGAAGGTGGCAAGGAGTAATTTCAGCAATTCAAAAACTTTCAAAATTTCAAAAATCATGCAGTTTTTCAAAAGTTATCTGCAGTTCAGGACTTACTCTGCACAAAATTCACATGTGGTTGTTTTGTGCAGAAAACAGTATTTTCTCTGAAGGACTGGGCAGAGTTAATGCATTTTTGGTAAATGAACAAAGGGGCTGTACAGACCCGCCAAAAGGGTTGGTCTGGGGATGGAATGGAGGCGTAGCAACCACATGTCGGCCACCCCAATTCCTCCCCGATGCTGCCATCACGCTGTTCACCCAACCAGATGGGTGGTGTCAGGGTGCTTCCTTGGCACAGCATTCATACATGCTGCACCAATGGAGTGAAAAGCTGCCACGGCAGTGACAAGAGAAGCTTTTTGCCACTCTAAAAAGGAGTGGCACTTGCTAGCTTTTTTTAGAGCGGTAAACCACCAGATCGGGGCAGCACTGTGTGGTTGCTGCGGCCTCAATCCTACTATCTGCTCAGCCCCAAAGTCTCTGTGCTCCATTTTCTTCTGTGTTGTGAACTCACATATTACAGCTTTAAAGAAATATGACAAGTCAGAATTTAATTTTAAGTGGCATCCAGTTTTTCCTGACACACAGACCAACAATGCCCCTGGCAAGGTTTATGTGACCTAGAAAAGCAAAATGCTAGCTTTTATCTAAAATTTCCTAAATCTATCTTATAAATCATTATACGTCTCTGAAATATTTAGACTGCAGTCTAAAGTGCACTTAGTGCTTAGTAAAACCCATTGAATATAATGGGACCTACCTCTAAGCAAAGACACAAAGAGTTTGGATTTTTTTTAAAAAGATAAAATATTGGTATTTCTGACATGACTCATTAGTAAAGACAATAGTGCTTGGTAAGGTAGAACCACATCTCAGATTGATAGACTGAACCAATGAAACCAGGGCTCTCAATCTACAAGACCTGAACATAGCAGTTGATGATAAGGGGACTTGGAGGCCTGTCATTCATAGGGACATCATGAGTCAAAGTCAACTTGACAACAACAACACAGCTAAGAGCATTTTTAGCTATGGGTTGCTTTTTGTCTTATTCCAGTCTGGTTTCCTGATCTGCATGATCTTTATAACATTTCCAGTTCAGATGGAATACAGGGTTCATTGACCCAAATGGGCAGAGTACCCCCCCCCCCCCGAAGTTGCCTTTTATTTTATTTTTAAAATTATTTTTATTTTTAGCTTTTTTAAATTATTATTTAAAAACTACACAAAGAATAAAACAGTAGATGATGGTTAAAACCCCACTAAATTTTACAATTATAAAATAAACTTTCAAATACAATTACTACTACTACTATTAATAATTATAATAATATTTATTTATTTATTTATTTATTTATAGCCCACCCAATCACAAGGAATCTGGGTGGGTTACAGCAATAAAAGTGCATAGAATTCAATAAAATTCAAAATTAGTATATTATATATATATATATATATATATATATATATATATATATATTCCTATATAGTTGAAGTTGTTTGAAAAAGATCAGACCATAGTGACCACTGGCGAGTTGGAGGGAGGACAACTATAAAATTTATATTAACATAATCAATAAAAGGAAGCCATTTTTCATAGAACAATTCTTGGTTTTGTTGTAGCCAGACTCTTTTCCACCAATCATCTAGGGACACAAGTCCAATCTTCCAAGATTTGGCCACTTCAAGTCAAGCTGTTGTCCAAAAAAAAGTAATAAGCATTCAAATGGGCAGAGTTAGATTCTGCAGCCTAGAATGGATGGAGGGGATTGTACAGCTCTCTGGTAGTGCTGAACTCCAATTCCCAGAAGTCCTAACCAGCATAGCCAATAGTGGGTAATGTTGGGAATTTAGACTTATAGGATCATAGAGTGTTCTAGTTCAACCTCATGCTAGTGCAGGAATTCTAGTTCAACCTCATGCTAGTGCAGGAATTCACAACTAAAGAATGCTTGAGAAGTCATAGTCCAACCTCTGATTAAACACAGTGACTCAAGTTCAACAACATCAGAAGGTCCATAGAATTTCAATTCATGGACTAGAAAATGGGTGCTGGTGGGAAATGTGGCAGGGGGAGAAATGAACTGTATTGTGAAGATCTTTGAACAGAAGGCTGATTTTTGTCCTGTCTAGTTTTTTGGGATCAGCAGGTTTGGGAAGCCAAGATGATCAACATGGACAGTGGCTATGATCGTGTGCTACAAAAGGCAGCCACCACTCTCCACAATCTTAGAGCAAGAGGAAGGAAGGATTACTCAGAGGTGGGGTGAAAGCAGAACTGAGACCCTTGGGTGTGCCCACTGTGTTTCCATTTATGCAATGGGCATTTCCATAATTCAAGATTTGACTGCATGCTCCCTCTTTAACCCACATCACAGGGATGCAGTGAGCAGGAGGAACTAAGCCATCTGTGCTGCAGTGAAGGAAGGGTGGGATAAGAATGTAATCAGTAGTAAGGCATGTGCTTTGCATTCATAAAGTCCACGTTAGAGCTATAGCATTAAAAAAAAATGGTTGTTGCATTAATATGCTTTTTTTTAAGTGTACCCTTAAAATGATGATGTGTGAAGAGACTTTTAAAAATCTGTAGGATTAACAGCTTTATATTTCAGAAGTCACATGTGACTTGGTATGCTAACATTAAACATAGCATGCAGAACTTTGGGTCATGCCATGATCTTAAAAAGAAAAATTTTAAAATCCCATGAAGCATAGCTCGTTTTATCTTGTTCTCCTTAACCTTTTTATGTAGGTGGTCTCCACATCAGGAGACGAACCTGATTGGGCAGGAGACTGGAGCCCCGGAAGGAAAACGGGCGTCTCCTACCTGAATTGGGAGGGTTGGCAGGTACAACATGTGGTGTTATGTGAGTCTATGGGAGCATCTACTTTTCTTCTCCCTCACAGCATTGGAAAGTTCCCAGTTCTGAAAGTACCAGTCTGGTCTCAGTGTGTGGTTTTCTCCATAACCGGTGGTGTAAAAGTGTGAAGCATGAGACGCATGTCTTTTCAATTCACGCATGTGTGCCAGATGGTGTATCATTCTCCAGAGGTACTGTCATAGTCACAGAGGTGTTTCTTATAGAAATACTGTCCCTTAGAGTTTGTTCTTTTTAAATACTCTACCCCTTCCCTTCTCTCCCCCTTCCTTTTATAAATACAGAATTCACTGAAAAATTCAACTAGGCGAAAAAAGAGGACATCTTTTAAAAGGAAAGCCAGCAAAAGAGGCAATGAGGTAATTTTTTAAAAAATAAAGCTTCTACTATGAATACTAATACTGTCAAATTTATTCTGCATTAACCAACAAGGCATTTGCATGTATATTAATGCATCAGTATTTGCATCAGCGAGGCTACTATTATAACATTTACAAAGACAGAAAACAGTAATTATGATTGTAACACCAAGAGTAAATACAGTATAGAATGGATAGCAGCTCATTTCAAAACAAAAAGAAAAATATCCCTGTCAAATTGAAATTTAAAATGAACCCCCTTATGCTTGTGATTTTTCTGTGCAGATAATGAAATTTTATATGTAGAAATCTTTTTTGTATGCGCAAAAAATCCACATGCATTTTTCATGTTCTGGACTGTGCCCTTGTCATAATTTCCCCTTCAAATTCCATACACTCCAGAAACCATTTCCCCACTATTTTGTGGGATATTTTCAAATATTCACTTCATCCCCAGACCTCCCTACCAGAAGAGGTTTTGTATTTTTTTAAATTTAAATTGTAATCATCTTTAAATCTCTAAATGTCAATTAATAATATAACATAAGCAAATGTTATATACATCTGTGCCCTTATTATCTAGTTATACATAAATGGCCATCACATTCTTAAGGGTCTCCTGAACTTAAGGAACACATCCTGATGGTGCTATGTATATATGTTCCAGATGTACTGGTTTCACATTATGTTTTTGTCACTGCTGGATCATGCAAAGAATCCAGAGAATTGCAAGATGGTTATTGTTAAGAATTTCCCCATACATACTCATACACACGTTCAGTGAAGGACTTTTCTCAATGTTTTCTCTGGAGAAAAATAAAGATGATTAGTCTTGAACATGGGCCAGCCACCCACCCTCCAGGTGGCTACCACATATGCACTAAGATAAAAATGTGATAATGCATTCTTTTTTGTTGATGGGTGAAATGTGAAACAAATAGTGCCAATTTTAGGACTTTGGATGAGGAAATTTTCAGAAGAGAAAAGGCCATGACAAATAAATCATGTGTTCTCAATCCAGCTAGAGGATGATACTGATGGAGTATACATGCTGTGGGATTAGAGATGTGCAAAGTTTCAATTCAGTTAATTTGAAGTGAGAATTTATTCCCCTTCACAAATAACTTCATGTCCAGGATGGGATGAACTAATTTAAAAAATGTGAGAGAAACTGAAATTGACAGATTTGCCCTTTCAAATGAAGGGCTTGAAGTGCTTTACTCTAAAAAGTCTGGGCTTAAATACCCATGTATGCAACCATACTAGTGTTGAATTGGATTTGCTTATTTTTTTTTTTTTTTTAAAATTGGCTTCCCTATTCCCAACGTTTAGATAGTTTACATTAAAACCCAAGAGTTTGCATTGAAACTGAGGGTTCTCTGCCCTTCAGCCATCATTTGCCTCTGGCTAAATGGTAAGTAACTAGAGTCTAATTAAAGTATAGCCAATGTAGTCTAATTAAATCCAGCTTCTTCTATTATTTTCCCCCCTTCTTTTTCTTCCTCCAGGAGAACAAGGGCAGGCCTTTTGTGATAAAGCCCATTTCTTCTCCTCTCATGAAACCGTTGCTTGTATTTGTCAATCCAAAAAGTGGAGGGAATCAGGTAAACACGGAACGGTGAACACATTGACAGCTTTTCTGTATATTTGTAACAAAAGAGTGGATCTAGAACCAAATGATTTAAGAATGGGAGGCAGTGCTTAGGATTCAGAGTGAATGCAGTACAATACAATACAGTGAAACAGCTGGAGTGGACTAACTTGGAATATTTTAAATGCCTTTTATTGCTCTCAGTTTTTTTTTATTTGTGAGCCACCTTGGGTCCCTTTCGGGGAAAAAAGTGGGATAAAAATAAAATAAAATAAAATAAAATAAAATAAAAAAACCTATCACATCAAAAAAGTTCATTGATATTCTTTGTGAAACAGTGATTCAAGAATTGTACTTCAGTTGAATCAACTGGTTTCTTTTTCTTTAAAGGGGACAAAGGTTCTCCAGATGTTCATGTGGTACTTGAATCCACGGCAGGTCTTTGACCTCTCTCAGGAAGGACCGAGAGATGCGTAAGTTCTGGGCTGCTTTATACAGCTGGCTATTCCTCATTTCTTTTGTATGGGACAACTCATTACAGATGTAAACTGGCACCATTGCTTGTTTCACAATGTGCTCTTTCTTGTCTTTAGTGCAAGAGTAGGCAACATGGCCTCTCAGAGTATGATGTACTACAGCTCCCATCATACTCCTTATTATTAACTGTATTATCTGAGGCTGATGAGAACTGCAACAATATTCATAGGACAGTAATGTGATATGTGAAGATTTATTGCAGATTTGAAGATCCAGCATGTAATTCTTTGCCTTAATACAATTTTTAGAGCATCCTGAATCTCCAACAACCCCAAGCATATTTTTTCAATACCACAAGATGGTGCTCTTGGACAGTTACTAGATTTTCTCTTATGCATACCGCAGTCCTAACTTTTTCACTTGTGTACTATTCTGTACCTTGTTTAAATATGTATGAAAGAAGGTAACAAATAAGATTGACATAGCTAAGACAATTATTGGCACACGTCCTTCCAAGTTTCATAAAGCAATAAAACTTTTTTTATCCCAAAAGCCCCTAGTACACCTTGCTCTACATCTTGTTATTTCTGAAATAACACGAAGAATAGTTTGTAGATGCTATAGACAGACTCTCCTTTTTACAGAAAAGCCTTCTTCTATCAGATAATAGCATACAGGTTGCTGAAAGGAAAAAAAATCTGTTACCATTCTCTAGGGGTTTATTATTGCAAAGCTGGTAGCTACTGGGAAGCAGATGGGGTACAGCTTCCTCTCAATTATTCATCTTGTCTGAAGATCCCATCTATTTTTGATTTACCAAATTAATCCTCAAACATTATTAGGGTAATGCAATGTTTCTGAAATACATAAAAATTAAGGCAAGAAATGGTATTGGTAAGAGAGAGTTTCCACAGTTCACTGCACCATTTCTTTGTGGATTTTGCAAGTAAATGTCCAACCACTTGTAAATACTTGTGATTCATCATAACAATGGGTACCTTGGTTAAAGCCAAAGCACTGGCTTTAATAGAGAGGCTGATCACTCATGAAGGGATCAATCTACAGGGCAAATTAATACAACAATACATCAAAACAACCATCCTTTATGTACAATAGTAATTGCTACTTCCAGTGGTATGGGGATGTATTTTAAAGTCCAGGCCCTCATCATGGCAGTCTCTTTAGTGACACCCACAAGGAAAGTCTAAAATGTGCCTGTCTAGCTGTCTTTTAATTATTTCACATTTCTATCCATTTTCATTTTCACCAAGAGAAAGTCTTTTGTAAAGCTAATGGGTCTTGCCCACTCAAAACCAAGATGTCCCCAAATATTTTGGATTATATAACAATGCATCATTGCTGGGCAAATTTGGCCCCACCTCCAGCCAGAGACTGAAGCTAAATTTAGAAGGGACAAGGGAGTCAAGTTGGTGGTACAGCGGCAGATAATATCATAGTCTCTGCTAGTCAAAATATCCTGGGGCTTTGACCATGCGACCCTGACTTCACTGCATTCGATATGAAGGGGGATGGTCTTGAACTGGAGTAGCATGTATCATTTGTCCTTCTTAATGCTAAGTACTAGTTTATGTCACCCACAAGAGTTCTTCACTAATAAAGCTGATCATTCTTTACCTTTCATTGGCTGTACTATATGCTAGAGTTTATTTATTGAATACAAGTTGTGTCACATGTTCTCTTAAACCGAATTTTGCAAACCTCCTTTTTAAGGTATACCTTAAATATAGTTTTAAATATACTTTTTAAATATCATTCTTCTCCCCACCCCACCGCCAAAAGACTTGAACTGTACAGAAAAATGCCAAATTTACGAATCCTCGCCTGTGGTGGAGATGGAACGGTAAGTCTTTTCTGTTTGTATCAGCTACCCCATTTTAGGTTGGGCAGGTGGGGCAGGATAGGAATTACCCCAGGCTTCATACATGGTGGTGGTGGGCACTTCCAGTTGAACAAAGAGCACATGCTAAATATGTAAAATGTGACATTAATGTTGATGAACAAATAGTCTGCTTTGTTATAAGGCAGCTTGGTACGTGTTTATGTATGGCTTGGGGGACATGACGGCTGCTGGTGCAAAATCACAGCTAGAATTTCTTTCTTTCTTTCTTTTTTAATGAATTAATTCTTTCCCATTCTGTAGCCAAAGATCTCAGAGTAATGAAAAGGCAAAATCAATACTAACAGTCTAAAACAGTCAAAATAGCATATCAAACACATTAACAAGTTAAAACATGTTTAAAAGAAAAATCAATTTTAAAACTGCATGCATAGCATTTGATGTAAATCTGTGAGATCCAGAGTCTTAAATAGCTAGCTTTTACTTGGTGCTTAAATGAAATCAGTGTTAGTAGCAATTGGGTCTCCAAAGCATTCCCCAGTTAGGGTGCCCTGGCTGCAAAGGCCCTCTAATAATAATAATAATAATAATTTTATTTCTAGCCTGCCCCTCTGCTAGGCAACCAGGGTGGGGTACAACATATTAAAACAGGCAACAGTTAAAAACATTCCCTCAACCCTCTCCCCAACCCACACCCCTTAAAACTGAATTAAACAAGCAAAGATTAAAATACAATAGTACAATAAAATATAAAAATATAACTGCATCCAGACTGCAGAATTAATGCAGTTTGACACTGTTTTAACTGCCATGACTCAGTGCTGTGGGTAAATGGACCAGTGCTATGATCCAGAGTAAGACTCCTTCTATGTCAAATGTAGAGCAGGAGTGGGCAGAGTGTAGTGCTGGAGCCACATGCCCATTCCCAAGGCTCAGTACTTTCAGCCTTTCTCCGCTTCTCTTTTTTGGCCCTAAATATTGTGAATCATCTTTCCCGGAAGCATCTAGGAGAGACAATTCAGCTTTTAAATAGACTGCAGCCCCCTCTGAGCTTGCATTTAAAAACAACAACCAACAACCAGTTTTTCAAAACAAGACATGGACTTCCAACAATATGACTCAGGTCCTGGTTATTTGAAAGACCATATTATTCCGTACAAACCTTCCCAGGCTTTGAGGTATGCGGCAGAGGCCCTTTTTAGCAATATGTTTTTCAATTTGTTGTAACCTGTTTTGAATCCTGAATTGGGAAAAAAGCAGGATCAAAATAATAATAATAATAATAATAATAATAATAATAATAATAATATACCTAAAATAAAGTTGGCTCTTCATAGCTACAGATTCTGCATCCACAGATTCAACCATCAATGGCTTGAAAATATATTTTTAAAAAATTTCCAAAGGCAAACCTTGATTTTGCCATTTTATATAAGGGACACAATTTTACCATGCCATTGTATTTGAATGGGACTTGAACATCCACGAATTTTGGTATCTATGGGGGGTCCTGGAACCAAACCCCATCAGATACCAAGGGCCCATTGCAATACATCATTACCATCTCCAGGCTTTCTTTTTTTATAGTATTTTTCCAGGGTTCCAGGGCAGAAAATTGACCCTAGACCTGATTGTGCATCCTTGCGGTTGAGAAAAGCAGTAAATATGTGTGTGCTTTAGAATGTTTGTTTGTTCATTTATTTATTTATTTTCAGTATTTATACCCTGCTTTTCAGCCACAAAGGCTCTCAGAGCAGTTTACAAATTGTTAATTTAACAGTTCCCTGTCCTCAGGCTTACAATCTACCGTAAATAAGAGAGGACAAACAAGGAAAAGGGAATGGGAGTGGAAGAAGAGATTAAGTCCATCACAAGAAGCCTCTTCTTTTCTCTTTCCGAGGGCAGTGGCAGTTGTCTGTTGCTGTTGTTCCCATTATTGGTTGTGTAGGAGACAATTCTGTGGTCTGAGCCCATCTATATAAACAATTAATGTTTGGCTTTGTTGTTTTCCTCTTCCTTTCCCTTTCCGTTTCTCACTTCGAGCCAACAGGGGCAGCACCTTCTCATTAGTATGAGCGACACATGACTTGTCTTTGCTGAGATTATGTTTGAAGCAAATTAATGTCTCGTTCTTCCAAAAGCCATTAAATCTAGAAATGAAAATCTTGCTCAAATGGATTTGGTGAATATTCAATGAGACCAGATATTACTTTGCATTATTGAAAAGAAACAGAAAGTGGGAGGTTTTCCAGTGGCCCTGCTCAACGTTAATTTTTTGGGGGTGGGAGGGCTAGTGATAAATGGAGATTTATCAGTTGTAGAGTCTCTCTAGTCTAAACTCTTCTACTCAGCATTTGATATCAGAGGGTATCCTAACCCAAATCCTAAAGCTCCAAGGACCAAAGGCCAAACATTTGGTATCTGTTGTAAGGTATTTCATAATAATATATTTCATGGAAAGATCCATCTTGTCTTCACAAAGACATGTTGAGAGGCAAAACTATCCACCACTGGAACTCCCAGATTTATCTTTCTCTATTCCAAGGATAGAAAGGGTGATTTGGATTGGGGCTGTGACATGATTGAGATGATAGTGGTTCCTACCCTTGGCCTTTGTTTTGATTCCTTATTTAAATCCCCTTATCACTTAAACCTCTGTTAGGTATAAACTAGGGAAAATAAAGACACCGTTCTTGTGCCTGTATATTTTTACCTTGGTGAATGAGTAATAGAGGTTTTGTGTGTGTGTGTGTAAGAGAGAGCGAGAGAAAGAGAGAGAGAGATGTCTTCATTAGGGCCTTAGTGTGGAGAAGGGGAAAGGTGATTTTGAATTTTGTCTATTTATTATCTTTACACCCAATCTGTCCCATTGGGTGTAAAGGCTGTGTGTCTAGTTCTCCATCCTCTTTTGTCCTCTCAACAGTTCTGGGAAAATCATGGGTTGAGATGGGTAACACTGTCCCAACCTCTCTTTAGATCCCAAATGCTCACTGTCCACAAATATTACCAGCCTGCCTACAAAGGACACACTAGCAGCAGTAAATTGTTTGGCCTAAAATATCAAGAGGGTAATCTCAGCAATTTCTGCACTTTTGTATTGAATTTATTTTTAAGGGGTGGGAGGGTTAGGGTGTGGGATGATGGAATGTTTTAACTGTTGTGTTTTTTAATTTGTTGTACACCGCCCCGATTGCCGAGCAGAGGGGTGGGTTATAAATTTATTATTATTATTATGCTGTCATTAGGTGGGCTGGATCCTCTCCATCCTGGATGAGTTGCAGCTAAATCCCCAACCTCCTGTCGCTGTGCTTCCACTTGGCACTGGGAATGACCTTGCTCGTACCCTCAACTGGGGAGGGGTAAGCAGAATGTATACTGTGCTTGGAGAGACCTATCAGGTGTAATGCCTGGATGTTATTACAACTTTATGTGGGAATTATGGGTCCAGGCCAAAGCAAGAGCAAAAGGAGAGGTCTGAAACTTTTACTCTATTAGGTAGGTTCTCCTCCACTGTTTCCAGTAAAGCAGGGGTAAGGGGCCTTTGGCCTCCAGATGTTTGGACAACAACCCTTACAAACCCTTACCAGTGGCCATGCTTAGTGAGGAGCTGTAGACCAGAACATGGGGTTGATTTTATTGTATTGTATTTTTATGTTGGAAGCCACCCGATTGCTATGCTATGCTATTATTATTATTATTATTATTATTATTATTATTATTATTATATTACCCCAGTAGTTACCTTTTCTCTGTGTATGTAAAGTGTTAAGTGTTAGTCTCCAGTCACTTCCCTTCTGCTCCTAATCAAGCTTTTTGATGTTCTTTTTCATGGAAAACATGAAACCAACATACAGTTGTCCCTCCCCATTCATGGACTTGAGGTCCGTGGTCTCTCTCTTTGTGGGGAGGGAAAACAGTCATACCTAAAATGGCTATGTGCACCCGTGCCACAAGTGCACGCACCATTAGTTTCAATGGGGTTCCAATATTAGTAAGCCGCCATTTGCGCAGGGGGTCCGGAAAGGATCCCCCATGAATTGGGAGAGGCAACTGTATATAGTTTGCCTTTGAAATCTAAGCCTATTATTAACCAGTCTTACATCATTCTATAGCTTTGCCTGTTGTCCAATACAGTGGTGCCTCCGGAATCATGGGGGATACATTCTAGGCCTCCCTGCAAATCTGAATTTTTGCAAATATTCAAGTCCCATTGTCCCCAGTGGCATCATTGGGAACAATGGGACTTGACTGAAATTCCCTCTCTCCCTAGCATCTTCCCCCCGGCGCTATGGACTTTAATTGCAGTCTGGGCCACCGGGGCTTGTAATCGGCCCTGACAGCTATCAGGATTCACTTTCCCAGCAGCACTTGGGGCCCAGCATGCCAAAACCGTGCCCCTTTTGCTGCAGCCAATGGATACAGGATATGTCAATTGGCTGTGGTGGAGGGGGCAGGGCATGCACATGGCAGGCCCTGAGTGCTGCTAGGAAAGCAAGTCCTGATGGCTGCTGGGGCAGATTACAAGCCCCAGTGGCCCAGGCTCAGATTAAAGTCCCCAGTGCCAGGGAAGAAGATGCTGGTAAGGAATGGAGAGGTGAGGGAGGAAGCTACAACCTTGGCCTCACGAATGATTGAAACCCCAAGTGCCAAGGCTGCGAATCCAGAGGGACCACTATATTTGTTATTTTGTGGAGTTGTATGATGGTTGGAATGCATTCAATTCTGGTCAGGTCTTTGTACTTCAACACTTACACAAATGGATATCAGTTATTGATTCTGGACTATTGTCCTGTCCTCCCTCAGGGATACACAGATGAACCTGTTGCAAAAATCCTCTGCCATGTGGAAGATGGAACTATTGTTCAACTGGATCGCTGGAACCTCCATGTGGAGAGAAACCCTGATTTGCCCCAAGATGAACTTGAAGATGGAGCTCGGAAGGTTAGTGTGGATTAGTGAGATTCCATCTCAACATTAGGAGGCACTTCCTGACAGTAAGGGTTGTTGACAGTGGAACACTCTCCCTCAGAAAGTGGCGGAGTCTCCTTTGGAGGCTTTTGAACAGATGCTGGATGGCCATCTGTTGGGGATGCTTTGATTGGGAGTTCCTGCGTGGCAGGAGGTTGGACTGGATGACCCTTGTGGTCTCTTCCAACTTTATGATTCTATGATCCCTTATAGGAACAAGCTGATGGATAGAGATTAACAATTTTGTAGGCTGGCAGGACAAATTATTCCAGTTGGGGAAGACCTATGCTAATTTAATTTTCACTAGCTTCTGTAACATAGACTTCAACCATACATGGAGAGAGGTTCAAGCAGGGTTCAGGAAAGGAAGAGGCAGTAGGGACCACATTGCAAACATACGATGGCTAATGAAGCGAACCAGGGAATTCCAAAAAGAAATCAGCATGTGCCTTATAGACTATAGTAAAGCCTTCGCCTGCATAATCATGAAAGGCTATGAAATGCCCTTAAAGACATGGGAGTGCCAACA
>CM034708.1:195499637-195558045 GCA_020142125.1 Phrynosoma platyrhinos
ATGGCCCTTGTGGTCTCTTCCAACTCTATGTTTCTATGATTCTAATTGCATTCAAAGGAGCTACTTCAATCTGATTTTTATAGTTTCCTGTCTAAAAAGCTTCTGAATAGGAAATGTAAAGTGTCTATGTATATATATGTGTCAATCTTTTCATGACCTACCATGTGATGTGAATAATAATATTTGCCTAAATTTACAGAACTAGCATATTGCAAACCAAAGAAAGAGAGTTTGAGATAGCACAAGAGTGTGCACATGACAGGGAGAGAAATAGAACGAGAGAGAGAGAACTTCCTGATACCTTGTATAGGTGGGGAAGAGAATTGCATGTGGGAAAATCTGTAAGTATGGGTGGGATGAGGGAGAGAAAAACTAACAAAGAAGAAAAATATTTTGAGTGTGAGAGAAGAGATTGCAAAGGGAAAGAGAAAAAGAAAGGCAGAGGGATGAACTAAAAGGATACTATTTCAGATGAAGCTGGTACCAACTGACCAAAGAATTGTCATGAAGAAATTGTAATGGAATTTGGGTCTGAATCTAAGTAAAGCTGGGTACTTTCATTATTCAAGATTAAATAATCCATTTGGAAGACAAAATAACTAGCATACAACATTGGGGTCCCTTTGGTATGTACACAAAATTTCAAAAATCTAAAGTCTCACAGAACTATGACAGAGAAAGGCAGACACACCCACACACTTTGTTATTATAGGAGATACTTTATACAGGCTTTCATTCTCCCCTCATCCTTTTCTCTTTTTGGCAGTGTGATGGCACAGACCTGACCTCAAAGATTCAGGAGTTGAAATTCCAGTGTATAGTGTTTTTAAATATACCCAGGTAAGCACTTGGTCTACATTATAAGTTTTCCAGTATGGTCAAAAGGCTTTCCCACATCATTCAAATGAACAAATGTATTTGTTTGGTCAGTTCTTACATCAGGACATTGGGCCTCCCACCTGTAGACATTTTTTAATATAATATGGGCAAAGGGCAATTGTGAGTAATGCAGACATGTGAACTCGTGTGCTTCACATGAAACATGTTATTTTTGTCATATAGAATAGCTGAAAGGGACTGTTTGTGGCCTTTTTGCCCAAGTGCCATAAATTCCATCTTGCTCTTCCCATAGGAAAACAAAAACAAAAACAGAGATCTTGTGTATCAGGTTACCAGAAGCTTAAAACTTGAAACAAAGATGATATACTTGTTTGCACTTCTGCTTAATCTCCCTTGTGCCTGTTCAGCCAGCAAGTCTAGGTAGA
Organism: Phrynosoma platyrhinos; assembly: GCA_020142125.1. NCBI lineage: Eukaryota > Metazoa > Chordata > Lepidosauria > Squamata > Phrynosomatidae > Phrynosoma > Phrynosoma platyrhinos. The sequence goes on from CM034708.1 coordinate 195,500,903, forward strand.
CCCAGAGCATCTTTTAAGCTGCTTGGGGTCAGGAACCCTAGCAAGGCATGACATTTTGGGGGAAAAAAGTAGTGAATTATCTCATTGATCTATCTAATGTTCCTAGTAATTAGCACATAGACCCTCTTTTTGTGCTGAACCAGGAGGAAAGAACAGCCAGCAACTGTCTTCTCAGATGCCATATCCTTGCTTAGAAAGTCAGACTCACAGTTTAAGAATCATTGTTGCATTCTAATACTGAGCAAAACTGAAGACAGAGGGGTGATGGGTGAGAGAGTCTGAGTTTTGACATGTGGAATTAGTTACAAATAATTAATGATTTCACTGTCTTCTACTTTCTCAGTTTTTAGTTATTGAGTTAATAACTGGGTAAGTGCAGGAACTTCCTTCCCAAGATGTAAAAGAAGACCATCTCATCCCATCCAAAACTTAGATATCTCTGATATAAAGCAAGGATGCTGGTGCAGTTTCAGAACTCTGTGAAGGACAAACGTAGAAATCAAAGTGATGCACATGCATGAGGAGTTACTTTTTTGCTAATGACTGGACAGACCATATGTTCATTTAGCTTAAGTACCTTTGTTCTCTTCCTCCTTCTACAGGTATTGTGCAGGCACAATGCCCTGGGGGAATCCAGGAGACCACAGAGAATTTGAACCTCAACGGCATGATGATGGTTACATTGAGGTTATTGGATTCACCATGGCCTCCTTGGTGAGTGATTTTATAGACTGCTTCCATCAGTCAAACTCTGAACTTGCTGGCTCAAAATATATGGAACAACAACAACAAGAAGAAATGGCCATTGCCAAGCAGAGTTCAATATGTGGTTTGGATTGTATTCAACTACTAGATTTGCCAGGACATCATTTTGAGAAAACAGTGGGGGAGGTTGGATACCATCCACTCTTACACCTGAAAAACTTTGTTTATTTTAACTTGTAATTGATTTAATAACTTTTTAAGGGGTGGGTGGGAGGTAATTTGCTTTTATTGTTGCACTGCACTTTTTACTGTAAGCCACCCCAATTGATCTCAAAGGGTCAGGGTATAAAAAATTATTATTATTATTATTATTATTATTATTATTATTATTATTATTATTAAAAATTACAGACAAGAATAATTTTCACCTAGGTTCTCATTTTCTACTCTTCAATTCATTTCGTACCATTTGTTCATTGGATTGCCAATTACTTTTCTGCATCAAATTTGCACATATTTTTGTACCCATTTTTAAGACAGACATTTCTCTATTAATATTTTCTATGAATGCATTTAATGAGCAATTTTTCAAGTGTATACATTTTTCATATGGTTCCCCCCACACCAAGCAAAGCATTTTGTGTATTTTTGTCACGATATGCATGTATTTTTATGAACTTTATAAAAAGACTTTTATGTATGTCATAATGAACAGAAAGTTGTTTCACACACAATTTTATCTGCACTTTCCCAAATATACATTTTTACAATAAGCTAGTTTTGCAAATATAATTGGGATATTTGGAGAAGAGCAGCTTTCAAGTTCTCTGTGTTTTGATGCTTCACGTTTAGCTTTGGGATCTTTCAAAGCTCTGAAATGAAGATTTCTCATTCACTGCTACTTGTAACATTTCCTTTTCTTATACCAATGTCTTGGTCAGGCTGCTCTTCAAGTGGGAGGTCATGGAGAAAGGTTACATCAATGCCGGGAAGTGACGCTCTTGACTTACAAGTCAATCCCCATGCAAGTGGATGGAGAGCCTTGCCGCTTGGCTCCCTCTCTCATCCGAATCTCCCTGAGGAATCAGGCCAACATGGTCCAGAAGAGCAAGAGAAGGACATCCATGCCTTTACTTAATGAGTGAGTTAGTTGCATACACTTTCTGGGACTGGCAAATGGTGTGGGATATGAATGTATATTTTAAAGTTGTAAGCTGCCCTGGTTGCATTATGCAGAGGGGCGGGATAAAAATGCATTTTATTTATTTATTTATTTATTTATTTTAGACATTAGGGTAAGATTACAGATCAGTAAAGTCAATAATGGATTAGGGCAGGGATGAGGAATATGGGGCTGCCCCATTGTTATTGAGAATCAGTGTGATATAGTGGTTTGAGTATTGGGGTAGGACTCTGGAGATCAAGGTTCAAATCCCTGCTCAGCCATGGAAACCCACTGGATGACCTTAGCCTAGTCACACTCTCTCATCTTAAATAAAGACAAAAAGCAAACCCCTTCTGAACAAATCTTGGGAAGAAAACCCCATGGTAAGGTTGTCTTAAGTCAGAAATGACTTGAAGATACATAACAAAACAATAACCCTTTATTATTGGAGTGTATCATGGATGAGGGATGATAGAAGTTGCAGTCCAACAGCAGATGGGGGGGTAGCACATTCCCCATCCCTGGATTAAGGACATAGCAGCTTTATGCAGAAGATCCCATAATTGTGTGCCTATATAAGGGGGGATGCAGATGTCGAAAAGCACCATCTTTAAGCCCAGGAAGGGGAGGGGCAGCCGGACGCCGGGTGCCCCAACACTTTCCTTAGCGCTCCTTTTCAGAGGTGCCATAAGGGTGGATAGGGGCCAAGGTGTGGGGCAGCCTCGGCCCCAATCCGAAGCTTCTCGGGGTGGCCCATGGCCGCCCATCTTTAGAGGCCCTAAGTGATAGGCAACACTCCCTCCTTTCATTTTACATTCTACTTTTGTTCATACTGAGCATGCAAAAAAAAAAAAAACTTGTACCACAGGATCTCTTCCACTGTCCTTTCAGTTGTGACAATAAAACATGGCTATACAGTGCAGTATCCTAAATTTCAGAGTTATTGGGAACATGACATGGATACTTCACTTTCTAGTCTGTTAAGAAACATCTACTGAATTTTTGATGTGGAACATGTTTTAATGAAGTACATGTTTTTCACACAGACACTTTAACAAATAATTGTCTTTTTGCAGGACCCTTATCTGTTAGCATACCTTAAGGGCTGCAAATGGCCCAGTTAGAGATAAAAGGAATTTACCTGTCCATATCCCCAAAATTCTTCTCTGTATTTCTCCCCTCTCTGCTAATATTCTCAGGGTATGAGGATAGTCTCTGGTTATTCAGTAATCTCTCCCTCCCTCCATCCATGAAAACACTCTACTTTTGAAATATTGCTGTAGCACTAAATCCTACAATTTATTCCCTCTTTTTACAAATGTGTATTTAGAGCTTTGTCCTTCATTCAGTACACTTCTGCTCTTTGTGGGAATGATGTTTATTATCTGTCTTTCTTTCAAACAACCATCAATCAACTCAAAAATTAGAAGCTTTTAAATTGGTAATAGTAGGAGCTCTGTGGCTGAATAGAGTGTTCAGAGTATTTCACATACCTTATCTCTGATCATTTATAATACGACCTTGTGAGGTAAAACAATATGATACCTATGATGGTTTGAGAGGTTTGGGAAAATTCAGATTTGTTTCCTGTACTGTTATAAGGAGCTTTAGGATATTTGAGTAATGTTTCAGTGTATGTGCCTTCATATATCAGGTGGGCCAGCATAGTCATTTTACAAACATAACTGGTATTTGTGGGTCACCATAAGTAGACAGGCAACTTGAAGCACATGCACACACATATCACAAAACCTGGTGCCTTCCCCCAGATATGTTCGATTACAACTACCACCTTCCTCAGCCTAGGGATATGGGAATTGTAGTACAAATCAACATACCAGCTTGTGGGAAGCTGCTATTATAATTTTCTCCTAATAATTCTTACAATAGAATTGACTAGGATACTGCACTGTATAGCCTTTATTTGTGAGCTGCCTTGGGTCCCCTCCAGGGAGAAAGGTGGGATATAAATAAAATAAAATAAAATAAAATAAAATAAAATAAAATAAAATAAATAGAAACAAAATGTTCTCCAATTTACCACAGTTCATTTCTGAATGTGTAAGATAAAGACTTTCTTCTCATGCTTGCCAGGCCCCCCTTTTAAAATAAGTTAATAAAATAAAAACAATATGATGATTGCTGTCATATATGAAATTCATACGTGTATGAAATTCCTAGTGTTTGGGTGCCCTTTCTGAACACAGCCTTTTGACACAATCCCTGTCCTTCTCGTGAATCTAAGCTCCTGAGCTCTACAATATTGGCAGATATTTCTTTCTTGTATTTGTTCTCCAGGAAGGGAGCCAATCAATATCATGGGCTAGGAAACAATGAATTGTGTATGGTCCTTTGGACTTTTTGAAAATCTGAAAATACCATCATTGAATAGGTTGTAACTGCATTTGGTTTTCACTTTGTTTAAAGCTTTTAACAGATTCAGTATCCAAAGTTACTAACTGCTCTAGGAAATTTATTACCTACAAGAATGTCATTGAAAAAAGACATCATGCTTCCAGTTATGAGCCAGACCCACTTACCTTGCTTTCTGTTTCCTATCTGAAATCCCCCCCCAGAAGACCCATATTCTATCCTCCTCAAATGACCCTACCAGCAGGTAGATTGGTTCATGAAGGTGAAGAGGCTTTTTCAAGTAACTTGGTCCCAAACCATTTTTTTTAAATGTTGATGCAAGATTGTTCTCTCCATTATATTACAGTGGGCCCTTGTTATCCTCTGTGGTTTGGTTACAGGACCTCCCCATGGATACAAAAATCAGTGGATGCTCAAGTCCCTCCCACAAAATACAGTAACATTGTGAATACTGTCCCTTATATAAAATGACAAAATCAAGGTTTGTTATTTGGAATTTATACTTTTTTTTTAAAAATATTTTCAAGACGTGCTTGAATCTATGAATAAAGAATCCATGGATGCAGAGGGATAACTGTATATGCAAAATGGTAGACACTTTACATTCCTAGAATGGCTGCCAAACTTGCATGTATGAGAGAAATTAATGTATTATGTAAAATATATTGCAATATAATATCCAAGTGGAAGAGGTAGAAACTATTATGTGGATGGTCTTCTACAGAAGCAACCATAAATCAGATGAGGCATCACACTTGTTCTGAATCAAGAAATATCCTGATCAGAGGGAGTCATTGCCCATGTCTGGTCAAGAACATTTAGAGACTAGAGAAGATGCATTTTTCTTGCAATGGATATTTGCTTCTTAATCACTTCTTATGCACACACTATGAGCTAAATTAACTTAAGGTGTTCCTACTTATGGGTTGTACTGAGGTATTCTTTGTTGGCACAAGATATGAGATAATGATAAGAACTGACCCTAAGCAGTATAAATTTGAAAATTATTTTCTATCCTCTACAATATTTGTTTGAAATGTTTTCCTTCTGCAAACATTCTCTTCAAAGTTCATCCTCAAATCTTTGCAAGACGTTAATGTGAAAAGATAAGTGATCACAGCTAAAGCAAATTAGTTTAAAATTTTGGAATAATATTTGCAGGATGTTTTCTTTAATTGACAGTGTCAACATTTAAAATACACTTGGGAAACTGGAAAACTTTCCACTGGCTTTACTTATTTTCCTCCTATTGTTGCACTCTTCCAGTTTAACATAAAATCTCCTTTGTCCATTGATACATACTCAGAGGGCTTACATGAATTAGTAGGAATTGCTCCATTGTTTTTAATATTGTGGAAGGGACACTGAAATGCAGAGATGAAATGCATGCATGGAGTATTACCTGATAGAAAAAAAAAATTGTATGGATGGGAGGTGGCTGGCTGGTGAATGACTCAACCTCCATCAGGAACTTAGTCTCAGTCACCAAAGAAAATCCATTACAGGCATCTGGAACTTCCTGCAAAGCTTCTTTATTTAAAACAGCAAAAAACACCAAAAAAGCAACAATAGTAAAAATGACTTAGCCTTAGAAGGCTAACTGGAACAGGTTAACCAACTACATAGTTGAAAAGTTAGATGCAACTACCTGAGATCTTTACATCTCAGAAAACAGACAAAGAAAAAGAGATTCTAAAAATGGCTGCGAGATCCACATGTTTCAGCCCACCTTGCTCCACCTTCGTGGGCGTAGTCTCTTCAGACTGATTGGTCAAACATGTATGATGTGTCTCTAGTCCAACCCTTAAATTACCATAATAGAACATGTGACTACAATTCCCAAAACAATGAATGTTGATTTTTCTTAACATAAACATTAGCTCATTCTCATGAAGCTTAACCTTGCTGGCTTCACTTGTTTGGACTAGATTCACACCTGGTGCTGATAACATGTGGCTCTGGCCTTGTAGAAAAGAACATCTTTTGCACAGCATGTAAAAATACAGACACACATCATTGCATTTCAACATTTTAAAATCATTGACTCTATATCCCATTAAAATCCTAACATTACCTTCTACTGAATATATTGTATGCAAAGGGATCTTGTAGCATGATGCAGTATAAAATAAAATAAAATGATGCAGTATTTATTGGCGAGTTGCAGAGAGAGCTGCCAAGGGTGCTCTTCCTGGGTGCTTCTAAACCTGTACCTCCAAATAAGGATAATGTCTTCATTTCTTTATTATTTTAAACCCCTTATAAAATATCTAAGATCCACACTAAGCATCTACCTTAGTGCAACAATCTTCTGTCTGTCCATCCATCCATCCCCTCCTCTTACTATCTGTCATTTTCTCTTTTTCCTCTTGGGGCCACCTAGTCCAATTCTCAAGAAGTATGGGAAAATAAAATAGGACTTAGCATTTATTTACTTTTCCCTGAAATGGCTGCCAGTTCTCTTGCAGCAAATACAACAGAGTCCATTGCTTTGTGAACATTTTATCCATTCCTGTGCTTTGGCTCTGCTATTTTCTTTCCACTGTATTCTTGTACTTCTGATAAGAATTCACCTCTGCTCTTTGCAATCACATTAGGCTTCCATTGGAACATTTATCTAGAAAGGGCCTATTTTATTCTCAAAGATATTGTGATATTATTTAATTATTTTATTTATTGGATTTATACATTGCTTTTTCCTGAGATGGTAGCAGATGGTAGCAGGCTCTTCTTGCCAAAAAAGGCAGAGGGGGCAAACTTTTTGCAGTCTATTTTTGCCTTCTAAAGGGGTAGATGCTTACTATATATAGTCTGTGGGGTAGTGGTTTGAATGTTGGACTATGACTCTGGAGACCAAGATTCGAATTCTGGCTTGGCCATGTAAGCCCTCTGAGTTACCATGAGCAAGTCACAGAAGATGGTAATGACAAATGCTGTCTGAAGAAAGTTGCCCTGCTTCATAAGAAAACCCTGTGATAGGTTCTCCTTAGGGTTGCTTGCCATAAGTCAGGAATGACTTGAAGGCACAGAACTGCAGCAGCAGCAGCAGCAGAAGCAGCAAAACAACAACAACAGCAACAACAACAACAACACCCACACACCCACACAAAAAAGGTTAGAATCTGAACCAGTTAATGATCCAAATAGGTACTGGATAGAATACCTGAAATCTGAATAAAATCTGGCCATTCTGGTGATATGAGTATTATGACATTCCAGTGTCATAATCCAACACTCAAACCATTACAGCACACTGGCATATACAGTATTATATCTACCTAATAACAGCAGCCAGTGCCAGTGCTGCTTTGTGATTCTCATGTCAGTGGGTGGTGAATCCTTTCCAGTTTTTTAATATGAATTTTAAAGGTGCTATCCAAGATGGGCCTATTTTGGAAATAAAGCTCAGCATCCTGGAGGTTGACTAAACCCTAGAATAGATTAACTGTCCCAATGATTTGCAAGCAATCAGATGATACTGGCCAGCACCTGTATGCCAAATTAGCCAAAGCCATCTAAAACTGTAGCTTAAGGAGGCTATCATAGGGCCTAAGCAGACTGCCAGAAATAGTGCACATTAAATTGAGGCACTGCCCTGGCTCAGTGCTAAGGAATGATGGAAACTGTAATTTATTGTGGCACCAGAGCTCTCTGACAGAGAAGGCTCAATGTCCCAGAAAATAATACAATTCCCATGACTCCCTAGCACTGAGCCAGGGCAGTGCCTCAATTTAATGTGCACTATTTCTGGCAGTCTGCTTAGGCCCATAGAAAGCCAAGATGCCCATTGCCCCTTAGTAGTTGAAGCATTGAAGCCAACATATTTATCCCTTGAAAAAACTGGGTTTACAAGTGCAGTACAACCCCTGTATCCAAGGAGGATACATTCTCGGCACAAAGGTGAAACTGTGGATAATAGTGAACACTATTGAAATGAATGACTTCTGTCCCATGCATACTATAGAATCATGATTGAAGAACTAGAAATGCTTAGAGAGAATGACTCTCTAGAAATCTCTGGGACTCTAGCATGGCTGTGTGGTCAACTTCTGGCAGAAACATAGCATAGCATAGAACAAAGCAATGGCAAACCCCCTCTGAAGAAATGTGCCAAGAAAACCCTGTGATAGGTTTGCCTTAGGGTTGCCATAAGTTAGAAATGACTTGATGGCATGTAACAACAGCAGCAGCAGCAGCAGCAACAACAACAACAGCAACTGTATGTAAATAAAGATGGTAGAAAATGGTTTCAGAGTTGGTAAGTAAGGTACAGTTCATGATAAAAGTTTAATCACTACCAGTGTGTCAGCATTGTTTGTAACTTGGGAAAAGGGTGCAGGGGAGATTGAAATAGAAGGTACAAATGTGAGCAGAAAGATATTATGTTTGTTTATGGGTCTTATCGTTTGTCCATTTGTCTTCTGAGTCATGCCTGTTAAATCTGGTGGAGAGTTTTTACTGAAGTTAATCTGAAAGAGTCAATTTTGCTGTAGAAGAATGAGCTATATTTCACTCTACCTCATGCATCATTAACAGAATTGCCTGCTAAACTTCAGCTCCAGAATCTCTAATAGAAAGCAAAGGGGGAGGGGGGAATGGACAACAACACCCTGGTGATAAATGAAAGAGAGGGAAATTGGCAAGATAGTGACAATACAGCAGTGCTGGCAGATTGGAAAACCAGGTCTGATATGTAATCTGAATGTCATTTGAAGAGAAAAGTGCTATATAATCATCCTGCAGTTTCTCAACAATCACTTTTAGGCCCTAAGACAAGTTCAAAATGTAGAATTAGCACTGTCAATGTGAGGATGTGTATTTTCAATTTCCATTGGGCCCAAAAATCTATACAAGGAAGCGGAGCTACAAAAACTAGTTTTTTAGAACTGTTACTTGATTCCAAGAAACTCAGGCAGGAGAATAAAAAATGCACAAATGATCTGTGTTATTGGAAAAGTCCAATACATGGGGGGGGGGGCAGCATGGGCAGAGTAACACTTCCAGATCTGCTTTTCCATCATCTGTCTTTAGGTTTTACTCTGGCCAATGGCAGCTGATGGCATCCATGTCAATGGGGTGATAAATACACTCTTGAATTTTCATTCAAATTTTAAAGAAATTGTCTAAGATGTTGAATCTTACTACCAAACATGCTCATCACCTTGGTCAGATCCTTTAAAGTGTGGGAAGCCATGTTGCTCTGTTACAGCAAAGCCAACAAATTATTTTGCAGCACTTTGAAAACCAGTCAGGTTTACCTGTTACAAGCTTTCTTACTTCAGGAATTACAATGAGTGCAGCAAGCAAGTTTAGGATTGTGTGACACATGGCTCTGTCCTTCAAGGAAGGTGGATGGCTTCAAAGTTCTTGTTATTGTCTGAAGCAACTGTCTCACTGTGCCTAATGGTAGCTTGGTCTCATGAAACAATTGATCCGGTTTACATATTAGGCTTAAATTATTCTTTTCCTACAGTGATAGAATTCAGAGACATAGCCATGCTAGTCTGGAAAATTAGTATGCAGTCTTGTAGAACCTTTGAGACAAAGTTTGTAGCATAAGCTTTTGTAGACTTGAACCTATTTTTTCAGATTCATTTTATCTTTTCCTACATGCATTGCAGGCTAATTATTGTCAATTGGAAGAGAAAGTGGTGGAGACACATCTGTAACATGACTGAACATTCCTCCATACATGTTGTATTTGCAAATGCACTAAAGTAAGGACCTCTTGATGTACCATTTCTAGAAATATTTCTGACTTTTCAGAAAATATTTCAAGATTTAAGAAATTGGCACCATGAGGGCACAACTTAGTTGTGCAAGGATTCTTACAGCTTTACTAGACCCTGGTAGAAATTACAGCTTTCTTTCTCTGAGTACCTTGAATTTTATCTGATGAAAAAATCTGAAGATCTCAACATTTGCAACATTTTTGTATCTCTCTGATTGGTCTCATGACTGATGTGGACTGATGTGCATTTTGAGTCAACAATTATAATGCCTTTACCAGATCTTGTCAAAATCTATACAGCTTTTTCAAAAATCAAGTATCTTGCAACACACAGTGGCAGATTAGAAGGGTAGTTTTCAAAGGGTGTTGTGGTGTTGTGATCTCTCCTTTCTCTTGAAATTTGGGGTGAGAAAGGTACTGTCGCCTTTCCAGATATGTGACATTGGAAAGGAAGCTTAGTCTGTATAAACATCTGTGGCAATGCAGGTGGCGCAAGAGGACAGGTATGAGCTCTTCTCCTTGTATGCTATATGTAAAATTTGCCGTGTGTGTAAGTATTTGCTTGTACAGTATATACAATTATATTCCAACTTTCCATCAATGTGCTCATGGTGGCATATGTAGCACTCCTCTTCCACACTTGATCATTACAGCAACCCTTTGATTTAGGCCTAGAGAGTAAATTTCCATAAATTTCAAGCCATGGAAAAACCTCATTTCCCCAAGGTTTTTTTTTGTGGGGGGGGCAGTCAGAAGAGGAAGGTGAACTGTTAAGAAAAAAAGAAAGAAAGAAAACTAATTGGAATATTAACATCCTTAAGTCCTTTGTTACGTTAGGAACATGGAATGTATTATGTATAATTTGATTTTGTATAAAATTATCATGTTTGGTATAGTAAAAATTGAGTTTATTCAGGCAATTATTATAAATTGAATTTACATTTTATTTATTATTTATTTATACAAATAGAGCTACACTGCTCTGATCTATTAGGAATATTTTTTAGTTTGCCAGGAGCCCTGGTGGCGCAGTGGTTAAATGCCTGTACTGCAGCCACTCACTCATAGTTGCAAAGTTGTGAGTTCAATACCAGCCAGGGGCTCAAGGTCAACTAAGCCTTGCATCCTTCCGAGGTCGCTAAAATGAGTACCCAGATTGTTGGGGGCAATTAGCTTACACTTTGTAAACAGCTTAGGGAGTGCTTAAGTGCACTGATAAGTGGTATAGAAATGTACTTGCTATTGCTATTGCTATCAGAAATAGGCAAAAACAATAAAAAACAGAAGAAACCATTATCATTAGGAAAAGGAAGGGGGCGGGAAGAAAGAAAATAAATCAAAATTATTCTTTCTCCACTAATTCTCTATAGATTCAATTAGATGTAAAAAGAACTCAGAAAAGGAATCCAAGCCCAAGACTTTGAATGAACTGATGATATATATAGTCTTCCATAAAAGTCTTCCTCTTAATCTAGTTTTTCATAAATATTTTTCAGAGAGTAAACATGTGAGAATGCCTTGATTTAAATAGTTTATTCATCATTCTAAAACAAAATATACCACAATCCATTTTCCTCTAATTTCTTTCTGGATTTTTCTCCCCACACCTTCAGATCTTTCTTTTAGGCCAGGCCAAAGACCAGGCACTCTCTGTTCAGTGACTTAATGGGTGCTAGAACCTGTTTCTCCTAAGCACCTGTCAAACTTTCCAACATTCGTTATGCTGGCCATGTTTCCTTTTAAAGAAATGTGTCTATGTGATAGAATAGATTCACCCCTTTGTTTTTTTACCTCTTCCAAAATCTTTGGAACTTATGGCACACTGGATGTGGAAGTGAAATGGAGTGTCCTCTTTTCCATATAAATTTAAATATAAGCACACAGTCCTTGCCAAACTCCTTGTATAAGAGTTTGCTGGCTTCTCTCCCCATCTCTTTCACAGAAGAGGGCTGGTAGTTCATCCCTCCTTCTAATCATATTTACTTGCCTGCCTAGGTATAATTCATAGAATTATAGTTTTGGAAGAGACCACAAGGGCCATCCAGTCCAACCTCCTTACCATATAGGAATACATAATTGATTCCTGACAGCTGTTTGATATATAGCAGTTTCAGCTATAGATCAAATGGGGTGGGAATAATGAAGCCCTCCTATTGTGGTTGGACTGCAACTCCCAGCAGCTCTGGTTAGCCAATAGTGAGAAATGCTGGAAGTTACAATCCAGTAACATTTGGAGGGATGCTTGTTTCCCACCCCTGGATTAGACAGATCCAGGTTCAAAGAGCAATTTTTTTCTGTGATTATTTCCCCATATCCTCTCTTTGTCCCACCCTGGTTTCTCCTCAGTGACCGAATCTTCACACTAGGAGTGGGGACAATGTTTTAAAAAATGGAAAAACATGTTTTTATGTGTTGAGAAACCCTGAGAAGATGAATCATGGACTGGTGAGAATCTTTATAGTTCAGGATTGAATTACCACAAAATTTGCAAGAGCTTTTTTTTTTCACAGAAATTAAAATTTTCTGCATGTGAAACAGCATTTTCTGTGCAGAAAACAATATTCACACACACACACACACACACACACACACACACACACACACTTATTTTCTTCACAGAAATAACTGGTCTCTGTGCAGAAAATTCTGCAACCAGGGACTTATTATGTGTAACATTTGTATATAGTTGATTTGCACAGAAAACAGCATTCTCCATGCAGGAAACAGGTTTTCTGGGCAGAAAATAATATTTCTGTGCCAAAATATTCTAACTACATGCAAATTTTGCAGAAGATAAATCCTCAACTGCAAATAGACTTCAAAAACCATGTGTTTTTCAAAGACTTTCTTGTAATGTGAAGAATATTCCTGAAATTACTTGTTGGTTCCTTCGAGAAGCAAATTAGTGAAGAATTACATTCCTACTTCACACTATAGTGAATGCTGAATTGGTTATTAGAGACTGGAAATCCCAAGAAGAAAGGGAGCTGGGAGAGCAAACTCGCAGGTGTTTGAATAGATGTAGCTGCTGAGGGTCTGCCTCTCAATGGCTGTTGGATGGGCAGGGTTGGGGTTAGGGACAGTTGTTGCCGATAGTGGGCGGGCAGGTGAGCAGGTTGCAGCAACAGCCATATAAAAATAAAAATGTGATGCCATGGTAGCAAAAGAGGAAGCAACAGCAGCAGCAACAGCACCACTGCGCCAAGCATTTAGGAGCCAACGGAGCAAGGAGATTTGAACTGATTGCACTCCCTCTATGGATGCCTTGCACCTGTTAGCTCTCAGGATAAGAAACATGAGTGCTTCTCTCTGATACTTTCCATAGTGCTATAGGACAGAATGCTCTGAAACTCCCTTGCAGCCCAGGTAATATATCAAACTCAGCCCTTGACCTCTTTTTAACCAGAAAATTCCATCATGCCACTTAACTAGGCACCATATTCTTTCATCCTGCTTGCTGGCAGCTGCCATTGACTTTTCTTTTGAGGGGTGTGCTGTCTTGGAGCTTAGCATACATCTCCATTTATGTGATGCCTTCCTTTTGTTTCTGTTTAAATGTTATTGTATGTCTTCTCTCTCTCTCTCTCTCTCTCTCTCTGTTCTTTTCCTCTTTCTTTTCTTGTCTGTCCATGCTGTTGTGCTGACCCTGTTCTGGCTGCTCATTTCGTGCTGACAGTAGCATCCATAAAGTGCCCTCTGCTGACCTGAGGAGAGTCTCGGCTCCCCCTGATACCTTCACTGTGTAAGTACTTGCCTTTTCTTTCCCTACTTTTAAAACACCCTATGTTTCCTTGCCCTCTATCTCTTCCTACTCTGCATGGTGTATGTGGTAATAACCCTTCAGTTGTCATGAAGTACTTGGATACAAACTTAATGTATTTGGGAATGCAGTAACATGGGCTTAGAATGAGTTTTTCATTGGAAAAGGTGACATGATGTTAGGGTTCTCACCCTGCTGAACCAGGGTAGACTGCAATGATAATCTAGTGGGTTAAGGACCAAGGTAGAATATCACCTGTCAGGCCAAGGAGAGACCAAAAGTGAAAATGATGGGTTAGAGATTGGCAGAATTCAGAATACATTGACTTTTCAGATGGCAAGTGGCTTGTGGACCATTTTAGGGGGGGATGTCACCAAACTATTTTGGATGAGACGCTGGTTTCCTGCTTTATCAACAAGGTGACAGGACATAGTTTTACTGTTTAGACAGCAAAATACTAGGAGTTTTGGTCTGCTTTTCTTTTCTTTTCTTTTTGTGTGATGACTCTTTTAAAAGAGAGATCTCAATAAAGGGAGTTCATTAACAATCAGGCCTACACCTATTCAGCATTGTACAAACTTGTGTGTACACCAAGAACAAGTTTCCTAAAATGGAAATGGAACTAAGGGCCTTTACAGACTGCCAGAAATAATGCAGCTTGAGGCCATTTTAACTGTCCTGGCTCAGTGCTAAGAAATCATGGGAAATGTAGTTTATTGTGGCACCAGAACTCTCTGTCAGAAAAGGCTCAATGTCCCAGAAAAAAAAAATACAGTTCCCATGATTCCCTAGCACTGAGCCAGGATAGTTAAAGTGGCCTCAAGCTGCATTATTTCTGGCAGTCTGTAAAGTCTCACTTTTCAGGAAGGAGTGCAGACTTGTTTTTAAAGTGGAACATGGCTTGGGAATGGGCTGCAGCCACATGGTAGAACACATGTTTTGCATGCAGAGTGTTCCAGGTTCATGGCTTGGCATCTCTGAGGAGGATTAGGAAAGACTCCTTTCTGAAATCCTTGAGAGTGCTCCAGCTCAGTGTCAACAATACTGAATCTATGAATTAACTCAGTATAACACTGCATCTCATGATCTCAGAGAAGCATTTTAGGTTCTTCCCTACTCTGTAAACTGTGTTAGTTTATATTAGTTATAATGAATCATTCACACTTCAGAAGATTTGGGCTGCAACACTTATAGTTCTTACCATTGATCTTGCTGAAAACTGAAGCCCAAAACAAGGCCAACATTTCTCTACCTCTGCTTTAGAGCCTCCTTTGTGTATTCTAATTATGCTTGTGCCCATCAAACAGAGGGACACTGTTTTATTTCTTAAATGTACAGCAGAGCAGAACCCTGAGTTATTCTCTTACAACACCCCTGAACATGATCACCCTTGTAGGCTATGTACTTTTCTAAATTAAAATTGCAGGAACAGTAAAGCAGAAAATTAAACCTAATAGAATAAGAATCCTGATGCTGTTGTCTCTGCTTAAGTGCTTGTAGATTAGTTGTTGCATGTACTAATGTAACTGTTGCATGACATTTTCAAACATATGTTGACTCTGCCTGATTACTTTTTTCTTTCTGAAAATAACTGCAACCAGGAGGAAAGTTATTTTGATTATGGGTACAACTGCACTGTAGAAATAATGCAGTTAGACAACACTTTAAGTGCTGTAGCTCCATCCTATGGAACCCTGGGATTTGTAGTTTTACAGTGTCTTTATCTTTCTCTGCCAAAGAATGTTGGTGCCTCCCAAGATTCTGTAGGATGGAGTCATGGCAATTAAAGTGCTGTCAAACTGCATTATTTTTACAGTGCAGATGTACCGTATGTGAATTGCGGATGTGAACTAACTTCAGTAAAAGTCAACAAATTTTGTTGTCTATCATTTTACTGGCTACCATCTGCTTTTCTTCTGTTATTCTAGTTGGTTTTCTGATCCAGATGCATATTTCCCTTATCATTCTCTTGTTATCTCTTTCATGATGCTCAGTGCATTAATCTCTGTACTCTTGTGAAGAACCACGCTCAATTTACACATACACTGTAAAGAACTCATGTCTCTGGTGATGGTATAGATGGAGTGAGAAACATGTAGCTATCCAGATGTTTCTGAACAACACTGCTTAATATCACTGGCTGCTACTAACTGGAGTTACAACCTAACAATATCTGGAAGACCACATGTTCCATAGCACTATACTTGCATGTACTTTTTAAAATGTTGTTTTTGATTATGATATTGGAATATTGCCATTTGGATAGGAATACTGCCACTACAGCACTTGAAGATGGGAATCAGATACAAGAAGAACAAAGCCACAGTTTTATAATGTTAGACTCCAAACTTACAGTTTTATACCTCTCTTTAGATTGCAAATGTATTATGTCACTAACTTAAATGTATGGTAAAACAGCACTACTGTGTTTGGGCACTTTGTGACTGGAGCTCTGCCGTTCTTCCTCCAGAGGGATTTTTGCTCCCATTTGGAATTTGCTTGAAAAAGTGACAAAGTGGAATTGATTTCTGAGTCACTTGACCTCCCTCCTTGGTTTCTTGAATATTTGGTTTCTTGAACATTACTTGAACATTTCAATATCCAAATTAATTTTAGATGGTGGGACAATGCATTAAGACAAAGATGGTTTTTGTTTTTGTTTTTACAAAGGGACCTAAGCTAATTTGTTAGCCAAAGATATTCTGTATCTCAAGATCTGAAAAGGATAGATTAATCAGGCAGCTGCACAATGACTGACAATTAGTGTGTCTGATAAATTAAAGCATAAACCCAAGGGGCATTATGGAAATTGGATTTGAGATGCTCATTGCTTAGCGATTGAAATGCTCTTCTTCAGCTTGGCAATGTGTGTTGTTTCGGAAATTCTGTTGGAACAATATGGCAGATTCTGTTCTGGGGAGCAGTAGATAACCTTCAAATGTCAAAAGACTACTTATGGAATTAGCTTCAATTTTGGACAGTGAAGGCTATAAATTGTTGGACAGTGTTTTGTATCATTAACTGGCATGACTGAATCTGAAATTACACTGGCATTTGAAGTTGGCACAAGATCACGCACATCATATAAAGTTATTTACCTATGGACTGAATGCTTGTGCACTGATTTTTGCAATGGTTTGGCTTATAAAAGACAAAAATCTTATTCATCATTGCTGACCACAAATAAAGGGCCTATCTGCATTCACAGATATATATATGCTAATCCATGGTGTTAATTGTTTCATAATAATACAATGCTCAGATATTTGTTTTCTTCTCTTTACATTCCGGGCAGGGAACAGTAATGGGTGATATCTGGTCCTATAGAATGCTCTGGGAACTGGAGATTTTAATGTGATTTACCTTTCAAAAGGATGACACAAGAAAAGGAATTTTACCTTTAATTTCTGAAGTAGGCAATATTAATTATTCACACAAATGTCCCAATGCCCCAAAATGCAAGAAGGGGGAGATAAGGTGAAGAGAGTCTATAGTTGTGGGTGTCCTCTTTGTGGAAATTTATATGTACCAAATTCCATTTAGCCAATTCATGTAAGACTTATGAGTGATTAGATAAAATTGATGAAAACATTTTGTTGGTTTTGAAAGGGTTTTTCTTATGGCTACTGATGGTTTTAAAATGGTATATTATAAAGTATTCCATTACAAACAAGGTACAAGTCAAATCTTCCTTATCTGGAATTCTGAAATCCAATATACTCCAAAATCCAAAATTGTCCACATGGGTGGCTGAGATTTTGACATCTTTTCTTTCTGATGGGTCAGTGTACAAAACTTCATTTCACACACAAAATTATTTTAAAATATTGTGTATAAAATTACCTATATTTATGTTTATAATGTGGATGTGAAACATAATTGAATTTCATGTTTAGACCTGGGTCCCATCTGTAAGATATCTAATTATGTAGAAGCAAATATTCCAAAATCAGAAAAAAAACAACCCCCCCCCAAAAAACACAAAACCAAAATTCAGAATAATTCTGGTCCCAAGCATTTTGGATAAGGCACACTCAACCTGTACTGCTTGGTGGTAATAATGCACTGTTTGTAGTTTTCC
This sequence comes from Phrynosoma platyrhinos, assembly GCA_020142125.1. Taxonomy (NCBI): domain Eukaryota; kingdom Metazoa; phylum Chordata; class Lepidosauria; order Squamata; family Phrynosomatidae; genus Phrynosoma; species Phrynosoma platyrhinos. Next base: position 195,518,718 of record CM034708.1, read on the forward strand.
TCCATTAAATCACATACCTATGAACTGATCATTTTTTATTGATTTATTGTTTTCTTCCTCTTTTATTACAATTTCATTTTAATATTTAAATGTTGTACACTATCATGAGAGTGTATTTTAGACTAGTTGGTGCAATGGACTATGGGGATAGATTTTTCAGTAGCACTGATTCTTATGAAGTTTAATCCCCACCCCCCCAAAAAAAACCTTCCTTTTGAAACATAATGTTTTATGCTTTGCATTCTCTTTGAATTCCTTCATTCGTTTCTTGAAGAATGGTGACTTGCAGCTCAGCAATATCTTGGGAGACTTGAGATTTATTTATTTATTTTGGTTTTCTCTTTGCTGCCATTTTTTTTAATGGCAGATTGATTGTGAACATCTATTGTAGGGACCAACCTGTTTGTCTAATATACAGACTGCAATCTGCTGACATTTTTCAACAAGCATGGAAGACCTCTTTGACAAGACAAGTTCAAAAGGAGTACTTATGTGTGACATATTCAAACTAAAATTCATCAAAAATGATGATGAGTCCTGTGATACCATAACCCCCACAAACTGTTTGTTGTTTTTGAAGCAGGAGACTAACTGTTGTCGATATTATCAACAGTTATGATTCTGTTATTAAGAGATCAGTCAAGGCTGAGGTTTTATTTCCCACTAAATGTGATAAATAATAATAGCAAAATTTGCAGATCATGTTGCTGACATTTATTGGTTCTGTGATTGACCATATATGAGTAGAGTGTACATACTGGACATTTGCATAGATATTGACTATATATCTTGCATTTCATTTATGGAGTTTTACTCCCTAGTTTCTCTGTGTCTGTCTGTCTCTCCCCCTTATCTCTGTTGAATGCACTCCATGCAGCTGATGAAGTAGGCACTAGTTTTTGAAAGTTTACAACACAATAAATCTGCTAGTCTATAGGGTGCCACACACCTGTCTTCTTTTCTGTTCTATGATGGCATCTCTTTATGTCTTGAATGAGTAAAGTGTTGTCAAAGCCTCACTTTTAATATGTATCTCTTCCAAGCTCTGAGAACAAAATCTCAGTAGCAAGGTTAATTATTTTTCTTTTGTGTCTGCTGTTCCCTTCTCTCTATTGTTCTAAAGGCACAGCATTTAATTAGTTTTGAATGTTTATTTCTTCTTCAGGAGATAGGTAATTCATTAATCTATCACAGTAAACATGCCCCAAGGGGAGTTCATATTTTCTGAAGTTTAATTTTGGGGAGTTTTTTAAAAAAAAGTAGACAGATTTCTCTCTTAATCATAATAGTGATGTTATAAATTCAATAGTGTGTTGCATGGGTCTCCCCCACCCAGATTTGTTGTTAAATCTGTCAGAAATCTGTGAGTGGATTCTTCTCCTGTATTTTCATGAACAGGCACAGAGGATAAGATATGGTTCACAGGACTTGTAAATAATTGGAAGGAGAATAAGGATGTGTTTTAATTAAAAGTTCTCTTCAAGCTGAATCAACCTGTTACGGTGATAGATATATATATTTTTTTGAATGTCAGATCAGTGCTGTGGGTTCAATTGCTGGCATGGATGCTCTCATTTTCTTTTTGCCTGTCACTGTAAGCATAGCCAAAATCAAATGATATGAGTTTTTCTGGCAGGTCTATATAATTAAACAGCTAGTGCTTGCAAAAGCTACTTTTTGATGCTGACAACTCCTGGAACCACCTCCACTCAAAATGGCAACTGGGAAATTGTAATCCAAAAATGTAACTTTTCCAAGCTTGACTAACCATAACCACTCACCAATGTGTGTCTTATTGTCACAGCTTATTATCAGTCTTCAGTCTTATGACCTGAAAACAGAAGCAAAAACTTGGTCCCTAAGACAAAGTAGATTCAGGTTATGTTGTCTTGCTACTGTTCTCATCTGCCATGGCTTCAGATAAGAGGAAATAGAGTTCAAATGTATCATGGCCTTCCTCAACTCCTTCTACTACTGTGAGTGCTGATGGCTGCCTCAGTGGATCTACCTCTTCATTGGTACTTATTGGACTAATCAGGGGATTGACTCTCGGTCTCATGCCAATAGGGGCTTCCTGCCATTGACTGCTCCACCATTGTTGGTACCACTGAAAGACAAGATGGCAGTGGCTACACTTGGTGGAGGGCCTCTTTGCACCTGGATATCCAGGCACTGCCATGCCCCTGCCCCCCCCCCAGAACATTTTTCTGTGAATTCCAGTTCTAACTATTTTCTCTTTGAAGCCTGGTGTAGAACTGTAATGGGGTCTAAAATGGATGCATATATTTCAGTAGCCTTTGGTTCATTCCCTTAGCCCTGCATTAAAAATGCATCATTTGGCTTTAATGACTTTTTTTGTGTAGAATTGTACTGGTATATCAGAGCAACACTATGGCACTTCCTTATCTTGCTTCTTAGCAAGACAGAGAAGTTGACATGCATGGAACATTTCTTGAAGTGTTGTTGTCCCATACTCCAGACACAGTTGGCTTATCAGACTCCTCACATTAGGAAGATTCAGGGCAACTCCATCTCCCAATAATCATTCAATCATAGTAGCCATTGGCTTCAGAACATGAATTCCCTAGAGGGGAACAGAAGTATTTTCCTGAAGAAATACTCAAGAAGCTCTGTGGCAAGCAAGGTCTCAGAAGGGCTGTCTAGCAAGGTCATTTCTTCTGAGGTTGAGGAAGCCATATTCTATAATTACCTACCTTGACCTTACTAGATGTGCTTCTAATCTCCCGACTATTAAGTTGTCCTTTTACGTTAAGGCAATTGCTGTAGCCTGCTTTTCCTGACCAGAACAGAGTATATTAAATGCATGAAGGACTTCCACATTTAGAAGGTGAGGTAGGGTTAAGCTGCTTCCTCTACATTCCTATTTGTTTGAAAACCTGGCTAGGAAGCAGTGACTGCTAAGATAGAGATTGCTACAGGCGAATGTAGTGATAGGCAAAATCAGCTTAGAATTGCACTATTTCTCCCAAAAGGAGCACAGCTGTAGTTGGGAGAGGGGTAAGGTTGGATATAGCAATGTTTCTATAGACCCAAGTAAGTTTGTCCTGTGGCCTACAAGGCTTGTCAGCCATTTTAGCTTTGCCTGCTAGTGGAAGACAATAATCTGAGCAACACCATTCAAGCTTTGGTAATTCTGAGGTTGATCTATTGTAATGAGCTCTGTATGTGACTGTTCTTGAAGATGGGCTGTAAATTTGTTCTATACAAATTACTCACTGACTGATGGATTTCAACAGATTTTCTTATGTGTTTTAATAGAATAGTCATCACTCTGTTTCTAGTCATTTCCAGTTTATTTCAAGCCTACTTATTATATCATGGGATGACTTCTTCCAGATGAATACCCTTCTAGAATTGATTGATCTGATTGATAAATCAATGAAAGTTAGGATTTCCTCATAAGTGAAGACTAGATTAGCTTCCATAAGAAGCATCACCTGGTAACTGCTGGTACCCCAGAACTTTGGAGGCTGCTTATGTTGGTTGCTTATATGGTTGTTTATATTTAAATTGGCTTTTACCTGGTATATATTTTAATTTGTAAATGCTAGGTTGTCACCAGTCTTACATTTCTGTATTTTGTTTTTTCAGTCTAAATTAAAAAAAATTACATTTGTCTTGGTTCAGAATCATTTTGAATTGAACCTCTTCTCTGTCCTGTCAAGGGAGTTTATCAGATGGTACAGATCCTGTGCAGAAACTGGATGTAAACTGAACCCCCCCCCAAAAAAAAGCAGGTAGTTTTTCAGATGATGTTGGGGTTAACCTGAACAGAAAGTATAAAACTCTCGCAAAAGTAGGTTGTTTTTCAGATGACGTTAGTGTTAATGAGAATTAACGTGACATCAACTCAAATGGAAACTAGACAAAACCCACTCCTTTTTACTTTCAGAAAATCCTGAAAGTAAAAAGGGGCAGGTTTTGTCTACTTTCTATTCGAGTTAATGTCACATTAACCCCGTTGTGTGTGAAAAACTATTCACTTTTGCGGGTTTTTCCCATTTTTTAAAATCCTGTTTCTGCATGGGATTTTTGCAGTTTGGCCCATGTGATAAACTCCATGATCATCTTGAATCCTTTCACTTGCTTCTGACATTAGTTACTCCTTCCAGTCTGATGTTAATTGCATATTTTATGAGGATCCCTTCTATTCTAGATAATTTAAATAGATGTTTTACAGCACTCAGACTAATATACTGCATTCAGACTAAGGGGGGTTTCAGACTGCCAGAAATAGTGCAAATTGAGTCCACTTTTAGGGTTAGGGTTAGGGTTAGGGAATCATGGGAACTGTATTTTATTGTGGCACCAGAGCTCTCTGACAGAGACGGCTCAATGTCTCAGAAAAAAACAATTCCCATGATTCCCTAGCACTAATCCTAACCCTAAAAGTGGACTCAATTTGCACTATTTCTGGCAGTCTGCAACCCCCCTAATATACACTTGTCACCTGCTTGCAGGGTTAGGACTCAACCAATAATTTCAAATTACAAATATATATATATTATTTTATCCCACCTTTATTCCATAACTGGAATGCTAGAGCAACCCACGAGATGATTTAAAAACAAGTACAAAGAAAACACAGTAAGTTAAATTATCAAGACAGGTTTTAAGAAGTTAAACTATTAAAACACAATTGAATTACTATCAATTTAAAGCACATCAATTAAAATTACAAAAATAAATGTGGTACCTAACTGTAGTATAGTTGACAGCTAGTCAATTTTGGGAGGTATACTTGAATAGAAAACCCTTTGTTTTGTGTCAGAAAAGGAAGGAGCATTGCACTGCATGGGAGCCATCACCAAGACCTTCTCTTCTTTTCAACAGAGGTACCTTGGAGGATGGCAGGACCTCAATGTTTGGAAGGGGCTATATGGCAACATGTAGTATTTGTGATATTCTGGATGGAATCATGCAGGGTTTTATAGGTCATACCAGCATTTTGAATTGTGCTTGAAAACAGATTTACTACATCATCAAGGGATTGAACTAGAATAGATAACTACTGAGCTCTCTCCCAGCCCTGATTCTCTAACATCGACTTAGATGAATAAATGAAAAGTGTACAGCATGGAGAAACATGTGCTTAGGGAGAATTTTTTTTTAAAAGTATCAACTTTGCTCACATGCAAACTCATTATATGCCAAAGTTTCATTCTGCTCATCAGTTTCCAATGTTCATGGGCAGAAAACTTGCATCTGGGCAGACAGTTATTGAAGAAAGGGAACAAGCAGCTGAAAACCGATCATTCCCATACTCTGAAAATTCAACCATTTAGCTCACTTCTTGGCATGCAGGTCAGAATTCCTGCAGTGCTCAATATCATTAGTACTGCCTAAATGAGCATCATTTTTGCTATACACATGTTCTTTAGGAAGCAATGGAGCAGAAATTCAGAGACAAATACTTAGCTGTAGTATCCTCCTGTTGAAGTAAATGGAATGCATTTTTTTCTGGTCTGAGATTGTATTTCTTATATAGGAAGCCTATAGGTAGAGGAAGGAGACATAGGAAATGTTTTTGACAACATTGTTCACCTTACTCTTTGATTACCAGCACCCAGGAGTGAGTGTCCATGAACATCTAGACCACAAGTGCGCAAAGTACAGCTTTGGGAGAACATGTGCCTCAGGAGGTTTTTAGTGGCCATCAACTCTTACAGGCTCTTTTGACCTAGTTCATCTTTCCAGTCAGATTCAGAATCACCATGCACTTTTTAACATTCAATAAAATATCCATTTTCAAAATCAGAAGTGGATGTCTGGCCATGTTTGGTTTCACCATTTTAATTTTAGAGTATGTAGGGCCATCTGTGTGGCCTCAGCCCAGCCTCAGTTGCCAATCCCTGACCTAGACAAAATAGCATCATCTACACACAAGAGAAAGGTATCTACAGGCTTGAGGGCTACCTCAAGGCTTGCAGAACTACACAAAATTGGAGAGGGCAGGGGAAATAAGACTTGGTGGAGTACCAAAGCAGCTTAGCAAGGACTGAGTAAACTCAGTGGCCATGAATTGGCACTGGAGGAAAACCTGGAGGTGATTGTGTTATAATGGAATGTCATAAGGGCATGGCTAACTGACTGGAACACCAACAATATGAAATGTTGGTTGCAGGCTTGTTGAAACAATATGGGGGGTATCATAAAGTAATAATTATCACTTGGATAACTGATTTTTTGTCATTGTCATCATTGATCCTTAAGTGCATGATGTTGAGAAGATCAGCTCATTGTGTCTTTTATTTTTGTTACACTTTAGTCATGTCTGGTACAACTTTAGTCATTTTTGGTACAAGTTATGTGATCTCTCCTAGATGTTCCCATGACTAGCCTGGCTGCCATATTTTGGACCAGTTGAAGTTTCTGGATTAGGCACAAGGGTAGACCCATGTAGAGCGCATTACAGAAATCCAAATGTGAGTTTACCAGAGCATGTACCACAGTTTCAAGATCCCTCATGTCCAGGAAAGGGCACAGCTGGAGTATCAGCTGAAGCTGATAACAGGCACTCCTGACCGTCGCATTTGCCTGACTAGTCATGTGAAGCGACGAATCTAGGAGCACCCCCAGACTGTGAACACAGTCCTTGGAGGAGAGTGTGACTCCATCCAGGACTGGAAGGTGTATTCCCAAGCCTGGTTTCAGGCCCATCACTCTTAGTAGTTCCATTTTCTCTGGATTCAGTCTCAATCTGTTTTTCCTCATCCAATCCATTACCGCCTTAAGACCATCATTGAGAGGAGAGACGCCATCTGAGGTTTGGGCAGACGATCAGGTCATGGAGAGATATATCTGGTTTTCATCAGCGTACTGAAGACACCGTGCTCCATGCCTCTGAATGATCTCTTTCAGTGGCTTCATATAGATATTGAATAGGATTGGGGACAGAATGGCGCCCTGAGGGAACACCACAATTAAGCTCTATTTTAGAAGAGCAACTGTCCCCGAGCCTCACCCTCTGGGATCTGCCCAAGAGGAAGGAACGGAACCACTGCAAAGCAGTGCCTCCAATTCCTAACTCTCTCAGGTGATCCAAGAGGATGGAATGGTCTATTGTGTCAAAGGCCGCTGAGAGATCCAAGAGCACCAGCAGGGTCACACTACCCCTGTCGATACCCAAGCGGAGGTTGTCAGGCAGAGCAACCATGGCAGACTCAACTCCATATCCTGTCCTAAAGCCAGTATGAAATGGATCACGATGACATCATTCATGAAGTGGAAGAGTGGTTTAAGGCGCAATCTGCAGACTTTTACAATAACAGTATTCAGAGGGTCAAGAAATGCTGGGAAAAATTGTCAAGGCCATGTGGCACCCTGTTCTGAAAAATGACATGGATGTGGCCACTGAAAGGAACTGGAGCAATAATAACAGGGTTACTACAGTACAAGTGGCAGGTGCATGAGTCAGCATTTGGTGAGCTGTGCATCATGGGAAGCCTGATGCAACATGCACAGTGGATGGGACAAGCCAGGTATGCATCATGGGAGGTCTGATGCAACAGTCCTGATGCAATGGGCACTGGGATGAAACTAGCCAGGTTTTATTAGTGATTGGCTGTCACATGTTCCTAAGAAGACCACCTATATATGGGAGAGAGTCAGAATATCTGTTGTTGGTTAATTGTGGTTAGTGGTTGGTGAAGCACTCTGTTACTCTATATAGCTATGAGTATTCAAGATGGACATCTGGTACTCTGTGTATCTTTCTAAATATTAGCAACAAAGATTAAAGCCCTCTCTGAGAGAAGCCTCTCTGTGAAGCTATTCCTTTCAGCAAGTCGAAAGCAGCAACTGCGTGTGGGAGGTTTTTTCCTGTGGCGTCTGGAGCAGACTCTTCACAGATGACCAGCTTCTGGGCATTCTTGCCTATGTGCATCTACTCTGCATGTGTGTATGCTAGATCCTGCTGTCTGCATACCCCAACAAAAATGTGTAAATCTGGATGGTGACTATGTAGAGATAAGTTAACAACCACAAATCAAAACAAACTTTCTGTCAAATTTTTTAAAAGGTGATAATTAAAACTTTACTATACGCCCTCATACATATATTTAAAAAAGAAGGCACTTCAGTTGGATATGTCAAACCTCTACATCTCAGATCCATTAATAATGAAACTGTATGTAGACTAGGATCTATTTAGTTACGGAAAAATTCTTTTGATACTTTGGATAGAGCATAATTGTCCATTCAAGGCCAGTCTGCACCTTGTATCCACTGTATTGAAGTCACTTGTGCATTATCTTAATTTGTGGAGTAATTTACTTACACTAAATGGGCAACTTTTCCCCTCCCCCTCCCACTTTTGTCCAGTTGATTAGTTATTTTTGATGTCTTTATTCTGGTGTTCAAACCAATAAGATCAGATTCTTAGACCATCTTAAAACACAATAAAATTATTCAAACATTAAGACCAAAATATATAAGCAATCAAAAGTGGGCCATAAATAAATAAATAAATAAATAAATTCTACAAAGGGATTTGCACACAATAAGGGAGAGAAAAGGGACATATATTGGCTGCGAAATGGCATGACTTAACTAATGCAAAATTTGTTAGCTACAAAAGAAGAAACCCCTAACCTTCTATAGGGGATGCCACTGGGATTGCTGTAAGGTGATTAGCTGCAGTGGTGCCTGGGAGTAATGCTGCAGCTAGGTTGTGCACCAAAATCTCACTACCTGTCATAGGGCAGGGCTGATTATACAACTGTTGGCTGGGGGAGGCATAAACAGCCATAGCTACTGTTGTGGGGTGGGAGGTGGCATTGCCAAATGTTGGAGATTTCAGATATCCCACTAGAACTGAGAAAAAGTAAAAGAACAGCAGAAATGTAGGTGGAAAATGGGAAGATATGATTCCCTAATGGAGCTGTAAGCAGAGAAGGTGTTAGGAAGGTTGGAGGACAGCACTGCAAGGCAGAAGGGAAAGCCAGATGTGGATGTGGGGGCATTTGGCTGAGACAAACCTAGAGTGAAAAAATAAACCAGCCTCTTCCCCCAAGAGAAGCTGATAATATTTGTAAGGGTGCATCTACACTGTAGAAATAATGCAATTTGACACCACTTTAAATACTGTAGCTCCATCCTGTGGAATCCTGGGATTTGTATTTTTACAGTGTCTTCAGCCTTCTCTTTCAAATAGTGCTGGTGCCTCACAAAACTATAAATCTCAGGATTCTATAGAATGGAGTAATGGCAGTTAAAGTGGTGTCAAAATGCATATTTCTACAGTGTAGATGCATTCTCGGGCAGTGCTCCTCCCCTCGCTAGCAGATATTTCCAGACTAGGCTGCTTGGGCAGGTGAACGTTGCAACAGCTAACATCTTTTCCTGATCCTGAGGGAACTCGCCATCAGGTCTGATATGATCTAGATGTTACTATTAGATTATTGATGCCACACTTGTTCCATACCTTGTAAATAGAGCAAATCCCAGGAGCAGATTTTTGCCATGTGAAAATACGGTCCTTCCCTTTAAGGGGAATGGAACAGAAAATAGAGGAATGACACATTTGAAAGAGCTTTGATACAAGCAAGTCTTTCTCAAAGCCCATGTCATCCATATTTGCTGGGACCTATGATGAGCTCCTCCTCATGTTGGTGGTGGGGTAAACTATGCCTATCCAAAAGATATGATTTCAAAATCTTTGGATGGCCCCATAGATCTCCATCAAACAAAATGACCCCAGGATTCTTAATGTATCGGGAGCTCTCCAAACAGCTTATTTCTTTATGATTAGTTCAGACTTCTCTCTCCTGCCCCTCCAAATACTGTTGGCAAATTAAATTTGGATTTGTGCTTGAGCAAGTCTGTAAGTTTTCCTTGTTTTTCCCCTCTTGAACTAAAATAATAACTTGCAATCTGGATGACTTGGGCATTGGCAATACAAAAAGAAAGAAAGAAAAAAGTTATCTGTTTTGTCAACTTCATTTCAACATTCCTTACTTAGCAGCAACAGAATACCTATTCAAAAAGAAAGAGAGACACCATTTGTGCAACATTAGGTGATGCTGTCTTTTCTTGCTTTCTTCTTTGCCTGTTAATTTTCAAAACTGTCAATCTCTTAGAATTTTCACCAAAATGTTGTTTGAATTTGTTCTCTCTCCTTAGCCACAGACCATTCAATAAAATGCTCATCTTCTTTGACACAAACTGCTTAGCTATGTGTTTCTTGCTATAAATGTATGTATGTATGTGCTTCCATTTAAACTGACAGTCTTTTGATTTAAAAATACATAGTTAGGATGGTTATGGTTTTTTTTTGGGGGGGGAGTATGATCTAATGACAAGAAAACATCAAATCATATTATAAATAGCAAAAGTAGCAACCATACTTTTCATAAAGAAAATGAAAAAGCAATCCATAAAACTTTAAAAAGCCAGGTCAATATTTAATTTCACAATCTGTTAGTTTATTTCAAACTTTAGAAGGCAATGATACCCCCCCCTGTATTGATCTTTATTTCTCAGTCAAATGCTTTTTGAATGTTAAATAAATACACACTGTGTCAAGAAATAGGACAAGTTAGCTTGCACAGGACATGCTGTTATTCATCTGCTGCTCTCTCTTCCATCCCCTGTGTTCTTAGTCCCCGTCTACCTACAAACACAGCAGGTAGTTTTACTGAATAAGAAGAGATGTCCAAATGCCAGTTGAGGTAGACAGCTGTCCCCTGAAGCTGCATGGAAATTATGTGTGCAGCTGTGTCTCTAGACAGATCATGACAGCTTGCCTTGGATGTACAGAACTTTTGACGTCAGAAGGTAGCTGGACAACACACCTATTGCTATTTACAAAGGGTGATTTATTGTCTATCTGGAGTATGGTAGGAGGAAGTATGATTTTCTCACTAGGGAATATGTTATTAATCTTTAAAATTCTACCACATTGTCTGAACCTTAGAATATGTTATCTTCTTCCTAATGAAAGACCTGCAATGATAACATACTTTCCCCTGCTCATAGTCTTAACCTATTGTTAGGGTTCATCCTTCTTGTCATTTCTAAGCTGAGACAGTTTCTGCCTTAAGGTGCTGCTTTAACAGGGAGTTCATTTGCCAGTTCTTTCAATTTTTTTTTAAAAGAAATCTGTTCAGAGATGACAGATCTGTTTATGGCAATCAGCCCAAGGTATAAAATAAACTCCCTTGAAAATATTTGCTAATTGCCTTCTCAGTAAACTTTAATGGGGGAAGGTCAGTGAAATATGATGCATTGGGTCTAAAAGTGTGACTTTGGTTTGAGCTCAAACATACTGATATAATAATTTACTTGGGGCTAAATTTATTTTTTAAAGTTAAATGTCTGTTTAGACTAAGTTTAAAATTTAGTTTCACTGCAATCTTATGAATGCCTATGCAGAAGCAGAAAACAAGAGGAATATATTTTGGTTCATGTTGTAATGCAAACCTACCTAATTTGCATTTCCCAAATGCATACAGAAACTAAAATGTTGTCATGCTTTAGTATTTGCAGTTGTCTGAAATTTGTAATGTGATCCCTAAATTAACAAATTCATGGAGAAATGTGTATGTTAGAACAAAGAACATACCAGTTATGATATTAATAAAAAGCATATATAAAATAATTCTGTTAGGAAAGCTGCTTACAAAAATGCAGATTAGAATAAGGAAATGTGTACTATTAGGAGAAAAGTACATGGACATATGCTTGAATGTTCACACAAACTCTTTCTTTGAATGACAGACTGATGTAATAATAGGTTAGAAGGAAAAGGAAAAACTGGCAGAACCCATAATTAGGAAATTAAATCTTTAAGCTTTCAGCTGAAATTCTATACACAATTACCTGGGAGTAACTCTCATTGAACTCCTTGGCACTAATGGTTAAATAGATGTGTATAGGGTTGCATTTTTAGCAAGCTTGAACTACCTCACTCTCCCTAATGACAGGGCTAACTGTGGTTACTAGGTGCAGAAACTAAGGATGTCTAAGAAGGAGTTTCAGCACTTGTTACACAAGTCACATCCTGCTGTAATACTTCCTCCTCACTTGGGGCATATTCTTTCTCCAGAGAAATCCAGATTCATTCTCTTTTACCTTAGTAAGGTAGGATGGATCCCATTTTATATCTAGCCCACTCTAGGTGGGTGGGTATGGAAGATAATGTATCTAGGCTTGTGTGTGGTATTGTTGTTCCCTGAAAGTATTAAAAATGTATTAAAATTGTATTCATTTTTAAAATAGACATTCCTTCTTTTCATGGAATAAGTGTCCATGGTGCTGAATCTAAAATTCAAAATAAATGCAAAATTCAGTTAAAATTTACATATACCAATCCACCACAATAGTCATTGTTCCCACTAATTGAAAAGAAGTCTAACCCTGGGAAGTTTTCATGAGCTAATCATTGGCCATTGTGTGAACAGATTGCTAGACTAAACAGGATTTTGGTCTGATCCAACATGACCCTTCTTATGTTCTTATGAGCCTCAAGTCTCTATAATGCTGGTGATAAAACACTGAGAGTTATTTACAGGAGTGGATTACTTTTTTGTTGTTGATGAAGCTATTAAGTTCAAGTGAGTTTCATTTGTGTTTGGTTCAGATCATATAAAACTCCTTGGTTTTCTGGCTGGCAAAGGGGAGCAACAGTATTTATCTAAAATCATTATTGTAATGCTCTTTGGACAAAATCCTAAAATTGTTTTCAAGAGAGAATACAGTTTTTAAAAGTCAACATATAAGCAGACAAAACAAGTCAGTTGCATCTTTAAATCATGGGAAATAAAAAAAGTCTGGCACCTGAAAGATAGCATAATAGGTGATGGTTATGGTTGTGTCTACACTGCAGAAATAATCCAGTTTGACACCACTTTAACCTGTAGTTCCCAAAATTCCACAGCACTGAGCCGTGGCAGTTAAAGTGGTGTCAAACTGGATTATTTCTGCAATGCAGATGGGTCTAAAGTTTCCATGCCTGCCCCCCCCCCCCTTTGCAAACCTGAGGGAGAGCTGAAGAATCTCAGAGTGAGAATGCTGACTTAATTTTTTAAACTATGGGCTGCTTAGAGTGTTCTATAGATTCTGCAAGGGTTCTTGCTTAATGTATTATGCTTAGTGACATAGAATCATAGAGTTGGAAGAGACCACAAGGTTCATCCAGTCCAACCCCCTGCCATCCAGGGGAACCCAAAATCAAAGCATCCCCAATAGATGGCCAGCCTCTGTTTTTAAAGACCTCCAAAGAAGGAGACTCCACCACACTCCAAGGGAGTGTGTTTCACTGTCAAACAGCTCTCACTGTCAGGAATTTCCTCCTAATGTTGAGGTGGAATTTCTTTTCCTGTAGCTTGCATCCACTGTTCCGAGTCCTATTCTCTGGAGCAGCAGAAAACAAGCTTATTCCATCCTTAATATGACACCCCTTCAAATATTTAAACAGGGCTATCATATCTCCTCTTAACTGTCTCTTCTCCAGGCTAAACATACCCAGCTCCCTAAGTCTCCCCTCATAGGGCAAGGTTTCCAGACCCTTCACCATTTTTGTAGCCCTCCTTTGGATACTCTCCAGCTTCTCAACATCCTTTTGAATTGTGGTGCCCAGAACTGGACACAGTATTCCAGATGAGGGCTGACCTGGTCTGCCTTGTGACAGGCCATTCCTGTGTCTCTGAACTTGTCTGAGGGAACATTTGAAATTGTGGAACTACCACTGTAAAGACCCTGACACTAATAGCCATTTGTGTTATCTTATATGGCAAGGGCAACCATAGAAACCCTTTGCTGAAGAGTCAGTTGGGTAGGTAGCAGCATTTTAAAAGTTGTAATAAAAACATAATATATGTTTCTGACCTTTCTCTCAAAGGGCTTTAAGAAGACAGAATCCCAATAAATCAAAACATGACCTTGTTTGCACAAAGCTTGTCTTTTAAGATGGGCAGCTCAGCATGTGGTGATTGTTATACTAAAGGTTTTTTTCCTCCTCTCCTGTTCCTGCTCATTCCAGGAAAATAAAATTCTCTTTTTTCTGTACCTGTACTAGCTTTGACTTGACATTATTTTCTTACAGATCTCTTGTTTTTCTTTGCAGTCCCCATGCCATCCCAGAACGCCTACGGATCAGAGTAAATAGAATTAGTTTGCAAGATTATGAGGGGCTGCATTATGACAAGGAAAAGCTCCGGGAAGCTTGTAAGTTTCCTTTCCTTTTTAAAAAGGTGATTTAGTATAAGTGTTTTCATTCCCCCTCCCCCCTCATATGTATATAGGTAACTCCGTGATAAGGAATCCACAGAATTTTGCAATGGAACTGCCCAATATAAAAAGTGCATATTAGAAGGAGGTACCAATAAAAGATATAGAGTAGTTACAATAACATTTAAAGTGCATTATATTAGGAAAATTACTTATGAAATACATTTGTAGAATTGTATACTGATGGCCTCAGAATGGATTAAGAGAAATGTGGGGAAAAACAGACCTTGTATATTTTCATGCAAAATTGAAAAAAAATGTTGGTCTGAACCAAATTAAAAATTAAAAAACAACAACACCATTTGGGGCAAATAAAATCTTGAAAAATGAGAAATGGAGTGGTGAAAATAGGCCATTTTAACCATTTCTGCTTCTAAACTATCACATTGTAGTTCATCATGTTTTAACCTTGGGCAAGATGCTAACGAGTTACTTTGAAAGAGACACCTTATCTTTTTTTTAAAGTTATTTTTCTAGTGGATTATAATAGATGCTTTCTGTGCAAATTGCCTGAATTTAATATGTGTTTAATGTTTGTAGATTTGTTCTTTATGCCTTATTATCAGAAATTAGGGATGGAAAGAATATTCCAAAATATTTGAAAAATGGTTAAAAAAAATGGTTCTTGAATATTATCTCTATGTGGAAATATTCTTTAAATATTGACTAGTTTAAATATGTTACTTCTTTAAATATGTTACTTGTGCATAAAATACTGTTTTTGAACTAAAATAACACATGTGAAGTTGTGCCTGCACTGCAAATAGTCTTCAACAAATTTACTGTGTGAAGAAAATTGTTCAATTCACTTGTTGCTTCGTTTGAGATAAACATTAGCAAAGAATAGCATCCTTGGCAGAAATGCAAAGTTTAAGTTCATCTTATGTAAGGACAATGGCTGGAAGCATCCATGCAACCTGGAAGGCCCAGATTATTAATGCAGGATACTGAGGCCTTAAATATGTATTAAACCAGGTTTGGTTCTATATCTTCATGCCAATATGGAGTCAGTAGCCATTCAGTTTCACATGTTGGACAGTCAGTTTCACATGTTGGACAGATACTTTTTTTCTGAGTTGGAAAGATGTTGTTAGAAGAGAGGTGGTTAAAGGGCAACCCATAGAGCGTGTGCAGCCCCTAGGAACCCATTTTGTGGTGCCCAGAGATCCCATGGATCTACCTAAAAATGTATGTTTTAGACACAAAAAGGGGCTGAAAAGGAAGCAAAACCACTCAAAACTGTCATAAAGCATGGAAACTTGTCTTCCCTTGCCTCCACTATCTTAACCTCCCCACCCCCGAAAGCTGCAGGAATTGGCCATATTTAAACAAATTTCTGAAACTCATTTCTGAAATCCCCTCCCTCACTGCTGTCCCCTTTTCCTTTTGTGTGTCATGTCTTATTTAGATTGTAAGTCTGATGGAAGGGAACTGTCAAATGAAAAATTTTAAGCTGTTCTGGGGACCATTTTGTTGAAGCACAGGGTATTAAAACTCTAAATAAATAAACTGGAAGACATGTACCATTGCATCTGGTTACATCAGGTAACATCAGCAGCAGTTTGGCCTTTGGTGGTGGGTAGGTGGAGGAAAAATGGGCCGAACCATTTGTCTACCATTGTGTTAAAGGAAGAGAGTGGAGCCACTCATTGTGATATGAATACATGGGATTTTAAAGAAATGTTTGGCAATCTGGCATCAATATCCCATAATTCTACTATTGTGAAGCCCAATTTTCCCTTGTATCTTAAGCACGATGAAGCTTGTTTTGACCTTTTGCTAACATATAATACCTGTTTTCTACTTTAAACAGAAATGCATCAACCATTTCATATTTTTCCCCATACTATATGTATATTATTTAGTGGTGTAGGGAAATACATCAGTTATGACAGGATCATTATAGGCTGAGTCTTCTTTATCCAAATTGCTTGGAACTAGAAGTCTTTTGGATTTTGGATTTTTTTGGATTTTGGAATACTTATATTTACATAAATGTACATAATGAAATATCTTGAAGATGGGACCCAAGTCTAAACACAAAATTCATTTATGATTCATACATGCCTTATACACATAGCCTGAAGATAATTTTATACACAATATAATAATGTTGTGCATGTAACCAAGATTGTGTACAGTGAACATCAGAAAACAAAGATATCACTATTCCAGCCACCCATGATTTTTTTTTTTAATATTTCTGATTTTGGCATTCCAGATAAGGGAGACTCAACCCGTATAGGTTTACAAAGACTCACATTGTAACAGGTGGTCATGACACAATGAATATGTTTAGTGGGAAACATCAGCTATTACAGCCAAAAGTTGTAATCTTTCTTTTCAAAATTATTGGGCTTGGAAAGTACCAAATGCTTGGGATTAACAACTTGGATATTACTGACATAGCTTACACAAGTAATAACAACTTGGATATTACTGTCATAGCTTACTTCACCCTTCTTGAGCTTTCTGGCTAGTTTTCATGGCTTGATAGAATGTGGACCTATGTATTCTGATCTAACTATAATATTGGTATTGATGGAATAATGCAAATACCTTTGTAGTCATTGAGAACATTCCATTTAATTTCACTTGAGTCTTTGATGAAGACCGTATCAACCTACGAACCCTTGCTACCCCACTAAATTTAAAACCCATATTTAATTTCTGGAGAAAAGTATTGCTGTAAGTAAGTGTCACATTCAATTAATAGCACAGAAGTCAATGGAAGAGGTCAACGAAGCCTGCAGCACTGTTGATGACAACACTTTAAAATGAAGTCCTTTTCTTTGGTGACTTATGCAGCAATATGGGATTCAGTTTCTTGTGATAACAATATAATAGGACTCTATTCAGGCATCTACCGCATTATTCATGTTCAGTTACAAGGAGGGGACTATTTGTTATGTAAGAAAGCTGCATCTTCCCTTTTATAATCCCTGGTGATTATTGGATGGCAAAGCTTCTAGTTAGTTCACTTATCTTCCTTTAGAAATACGGTTATTTTCTGTTACCACACCCACATACCCACACCTAGACCTACCTACCTTTTTCACTCATGCACCTTTCCTAGCACTGAATTATAATCTCAATGAGAATGAAGGTCCTCATAACAAGGCTTCTATTGGTTCTTGCTGTATATTTCCAGAACTAACAAAGAAGGCTTCATGATGAATTTGCCAGTATTTTATGGAGATATATGTTAGGATTTATGAGAAGGAGGAGTCTTTCAATGTCTCCCTGTCTCTCCCTGTCATCTCTTCTTGAAATTATTCTAATTTTGCAGCAGTGTGTGAAACATATTGACTCATAATAAAATGATCCACAAATCATGGCCTTATGGCTACATCTGCACTGCAGAATTAATGCAGTTTGACACCATTTTAACTATCATGGCTCAGTGCTATGGAATCCTGGGATTTATAGCTTTTTTTGTAGCACCAGAGCTCTGACAAAGAATGTTAAATATCTCACAAAACTGCAGATCCCAGAACTTCATAGCATTGAGCCATGGCAGTTAAAGTGATGTCAAACTGCATTATTTCTGCAGTGCCGATGCAGCTTATGATAAATCATAATTTATTGTGACAGAGGGAGCTTTATGGTCCATTGTCTCTAGAAATAATGCCATGACATCTTCAGTTGTCCCTGCTAAAGAGTAGTGGTGCCTCACAAAACTACAAATTCCAGAATTCTGTCAGATCGAGCCATGACAGTTAAAGTGGTGTGAAACTACATTATTTTTACAGTGTAGCTGCACACTAAGTGAACTTTAGGCTATAATGCTCCTCTGCTCCTCCTCTACCAAACTCACAAAGGGGAGATCACCTCTTGTGCTTTCTTTTTAAATTTACATCAAAGTTCTGTTTCATCCAAACACAACACACTGTGGCTGATGTGACATACAACCCATTTCAACAAATAATATTTTATATCAAACCCAGTTTAGGGTTCAGCTATAAAGCTAAGTTGCAGTTTACAAAGAAAAAATGAAGTAAATATTTCAGTAAAAAATGAACTAAATATTTCAACCATGCTGAAGGGACAGAGCATACAAGTACTCTTCTCTCACACAGTAGACCATGGTTTATCGTAATATCCTAAATCAATGCAATGTAGATGTCTTTCTTCTATGTAACAGACATTGAATCAGTTGCCAGATACAAGGGTCACACTGCCATTAGATATGGCAAAGCACCTAATGTAGATGGTGGGTATTTGGGCTACAACATTTAAAGTCTCCTGGCATTTCCACCTGAGTCCTTTGAGTATTCCCTTTGCTGTGTGTACCTACCTGGTCTGTAGTGGTTGAGGTTACTGTCACTAGTATTCAAGGGAGAAGAAACTTGCAAACTAGACAGAGTCTGTATGTTCAATAGAGATGTGGGACCCATTTTATCATTTGCCTCAGGCAGCAAAATGTTTTGAGTCTTCACCAAAGGGCATGACTCCTTCCTAATATTCCTCTTTAATTCCCCCTCCCCACCTAAATAAACAATAAATGACAGAAATCAAAACATAGAAACCAGTTTAAGAATGAGCCTTTTTATTATGACTTTGGGTGTACTGCAGGAAAGTTATTAAGATTTTTGCCTGAGACATGTCTTCATGATGGAGCATCAAATACTCCGACACCAACGTAATAACTTGGAGCATCCAGATTCAGAGTAAATAAATGCTGCTGCTCTTGTTTGCTTGAAATACCAATTTGATTCTATCAGTGGCCTCATCTAAAATTGAATTTTTTTTCCTGCTGCATCTAAGAAGTTGTCATACACACTGCTCAGAGAAGATTAATTTTGGCTCTCTGGGGATAGACAACTCATTTCTGCAACTTTTTTTTTTAGTAATTAAATGATGCCAAACTGGTCTTGGAAAAGGACAACCTGATTATTATCTGCATTTTTTGTTACTCTTTCTTTACTCTTTTATAATTTTAGTGTTTAAAGTAATCTCATGTGCTATATACATGAGTATATATATATATACCTCTTATGTGAATACTGTACCATTCTGCAATTTGAATGCAGTTTCCTCTCTGAGGGTGCCTCCAGAAGGGAAAAAGTCTCTAGAAGTATTGCAAGTTTCTAATTCCTTTTTGTTTTGATAGCATTTGTTTATATATGAGTTGCATTCCAGTCTCTTTCTTCAAATATACCAGAATTCACCCCCTTTCCCCCTTGTGTCTTTCATTTTCCACTTCCCACTGATCACATATCACATTCCAGTCTCATGCAACATATCAGAAACTGATATTCACCAATAGTCAAAATGCTAAAATGGTTTAGCAATATTACTAGTTAAGCATCAAGATAATTTTCTTTTAGTGATAGCATTCCTCTTTCTCTCACTTGCATCTGTGTCCTGAAAACAATAGCTGCGTAAACTGTTGGCAGACATCTTAGCTAGTTCCAAAAATGTTATAATCAGGCTGGTACAAAATCCTGGAGCAACTCAGTCTCATGGATTTACCAGAAAAAAGAGTACCACAAAGACCTAGCATAGATATAAAACACTGGAATCCAGTTCCTTTCCAATTTAATCCCCTATTCCAAGACCACCAGCACTGGTTGTGGGGAACAAAAAATTACCAAAATGGCCTACATTGATTCTATAGTTGAGGACTTCATGGGAAATTAAATTCCTGGACACAAATTCTAGTGACCTGTGTTAACCAGGAAAAAAGAAGTAACAGGATGAGCAACCACAGGTATGCTCTTCTACTTTGGAGAGAGACAGTGTGGCATAGTGGTTTGAGCACTGGACTATGGCTCTGGAGACCAGGGTTCAGATCCCCACTGGGTGAGCTTGAGCAAGTCACACTTTCTCAGCCTCAGAAGAAGGCAAAGGCAAACCCCTCCCCCGAACAAATCTTGCCAAGAAAATCCCATGATAGGGTCATCTTAGAATTGCCATAAATGGGAAATGTCTTGAAGGCACACAATGACAATGAACTAATTCTGTTTCAAAATGCCTGTACTCATGACTGCATGTGCTGGTGTGTGGATTCTGTGGCTAGTAATACAAAAGGTCATATTTTCAAGTTGTAGATATCCCTGCACTTGAGAGCATTTGCTAGTTAAAATAGAATGGATGTTTTGTTTTCAGCATAATGATCCTATGCTTCTGAAAATGACCTTTCTCTGACTGAAAATTTCATGAAAAAGATACACCATAACAAACAGTATGAACATTTATGGAGCCAAATGTATTCTTTTAACATGGTGGTTTCCTTTTGAGGCATACTGCTCTGATGTACTTGTTATTGTTGTGAGAAAATAGAAACCATCTTTTAAGCAGTGACTAATGATGGACTGACTAAACTAGAACGAGGAAATCCTTAAATATATTCAACATAGTTCTTGAAGGGTTTTATTTATAAAACACTGGCAAGACATGCCAAGCAAGAATTGAGAACCAGCAGATTTTATCTTCTCAAAGAGGAAAATGAAAGGAGTTTTTTCCCCTCTTGCCTTAACATTTCTTTTTTTATTAAAGGTCCAAAGTGAAATTGAAGCAGCATCACACAAATTATCTTTTCATAATAAACTTTACATTTCTAGACACATTCATAGAATTGTAGAGCTGAAAGAGACCACAAGAGCCACCCAGTCCAACCCCCTGCCATGCAGGAAGACACAATTAAAACACTCCTGACAGATGGCCATCCATCCTTTGTTTAAAAACTTCCAAAGAAAGAGACCCCACCACTCTTTGAGGCAGTGTGTTCCAGTCGAACAGCTCTTACTGTCAGGAAGTTCTTCCTGATGTTTAGCTGGAATCTTTTCCCCTGGAGTCCCTCTTTTCTGTTAGCCATGTGGAGTTTGAAATGGGATGGATGGGTGGTTTCAGTTTTGCAATAGCAGATGATTCCTTGAGGACAAAGGTTCTCTTGTGCCATGCTAGGAAAAGCTACATTTTCTTCCTCCTTGTTCAATTTCTGTTTTACACAGTCATAAGCAAGGATGGGCAGGGCCAGCCCTGTCATTTGGGAGAGCGACATGGTTGTTTCTGTGATAATGGCACTCCAGCTATTGCTCCTCATCTGTTCTTTCTTATGAACAACATCACTGCAAAGAGAGTGTGCAAAGCTGCATCTCTGGCTCAGCACCGAGGATTAATGTAATTCACGCGGGGTAATATTATGGAGTATCATTGAAAGGACCCATTCCCCAATGGCAATTCGTATAAGTTTGGAACCTCTGGAGCTTTTGAAGCTAATGGCCTACTTTGTTGTTGTTGTTTTTTAAAAAACACTGCACTCCAATGTATAAGTGGCACAAACAGAGGAGAGCCTGTCTTCAAATTATCCTTTACTTGGCAGCAATGTAAATCAGATAGGTGCAGGCAGGGGCTCATTTTAGTCCCTTAATTAATATTTTAGACATTTCTGTGCCACATTTCTGAACTAAAATATTCTCCCAAAGCAGCTTTTAAACATTCTGTTATATCATTTAATGATCTGCCATATTGTGACAAAAATCTTTTTATGTTCTTTGTTATCTAGTTTTGAGTCTCATGTTTGTATGTACTGTTCTTAGCATATGTCACCTACATTGCCTTGGCAGAAGGATAGGATATAAATGATGCAAAAACATTTCTTCTTCTCTCCCCCTCCACACACTTTCTTGGTAAGAGTAAACAGTCCTTGATAAAGCTTCATCCAGATTCATTTGCTGAATTAAAAATGGGGCTGCTGGATGAACCAGTGATGGTGGGCTTCTTTGCTCATCTGTATCATCACTAATGCTGGAACATTGCTGGAAAAAAGCCAACTCAAGTGTCATTTATATGTTAAATATAATGGTGTTATTCTAATATATCTCACAAGTATTTATGGGTGGTGTTCAAATATTTATATAAAATAAATGATGTTATGCAAAAAATCAGAATGTCTCATAGATTCATAGGGTTGGAAGGGACCTCATGGACCACTGAGTCCAAACCCCTGCTCCATGTAGGATCTCAAAGTAAAGCATCTCCAGCAGTTAGCTGTACAACCTCTCTAGGCAATTGGTTCAATTGCCACATCTATTTCTTTCTTATTAATCATGGTAGGACAATTGTACATAACAGAGGCAGCCAAAAATAATCTTCTGTATATTAAAATTAGACCATAACTCTGTTCACATTTAACTGGACATAAGTCCCACTGAACTCCAATGTACCTCACACTTGAGGAGACTCACTGTGTACTGTTCAATGCCTCAGATTAACTACAATTATATATAGATGTGAACCTCTTGCTTGTATTTATTCTTAGTTTATTTTATGTATTCTTTATTATTCTTGTAGCTATTCCTCTGGGAATTATAGTTGTCCGAGGAGACTGTGACTTGGAGACTTGTCGTATTTATGTGGATCGCCTAGAGGAGGTAAGTTGCTGCAAGCAATGTAGCTAAAGGACACATGGATGTCTTCACAGATTCACAGCTGAGCAGTATCATTGGTTTTTTTTTTTTTACATACTCAGTCTGTCTGTCTCTTCTTGCCTATTACCTTTGTGCTAACTTTTCCTTGGTTGATTCTGTGGACATCGTGCAAAGAGAGCATTTGTCTCACCATTGGGTAATACCACCAGCTTCAAGCTGGAATTGGGATAGGAGGAAGGTGCCCAGGCAGCTGGTTATCACCCTCAGGTCATTTTGTGTTCCAGCACCTCTCATTTCAGAAATCAAATCCTTAGGACCAGTACGAAAATACTGGATCATGCTTTAGATGAAATTACGTTCCCAGCTGCATCTGCACTGCAGAAATAATGCAGTTTAATATAGCTTTTACAGCCATTGCTTCATCCTGTGGAATTCTGGGATTTGTAGTTTTGTGAGATATTTAGCCTCTTCTGTTAGAGAGCTCTGATGCCACAACAAATTACAAATTACAAACCTAGAGATGATTCACCAACCCTCTGACATGGTAGCCTTTAGCAACCACTGCATTTCTGTGCATCATAATTCTTGCATGGAATTGACTGATTAATATCTTGGTTTTTTTTAGTGTGTGTGTGTGATTTTTTTCTCTGATGGCTGAACTTTATATTAAAGTTTAATGCTAAACACGTTCTTAGAGATGTTTTGCATGGAAAGGATTATTCGTTGTTTGAATTAATCATTGTTAACAGGCTTTGGATTAATCATTGTTTCCACTGGGCTTTCTCCCTATAGGATTTGCAGTCAGTCTCTTCAAATACACAGAGAGTTCACTACCAGGTAAAATATCTCTTTCCTCTTTCTCCTTTAGCTAAGTAACACAGGAAGGTCTTTCATTGTTAGTTTAAACTGTATTCCTTAAATCTCCGAACAGGAGAATTTAGCTGGACTTCTTTGGCTTGATGAACAATTAAGTCACTTGTGAATTTCTTTTGAAGGATACCATATTTATATCAGTTATTGAATTTTTGATGAAGGGTATGTCCACTCTTCCCCCTCCTAAAATTAAATAAAACAAAAGAGAACAAAATAAAAAAAAATGAGCTAGCTGCTCAATATGTGGTGAGTAATACTGATTCATTGCAGGATTTAGCATTGTACAAGTTTAATAAATATCATTAAGGCTTTGAACATGCAAAATTAGTTTCCTAATGGCCAGAGACAGGGCCAGACTTGAGTGGGCTCTTGTCATGGTAATATTGACTAGATACATGTTTTCCCCACCTCTGGTATAGCTGACAGTATCACTTGGGAACTTTTATCCTGGTTTTTGAGGATTTTGGGGCAGCACCCTCCCCCCAAAAAATAAGTCAGGTGTATTTGAATTACATGTGAACAAGACAGATTTTATGCAATATTTGGAATATTTTGTTTGTCTAGACAACCTCTTGAACTCCTAGGAAGATATGGTGCCGCCACTGAGTTACTGTCTTTCTGTGTCTGCACACACACTCATGTCTGTTTGTAAGATGAGAATAATAACACTGGTCTACCTTATAGAGGACCAGCATGATATAGTGGTTGGTGTGCTGGACTATGACTCTGGACACTAGAGTTTGAATTCTGGCTTTGCCATGGAAACACACTGGGTAATCTTGCACAAGTCACACTCTCTTAGCCTCAAGGGAAGGCAAAGGCAAACCCTCTCTGAGCAAATTCTGCTAACAAAACCCTGTGCTAGCTTTGCCTTAAAAGTAAAGGTAGTCCCTTGGCATGAATATCTAGCCGTAACTGACTGTAGGGGATGGTGCTCATCTCTGTTACTAAGCTGAAGAGCTGGCATTGTCCAAAGATGAATCCAGTGGTCATATGGCCAGCATGACTGTACCGAATGCTGTTACCTTCTCATCAAAGTGGTACCTATTTATCCACTTGCATTTGCATGCTTTTGAACTGCTAGGCTGGCAGAAGCTGGGACTAGTGACAGGAGCTCGCCCTATCATTCAGCACTCAGGCCTCAAACTACCAATTTTCTGATCTTACAATCATCAGAATTGGTGTGTTAACCACTAAGCCACCTTAAGTCATGATAAATCAGAAATGACTTGAAGGTACACAACAATGGCCTTGTCTACATAGGAGTTTTAACCGAATTTCTCCCCCGGGTTCACTATGTCCTGCTTACACAATGTAGGCCAAAATCCTGAATTTGGTCTCGATTGTCTTTATGAAGCCCACTCCTGATTTGGGGCTTCCTCCCCCTAACCAGCATTTTGTTGTGGGGTTCAACAGTGATGGGCAGCTGCCTTTTCACTTGAAGTTTCTGTTTGTCACCCAGTGCTATTGCTGTGGGTGCAAGTTTCTCTGAGGTCAGGACTAAACACCCAGCATTGATAGCATGGCTGGATGCTTCATTCTGACTTCAGCAGAAGGCACCAGGCGATGAACAGGGACCACATACAAAAGCAGCCCCCCCTTGTTGCTGGGTCACCAGAGCCAGATAAAGGGTGAATTTGGGGGGAATATGGGGCCAGAATACTCCAGGGGCAGTCTTCCCACTAGATCCTAGTGGGCTCCCTAAGGGACAGATTTAGTATTCAGGGGGCAGCCTGGAGTATTCTGGCAAGTGTAGACACGTTAAACAACAACAGCCTTATAGATTTGTAATACTGGCCTTCATTGGTCCAATAAACAATATGAAAAAATATTTATATCTAAATATTGTGTTGTCTGTTGCTGTTGATATACCTGCATGGTGTGGTGGTTTGAACACTGGGCTATGACTCTGGAGACCAGGTCCAATTCCCCAGTCACACACCCTCAGCCTCAGAGGATGGTAATGGCAAACCCCCTCTGAAGAAACATGCCAAGAAAACCCCATGTTAGGTTTGCCTTAGGGTTGCTGTAAGTTGGAAATGACTTGAAGGCACACAACAACAATAGTGACTTTAATATGACCTCTCAATAAAATTTTTATATAGGAAAAAAAATCAGAACTGAAAATACATTTCCTTAAGGAGCAATCAGTAATATAGCAGATCCCCAGGGCAGTAGATGGCAATATACAACAAGTCATTATACCCCTCAAGAAAAGAAATAATGGGTAACTATTTCAGTCTGTGAGTTTATCTACAATACACAGTAATGCAATTTAATACTGCTTTGAATGCCATGGCTCCATTTTATGGAATCCTGGGATTTTTAGTCTGATAGGGTACATAGAATTCTTAGAAATGTTTGGATCAGTTTGTTCTTTTCAGATTGGAAGTGAGTTTTAAGATTCCCCAAGGCTCACAGTTGGAAGAGTAGAAGTGAGAGGCCCTTTTATTATTTTTGAACTACACTTCCTAGCATTCCTCAGCATTGGCTGTGATGGATAATGCTGCAGGAAGATGCATACCAACATCATATAAAGTGTTGCATGATTCCTGACACTGGTGTGCCTATATTTCAGACATAAAAGTTGTATACCTATTAAAATGTCATAGCTCCAGTGCACAGAATCCTGGGATTTGTAAATTCATGAATTCTTTATTAGATTGGTCTAGAGCACCTTCCTGGACTACAGCAGTATAGGTCTCACCAAACTATGAACCCTGATCCCTGATAATTTCTATTTCTTCTTCTTCTTCTTCTTCATCATCATCTTCATCATCATCTTCATCTTCATCTTCATTATTTAAAAATAAGAAGATATAAAATAGAAAGTAGAACAGAAAAGACATAGACAAATATCAACTATGCATAACCAATACAAACATGTCCATATACATATTCTCTGTTTCATATGTATACTTATACAGACTTGTACAAGTGTAGAACAAAACAAATAAAACTGACTTCCTCCCCCTTATCCCATGATTTTTCTTGTTGTGTTAAAGATAAATATATATATATACACACCTCTCTTTTTATTTCTTATTTTTACCTTTCTTATCGATGTAGTATGCCAGGTTTGCTTCTTTCCCTCCAATATAATTTGGAATTCAAATAACTGTCAATTCAATATACATTTTATATAAAAATTCACTTTTTTATTCAAACAATGAACTCTGAGGTTTCAAAGGACGGAGTTATGACATTTAAAGGGGTATCAAATTAGTATAATTGAGTAGTGTAGATACCCTCTGAGTTTTGGTATTGGCAACCTCACTTGACATTGGCAAAGTTTCTCATTATCTCTGCCCACCATTTAGGGCCAGCTCAAGACAATTTGCTGCCTGGCTACAGCAGGAAAGGGTATTTCCTCCTCTAAGCTGAGGTACAAAGCACCCAGGTTAATTTGGTATTTGGGGCAAAAGTCTCACAGTTACTCTGGCATTAAAAACACAACATTAATAATTCAAATTGTAAACAATTTACTGCTCTTGTTGAAACCCCAAATCTGCTGCCTAGACTGGCTGTCTTGCTCTGCAGACTGGTAGAGCTGGCCCTGGAAAGAGTGTGAGAGGAAAGGGACTGTGCAGATGGAGGACTAAGGATGTCTGTTCATTTATGTGAGATAAAGATGATGCTGTGATCAGCAAGACTGCTGGGAGAACATGAAGCTGCCTTGGATCCTATTTTTATAGTATTTTTAGTCCAGTGCACACAATCCCCTGTAGCACTTCTAGTCTGCATTTACAATCTAGATGGTTTTTGAACATTTGTCCTCCAGCATACATTTTTAATATTATCACATCTGATACATGGAGCTGCATTTTCTAATTTGATTTCAGGAGTATTCTTTTGTTATCACTTTCATATGCTTTCTGTTTCACCCCCTACCATGCACACATTGTCAAACTCCCTTCCACCCCAGATATAACATTTAAAGTTAGTCAGAGACATTTTGATCAACTATAACACTGATGTACTTGTCTCTTCAAAAGTGTGTCTTTTCACATTTCAGTGTGAATTTCTCATGGGAAATAAGGGTTCTTATCATGAATATAAACTAAGATTGGCTGGCACCTTGCTAGTAATGTGTGGGTGTGTAAGCACAGCTTACACACACATATATGTCCCTGTTTCAACACGTCACAGGGGGGCTATTCTTTTGTCCTTGGATTCATCCCAATCCCTCCCCTTCTCCAGCAGATGTCAAGGGGAAGGATAGATGAGGCAATTCAGATACAGTTGCTCTCCTGGGGGAAGGAAAAGGTGGGGGTTTGCAGTCATTTTTGAGCACACATTTATTTCTTCCCCCAAGTTGACTTCAGCTGCTACTTCATAATTTGAATCATCTTCCTTCTCCATCCAAAGGGTATTACAGAACTCCAGATACTCACAGCCAGCATGGCTATTCCTGGGAGCTGCAGTTCAACAAGAACTGTAGGGCTGTATGTTTCCCACCCCTGGTTTTATCTGAACTATATAGTTATAGGTAACTATTTGATCTGAACACTTCAGTCCTCCTGAACATTCCATCTTGGATCTTAGAATAGTGGTCCTTCAATGAAAAGGCTACAAAGGAAGAAACAGAAACAGCAGAGCTGGAATATATAAAGAAACTGCAGTCCATCAGGAGTGGGTTGAACAGAAACGATGGTTTCCTGACACACTACACACATTATAACACTAGCTAATCCCCCCCAGCCTCATGGGGGCTCTCTTGGCCAGTTCATCACATACTCATTCATGTGGTTAACTACTAACCTTGGGTTTAGGCATCATCCTTGTTTTGTCCCTCAATGACCATGGTTAAAACTGAACTTGTCACTTCATCTCTACAACCACAAAGTTTTGCATTCCTATGGACATTCTCATACAGAGACTTCTACATAGGGCTGTCCCTGTGCTTTTACTCCACCATATGCATCTGAGGAAGTAGGCTTAAGTCTATGAAAGCTCATGCTACCAACTTCTATCTTTCAGTTAGTCTCAAAGGTACTGCTAAATCCCTTTGTATGTCTAATCTAAATGTATTAAAATCATTTTGACCATTTAAACCATTTGGCAGATGTCTGAATAATTTTTCCTTTAACTACAATTAACCACTTATCTGTAGGATGCCACTGTTGCTTTCTTTAAACTGGTGGGTCCTCTAGCTTAAACTCTCTTATATCAACCAGAATTGCATTTCAGTTCATCAATTGTTAGTTCACTTCCTCTGCAAAGCAAGAAGATAGTCTGGCTGCTATCTCATATAAGCAAACAAAACGGTTCTTTCCTTTAACTACCATGTTTGCTGAGCTGCAAAATTAAATCAAAATATAATTGCCTTTAGTGATTAGTAAATTCAGGGTTTATTTTCTACTTTTTCCCACAGTTAAATGCTTCTTACTTTTTAGATACCAGTCAAACAAGCAATATTTTGAAATAAAAAGGTTTCTCAATGTGCTACTCACTTTATGCTTGCAGAACTTGTGGATGTAAAATATCTCTATTCATCAGCAAATAATAATAATAATAATAATAATAATAATAATAATAATAATAATAATAATAATTTATACACTGCCCCTATGTCAACAATCAGGGAGGCTAACAACAATTAAAATTCCATACAATATTTACTCCAACAACCCCATAAACCCACTCACCCCTTAAAAAAGTATTAAACTGCTTAAATATTAAAACCTCATAATTAAAACAACACCACAAACAACGATAATATAAAAGACAAACCAAAATAGCGGCGGCATCCAAAATGGCAGAGGGTAGAACAAGAAGGCTCCTGAGGCTGGAAAATCTAGTCAGGAAAGGCCTGCCGGACGAGATCTGTCTTCACAGCCTTTTTAAAGCTGCTCAGGGTCTTAATCTAACGGATCTTGTTCAGCAGGCCATTCCAAAGTCTGGGTATAGATATTTATTCTATATCATGCTTATGGGGGTAATTACGAAAGTTGAGCAGTCTTCACTATAAGGCTTGAGCAAAGTAGGGTGTGTTGTCTCCTCTTGGTTTTCTCCAAGAGGAAAGTTACCACATCTGAACTGCACAAAATGTGCATTGGGATACCCAGAGTGGGATCCAGACTCATATGAGCTTCACCTTTGAGCTTTCCATACATGGGAAGTAATTTCTGCCACTTCCACAGCCTCTATCCAGCAATTGCCACTTATTGCTTACCCCCCTCGCTCCTGTCCATGGCAAGTGTAGTTATTTTCTAGGGCTACTTTAATATGCCATCTTCAGTCCAGTCATCTGGCACTGACAATGTTTCTCATTATCAGTTTGCCCTCCCCTTGGATCATCACCTTTTTCACAGTTGTTGCCTATATATTTCAGCTAACTACCCAACTAGTTCTGCAAATAAACCTCTTTGAATCCTTTCATGTACCATCAATATTTTATAATGTCTCATTTTGAATGAAACTCCTCTTTTATGTTTTACTGGTTCTCTTGCATAGCTTGGGTACTTATATATTCTTCCAGAGTTCTTCCATAAAAAGTGTTTTGCTGACTTTAATTTGCAGTGTTTCCCCCACCCCCACAAGTGACATTATCTTGTGACCAACTTAGTATAAATTATGGAATTGGAGAAAAGAGCAGGCTGATGACAATGTTCTTGCCATTTAGTAAATAGAACCACCTTCATGTTTTACTAATAAGGTGTCTGGGGCACTTTTACATTTTATAAACAAGGCACATTTCTCTCTTGGGTTTCCCTGCAATTTGGAATGGGAATAGTCAGCAGAAATCTTTTCTGTGAACCCAGCTGCAAATGAGAATCTTGTTTGCAGATGTCACTTTGTGCTGCTTCTTTTTTTAACAGTAGTTGCTCTGATATATAGAAATTCGTGCTCATGCTCTGTTTTAGCTGCAGTGTTGGACTTCCCGAACACACTATACAGGGAAAACAAATACATTCTTTTTTTCAAATAGATTTCCCCCACCCTATGACAATTAACCCATTCTTCTAAACTACACAACTAGGCCCAGGAATCTTATTTTATTTAATTCATCTTATTAAACCACTTTCATCCAAGTTGTTTTTTGTAACATTTTTTATCCTACTTTTTCTCCAAGGAGTGCAAGGCAATATACACGAGCTTCCACCCTATTTTTATGATATAAACTGCTCTTTGAGGTAGGCTAGGCTACAATTGGCCCAAGGTTAACAAGTAAGCTTCATAGCCTAGTGGGACTTGGAGCATGGATCTCTCTGGTCTTGGCCCAACACTAAATACTACATTCTGAATTTCTGTCTTTCACCCAAAGCAATGTTTTCACCCATCTTACTTTGTTGGTTGTCTGAGTGCCAGCAGTATTCCACTCTGAATTTCAGTTGAGGGATCTAGACATACCTGAAGAGGTTGGTTTCACTGCAGAAGAAGTCTATTTGGTTCCCTGGACTTTCAGACTTTTGGGTTTTTTTTTTAAAGGAGAGTCTGGTGTCTCAGAATCCTGTGCAATATGGCAAGAAATCCTACAGCTCATCTCACAGGAATATATATTCACATGGAGGTGGTAAATTGATGAAGGGTTCATCTTTCTGCCTGAGATTTGGAATGCAGTTATGACTTCTCCTATTGCTAGTTTATTTTTTGCATCTTTGGTTATATATGTTTTCCTACCAGCCCACTTTGGAATGACTCAAGAATTCCGTCCCAATCAGAGTTTGGCACACTTGCTCTTTTGAACTGCAGCTTCCAGAATCCTCCAGCAATCATAGATACTTCTGGGAGTTAAGAGTACAAAAAAGGTCAAGTTTCTAAAGGCTGGTGTCAATAATGATGGTGGTAGTGATAATCATGATATGAAATAGGCAATAATATGTTGCAGTAGGAGTGATCCTGTTACAGTCATGCTGTTACAGTCATGCTGTTACAGTGTTACAGTCATGCTGTTTTCAGGGATAGCCTATTACTATTTGCTTCATGAATGTGGTTGCTGTTCTTGTCATCTGTTACACATACTTAGCATTATATAGCCAAAGAGAAGCTTAGTCATCCATCACTGGGGAATACTGAGGTAGTAGATTTCCGTTCATAGTTTCCTTCCTAAACTTTTAATACTTTTATGAACTCAGGATTTTTTCAAGTGTGCTGATAACTTCTCATTGTTTCTCAGTAACTTTCTTCTGGCTACAGTCCTATTGGTATAATAGTTGGCTATTATAAATGAGAATAATTAATATTTTCTACTTGAATATTTATAAGTAAACAAAAACATCTAAATTCCTGGCAAATTCTCTCATCCAAAGTAACTAACCCCTCAGAAACAGACTAGTTAGGGATTGGCAGTTTGCATAATGATATTCCTAAGGTGCCATTTTTAGCCTAGTTCTAATCAGAACTTGGAACTTGGATTTTTTGGGAACTACAATTCCTACAACCCCTTAGTAAGTGCCAAAGCTGCAGGGGAATTCTGGATGTTATAGTCCAGAATGCAACTCCTCTAAATTCTAATTCTGATGTAGGTTCAGGATAATTTGACAGATATGTTTTCTACAGAAAGCAGTATATGTAAAACTTAATTTTCATGGCTATTTGTGGGAGAAGAGTATCAGGAGCATAATTTATTTATTTATCCATCATGGATAATAAAAGAAAGAAACTTATGATATTTAGATCAAGTAAGAAGCTAGTAAGAAGAGTTGCCATTTTTCACAGGACCAAAGAAAGGACATTAACCACTTATAAAAGTATTTTGCCAAATTAATGACCATCAACCTGCTTGAGAGAAATTAGAGGTGGATTAAACCCTAATTGCTATAATAGTTTAATTGTAAAAATTGCCTAGGGAGACAGTGCTGAGTGCTGGCTTGCTGTACACAAAGTATACCTAACTGAGCCAAGAACATAGTAGTTTTTGGAGTCTGCCACAAGCCAGATGGTGTTTGCTGTTCAGTTGCATATTTTTGGCCATAGCACAATATCTTTCTTCATAACCTGCTTTTCATGGCTAGTTCAGTTAACGTCTCTGGTGGGCAGTATTGGTTGCTGTTTTTTTTTTTTTTTAAAAAAACCATATTTAAACAGAGTTTTGCAGGAACACTTTGCAGGAGCTGTCTGTGTGGTGAACCTGATTCCTTGAATAGGTTCAGCACTCTGGATAGCTCCCATAAAATGCTCCTACAAAACCGAGCTGGATTCTCTGCCCTAAAACTGTCATCCACTGCTTAAAACTGTTTATACTTTTAGATTTATGTTGAAAATTAAATATTGTCTCAGTTGATGGAAAGAATTGGAAGACACCATAGGTGTCATAAGGAGAGCAAAAGACCTCCTATTCCACATAACTTAATGCCCCTGGTAGCTTCCCCATTTCTTAAGCTTTGTTTTTACTTGAAGGAAAGGAACTTGCCACATAGAAATTATCAGTGCAAGTGTGCCTACCTGAGAGGAAATGCCACAAAAATCAATAGAATTTAAAGAAAATATGTATAGGTTGGGAGCACAGATGTGAAATATGCTGTTGATTCTTCTAGATAAGCTAATACAGTGGGCTAAAGCAACCCACTTACAAATGCACTTTGCCCCACCTCCTTCAAAACACATTTTTACTCTAACTACATCCTATAAGTATTGTTCTTCCATTCCAGCATTTATGGCCAGGTATAATCTGAAACCTACAGCATTTGCAATTCTCCAATTTAAGAATGAGTCTTAACTAGAGGGCAACTCAATTGTCCTAGTATCTTGAATTTTCCTTTTCCTTCACTAGTCCTCTCCTTCACCACGTACTTCACCATCTAGTGTGAGAAAGAGTTCTGAAGACCTCCAATATTTGTGCAATTTTTGTGATATTTTAGGGTGGTCTGAATAGAGGTCTTGCCTAACTGGGTTTTCATTCTCATATTCTCAGAGAAGGAAGGAAAGAGAAAGAGAGACTTATTTCAGTACTAATATGGCAAAACTAAAACGTGTACCATTAGTTGTCTACTTTTGCATATGGTAGAGGACAGAAAATTATGTATTTATTTTTCTTGTGCTTTTACTGTTAACAAGGGAAAAAAAGTATTTGTGGGATTTTCTGCCTGAGGTGCCAAAATAATTTCACTGGGCTTAGGTCCTGCCTCATGTCTTGTTAGTGATGGTGGGGAAAGAACCAATTGCTCTTTTTTTTTTATGCAGTAAAATGCCCTGATATAATTGTAGGATACCTCCAGACAATTGGGATCTGTGATACCCTACATATTTGTGATACACTCTATATTTTAAAAACAACAACAACTGGCACCAGGCCTACCAAACTCTAAAGCAAACCAATACAATTCCCACAACCATTTTGTTGAGATGGAAGAAGAAATTATGGCGAGATATGGAGTTATTTGATATTATCTGCAATTCTACACAAATACTGCTGAGTTATGCATCATTATTTCTGCATTGTGAGAATACATTCAGATACAGAAATGCTTTTCTGTGCCTAAGATGCAGAGTTGTGCATTAGAGAGATAAGTGGGAGGGGAGCTAACATGCTAGCTATTCCTTAGGATATGAATGGAGTGAAACCATATGTAAATATGAATATAAGTAAATAGGCCAATTTTCGTTCTGGCACTGTCTTTAATGAACTAATCTACTGAACACATACATGGTGACACCTCTCTTCCATCCTTCAAATCCCTCCTCAGAATTCACTTTCTCTGGGTGGCCCATGGTTTATCCTCTGGATACCCATTTCCAACTGTACCCATGCTTTAAACCAGGGGTAGGCAACCTTTCCCCTTTAAGGGCCGAGGGACTTCAGCTCCCAGAAGCCTCAGCCATGTTGGCCAATAGTCCCATGTTGGCCAATAGCTCCTGGGATTCTGGGAGCTGAAGTCCCTTGGCCCTTAAAGGGGAAAGGTTGCCTACCCCTGCTTTAAACACATGTAATCTCTACATTATTCCTTCCCTCTGATTCCTTCCACCTCTTACTTGGAAATCCAAGACCCTTGGCATCTCATATTTTGCCTGTGTATCTTCCTATAAGGTCTGTTTACCCTGGTAGTAGAACATAAATAACATCAGTGGTAACTACCATTTAAACTGTCTCTTCCCTTTCCACCTTTTTTTCTCCTTTCTCATTCAGGATGAGGAAAGCACTTTTCCAAGAGTATCATCGGTCCAAAGACTTTCACCTAGATGGTGCTTCCTAGATGGTAAGTGTAAACAGTGGCTTATTTTGTCCTTGTCAAAAAAAGACACTATTATCCTATGTATTTTTATTCAAGAACAACTCTGTATACAGTAGGCTTTCTTTTAGGTAATTGAGCACAAAACTGAGACAAATCTATGGTGTGTATGTTGAATAATGTTTCAGGGATGGATGAAGGTTTTCAAAATGAATCTGAAATATATAAATCTGATTACATAAATTGAAATTAACAACAGAAATAAACAGCTTCAATTGGTCAATGTTCCCACCCTGGAGCTTGCTTCCACTCACACAGGTAATTTCTCTATTTCTTTATGCACCCATCCACCAACCTGAGCAGTCTTTTTCTCCTGTCACCTGCCAGCCTATCTCTGCTTTTTCCATCCCAAGGAGCTAAATGTCCTTTCTCTCCCCTTATGTATTTTACCCATTATCTTTCCTGCTTCTTCCACCCACTTTCTCTCCTGCCACAATCAATCCTTTGTTTTCTTGCTAGTCTCCACCTGTATATCTATTTAGCCTTTCCTTTTCCATCTCCTTCCAACCCCTTAACAGGAAACAGGGACCTCAGTCAGGGGCATCACTAGGAGGTTACAAGGTGTGCGGACCATACCAGATGACACCTAGTGAACACCTAGTGGAGCACTCACTCATGGATTATCCCACCCCCTTCTCCAGCCAAGGTTCCTCTTCCCCTGTTTTGGGCAGGTTGCTGCAAGCCAGGCTAGGGAAGGAAGGTGCTGGTGGTGACAGAAAAGGAAAGAAGTATGTGGCCATCTCTGACACCATTGCTTCCCTTTCTCACCCAGCCAGACCTGGAAGGGGCTGTTGGCTGGCAGCAATACCCCACTTGGCAGAGGGGGCAACTGAGGTGTGTGCCAGGCAGCCTGGAGGTGACAGCTACCACATTTGGGGTAAAACCATCCTGGTGATGCCACTGGCCACAATCCCTACCTTTGTTATCTTGTAAACCTTTTAAAGATCTTGGAGGTCCTGATGAGGGAAGCAGCACTTGGGCCTGCTACATTGTTTTCCCTCCCATGTCTAGAGAGGTACTCTGGAAAAATCCCTGTTCTTTCCATGTTATTTTTGCCTTGGGTGCCAAATTTTCTGTTAAAGAAGTAATGCCCAGGAACACCTATTTCATTCGCTAAGGTATCACTATATGAATATTATGATTTTAAAAAGAAAGAACTCTCTGTACATGATTGCTAATAAACTAGCCAATGGTTGAATCAGAAGTCTGAATATAATTTAACACAACTTGGGGGTGTATAGAGATAAATCCTTTCAATGCTTATTATGAACAGCTTTGTATATAATAGAGAAATGCAGCAGTTCATGCAGTATATGCTTCACAATGTCTAGTATGGTTGAAGCATCAATGAATTCTCATTGTACTGGAGGGTGAGGATTTGAGCACTGGACTACGATTCTGGAGACCAGGGTTCAAATCCCTGCTCAGCCATGGAAACCCACTGGGAGACCTTGGGCAAGTCACACTCTCTCAGCCTCAGAGGAAGCCAAAGGCAAACCCCCTCTAAACAAATATTGCCAAGAAAACTCCATGTTTTGCCATAATTCAGAATCAACAACAAATTTTTATTATTAAAGTTACAGCTGAACTTTGAGAAGAAAAATAAAGCAAATTTTCAAAATGCTTTTGTTGAGATCTTCTCCTCAGTGACATCTTTTCCCCTTTACTTTCAGCAACTTCTGCTGATCGCTTCTATCGCATCGACAGATCTCAGGTATAGTATATTATAATTTGGGTGCTTTTGTTTCAGAAACATTAAAGTGAGAATGTGAATCATGTGGCCCTATGGCTACATCTGGCTCTTACAAGGGTTCTTGGGAAACCCTTGACGTCCTATGTCCCCTTAACAATGTGCAGTTATAGTGCAATGATTCCACTGTCAGGGCTGCATCCTATGGAATTCTGAGGATTCTGGTTTGGTGGGGCACTAGAGCTCTCTGGATGAAGATTCTCAATATCCCCCTAAACTACAAATTTCAGGATGTCATAGGATGGAACCATGGCAGTTAAAGTGAAAGAATAGTACTATAATTGTGTAGAGTGAAAGGGCTTAAAGCCTCTAATTTTAAAGAATAGAAATTAGCTGAACTACCTATTTTTCAGCTGGAAATCTCTTCTAGGGGTATGATTTTGTCTCTAAACATTGGTTTTTGCTCCCTTCCTTGAAACAGTGAAAAATGACTTCAAAATGTGATTGGAAAGTCACTTCCAGTCCTAGAAAATGGGACTGATACAGCCCACACAGGATTAGGAAGAGAACAAAAATGGCCCACCAGTCTTCTGCATGTGTTCACCCCAATGATATCCATATTATGTTAAAATAATATGAGGGCTGCCACAATATTTAAACTACCTGGTACCTGTATATAATTGTTTACGTTCTGTGTGGCTGCGTAGAGGTGGAGCCAATGATGAGCATTACCCTGCCTATCTTTGTGATTCTATTTTATTTTAATGTCTCCTGAAATGCTGAATTATCATTATGGTGTGGGACAAGTGCAAGTCGAGTAAAAAGAAAGTAAAAAGAAAAGGGGGGAGGGAAGCAAAGAAGAAAGAAAAAGTGTCTTATCTTCTTTTTGGTGGTTATATATACATAACTGTTCATACCCCTCCTTTTAAAAATTACAACTTATTCCTTATTTTCAATATCTTATGCCTTCTGTTCATCAAACCCATTTCCAATTATTTTATTTTTTCACTAGAAGTCTATAAGGGGTTTCCAATCTTTGAGAAATATCACCTTTCTCTAATCAAAAGTCAGCTTTGTCCATTTCTGCTAAATCTATCAACTTCAATAGCCCCTTTTCCATAGCAAGTAATTTTGAGTTCTTCCATTCTTGCATACATAACAGTCTTGATGCTGTGGTCATATAATGAATTAGTCTTCAATGATTCTTCCAAATATATTTCTATCAATTCAAACAGAAAAAGTTCTGGAACTTGACATTTACCATTAAAATCCTCTGAATCAATGCCCCTTTATGTTGCTCACATTTCCAGTATTGTTTAGAAACATCCATGTGTGCATATTCTTGACAAAAAAATAAAAATATCCTAAACTTCAGAATATTTAATATATTGTGTAGTTAAACTATAATGTGAGCCCATCCATGTTCAAGTACAAGAATCTTAAATAAAAATATATAGAATGCCAAAGCATTTTCTCCATTATATACATTATTTTAATTTGATTTTACATCCAGTAGAGTATAAATTAAATAAAATACCTGTGTAAATTGGCACAAGGCAACTACAGTCAAACAATAGAAGAATATGCTCTGGCCTTCTGGCTTAAACAAGTTTGAAGTCTAATAGCTCAACTTCCTGCTCCTTTTTAGCTTATCTCCTTGTGCCTAGGACAGCTGCATTTAAAAAGAACATCTCAGAGTTTATCTTCTCTAGCTGTTTACAGTCCTCCTAAAATCCTAATCCTCTGTATATGAGATAAGATAACTCTGGAAATTATGATAATACTACAGGCCTGTAAAAAATATCTGCCAAACTTTAAAACACATCAAACTGAAGGGATAACAACATTTGTGAAAATATAGCACTTTTTGTTTGTTGGGCACTTGCTGGAAGTTTTACAAACATGGAAGGCAGTTCAATTGGTGTATTTTTTTGTTTGTTTAAATCCGATTAATAGGAATGCAGCTGCAATGTACTAGTAAGTGTGTCTTTGATCTTTCGTGGGAATGTTAAAATAGGCCTACTGTATTAGGTCATTGGTCCATCTAGTCCAATATCCTACAGATATTTGCCTGCCTGTGTTCTATAGAATATTTTCAGCTTCATTTTATGCATGTACACTTGGAAGTAAGCCTCTGTGAATTCAGTTGAATTTATCCCCAAATCAATGTACATGGGTTTGCAGCATTGGGAGATAAATATGTTTTAGAATCCCCTAATACTCACTTCTGTAGTTGCTCATCTCGTTTTATAAATAGCAGCTAAGCCTGGGAGATGGGAGAGTCCAAGATCCACCAGTGTAAGATTCTCACTAATGGTCAAATCCCAACACATTATTCAACTGGATTCAATCATTTTTCAGCAAAATCACCATGCTCTTCATGTTGGTCTGTAAACACACACAGGACACAATTTCTGCATTATATGGCACATGCTGAAGAAAAAAATAAAGTCTTTGGTCTTCCCCAAAATCAACTCCTTAGTATGATGTTTGGAAACCCATGTATGGTTATCTATAAACAAGGAGCTGGGACAGTTTGGATTTTTAATTATATTGTATACCACTGATGACAGCTCATGTTATGTCTGCCCCATTGCTCTCTGAATCTGCAGCAGCTGGTGCCTTCCACACATGTTGGACTGAAAAGCTGATAATTCCCAGTCCTGGAGAATAATGGGCATTATGTTCAACTACATTTGGAAAGTCCCAGGTGTGGAAAGTTTCTCTAGAGCATTGGTTCTCGATTGGATAGGAATCCAGATGTTGTTATTGGACCTTTTCCCAGAAGGCCAAGCTGGCATAGGCGATGACTATGGTCCAATAACAGTGGTT
Organism: Phrynosoma platyrhinos; assembly: GCA_020142125.1. NCBI lineage: Eukaryota > Metazoa > Chordata > Lepidosauria > Squamata > Phrynosomatidae > Phrynosoma > Phrynosoma platyrhinos. The sequence goes on from CM034708.1 coordinate 195,557,909, forward strand.
CAAAAGCGCCTGGAGCCTCTCTGGTTGAAAACCACTGTTTCCATATCTGAGTTCTGTCCCTAAGGCTGCAATCACATAAGCAATTATCAGAAAACAAGTATTGAGAATAGACATGTACAGAGTTGCTTTTTTTTTTT
>CM034708.1:195578125-195593329 GCA_020142125.1 Phrynosoma platyrhinos
GATGGGACGGGGATGGCACTGCTTTAGACCCTGTGTGATAAGGTCCCAGGAGTTTTCTGGCTAAAGAAAATGGCTGCCGGAGCACCCCTGGGAGCGGGGATGGACCCGGGTGGCAGATTCAGTGGCAACATCCGTGCAACTGGGTCCGGATGCAGCTGAATTAAAATTTAAGTCAGGAGAGGTAAGACAGTTTTAAAAGCCATGCAATAAGCTCCAGTGTCTCCTAATCATAATGAACAGAGGAAATGAATATGCTTGCTTACTGAATGCAAGGTTACTTATGGGAGAAAACAGTGCCTAGTTTTTTCTTCTTCCAAGAAGAGCAGACATCTTGGATGCCATGCCTGCTGTGATTACTTTGGTGACAAATATTTATGTTATAATTTATCTTCTGGTTTGCCTTGTCATTTAACCTTGCAAAAGCTTCATACAGCTTAAGAATACATTTATGAATGTTTCTATGAATGTTTATGAGAGAAAATGACTTTTCAACTGCAAGCTAACAAAAGAACAGATGATGCTAATTCAATGATAGAATTTGCTATATACCTCTTCAGACCTTTGCTCTATGTCATTATTAAATCAGCCCAACTTTCAGTAGTCCAAAGGTCAATATTTAACCGCCAGGACCCACTAGAGGCACCACTAGGCTTAGAAATTCTTTTAAAATTATCAAAATCAGAAATGGATAGAAATCCACTTTTGTTTGTGAAGATGAGAAGGTCAGGCCTCCAGGAGTAGAAAAATGCATTTTGTGGCCTTTTTTCATTGTGCTAGATAGTAACTTAAAAACTATAATGGACTTCACAGCTAATGAGAAAAGATTTGAAAGCACTTTCTTCTCCAAACCACAGTGGTCTCAGTGGCCTTTGTTTCACAAAGTTCATTTATATATAGACCCAGAGGTGATAATGAAGCTGTGGGTTAGGTTTACCAATAACTGGAGCTCATCATCACCTAATCCATAGAAACTTCAGCATCATTTGGGTGCTGCTTTAAAGCAAAGCAAAGCAGCTTCATTTATATACCGCTTCATATCGCGCCATGGGATGTCTAAGCGGTTTACAACTGTGAGCTGATTGCCCCCCAACAGTTCGGTACTCATTTTAGCGACCTCGGAAGGATGCAGGCCTGAGTCGAGACTCAGCCCTGGCTGGTATTGAACTCGCAACCTTGTGGTCTATGAGTGAATGCTTTACAAAATAATCCTTCCGAAATTCCAAGAAATACATTCAGCTCCTCTTTCTTGCTTTTTTCCCATGATAGAACAAAACCAGAACAAAACAAAGAATAAGTCTGAATGGTCATTTCTTTTTACTTTCAGATCCCCAGCTTCTTCAGAAGATCAAGGTAAGAACCCAATTTTATTATTATTTAAATGCTGAAAAATAGAATAAAATAAAATGTGGAAGACACAGTTACAAAACTCAGTTTGTATATTGTGGAAAGAAATGTCTAAGGCAGACTTGTATGCTTGGATGTGCAAAATCTGTGCCTGTGCTGCTTTCACATGAATTTTGTTAAAGTGAATTGGATAGAATGTGATTTAAAGATGGAAAGAAATTCACTTGGGTTACATTTTCTTGTGAACATATCTGTTTTGTACCTCTTGAAACTGGCAACAAAACAATGCATATCTTGCTTAAGAAAATTATATTTTTCTAGTGCTTGCAAAGCAGTTTGATGAAGAAAATTGTATACAAGCCATGTATACTTCTGAAAAATGTTCTGGAATAAAAATGTGTGTATTTGAAAAATGCACACATGCATGCTTTCTTCAATGGGAAATTGTGTTCACTGCATACCAAAAACATACAGGAATTTCCATGTGAGAAGATCTTGCAACTCAATATGAATATCGGACAGAATAAAAATGTTGGTTGGAGTCTTAAAAACAACAACAAATCCAGCAGATTTTCACACACCAAGACATAGCCTGTCTTTTATCACCACTAACCTTTGATTAATGACAGAAAAAGAAAAACAGCATTTTACTGCCTTTTAAAAATGTTCATATTCCTTACTAATCCTTACAACAAATCACAAGTACAGGAATCATGGCTTCATGACTCTGAGCATAGATGATTTATTCCTGCGTGCAATTTATATCAAGCATTGGAATTTGTTGTACACCAGTTTCTCACATGCTGTCCACAATACACCTCAAAATTCCTATTATACTGTTATCAAGACATAAATACTGTGTTGCAGTATTAAAATTTTCAATTACCTGTGTGCATGTACAAATAAATTAGGTCCCTTTCTCAGCTTGACAAGTGGATTGCTTTGGCCAGTTGGGGTAATATTGGAGCATATTACTTATTCCTCAAAATGAGGGAAGGATGATTTTCATGAGGGAGCAAAAATAATTGATTGGTTTTAGTTTGGGAAAGGCTAAGTGCTCCATTTAAGTTTAGTTACATGTAGCAATCCTACATGGCAAAAGATGGAGTTGTATCCCCATAGGCTTTAGTCAAGTAGCCTACTCCAACCTAGTATTACATACTACAGTTCCTTAACCATTGGCCACATTCAAAACATCTAGGGGAGACTGGCTCACAGAAAAATGTAATACAGAAGTGGCCAACTTGTGCCCTTTTCAGGTATTGTTCAACTGCAATTCCCACCATTCCTTAACATATCTTAGCTAGGGATCATGAGACTTGAATTCTGACAACCTCTAGAGAACCACAAGGGCACAACCCTGGTGTAGCAGCACAAAAATGACATCTCCTACATGAGAAGTACTGGGAATTAATAACAAGGGGAGGGGTCCTCAGAAATAGATGAATGAGACTTATGTAACCTAGTTGTGTCTACTCTTACCTTGTCTAACCCAGCACCCCCAATTCACATTATACTACAGCTGTACTGGTTGAGGTCAATAGGAGCTGTAGTCTGCAGCATGCTGTTTTGAGGAAGTTTGGCTTATTTAATCAGCAAATTTCCAAGAACTCCCATCTCAATTTTTTGGGGTGTATGTGAAACAAATTGATGTCTACTCCAAAATAAGAACCGAGTTCAATGTTATTCACTTTTTTAACTGACCTTGTACCTGAGATATAGCTACAGGGGTTACTGAGTGTGGAATCAGCACATTTCCCATAGGAATTCTGTCCCTTGCATAATATTTTCTTTAATTACTCAAATTTCTAGCATTGCAGAGACTCAAAAGTTCAGCTGAACATTTAGAAATATAATTTAGGAACCCAAAGAAAAGGGGCAGGTAAAGTTATCAAGGGAATGTGCAAATGTAAGAATTCTAGTTCTAAATGATTTTTCAGCATTTCACTCTTTACAGTGCTAGAAATTTAGACACTAAAGAAAAATATCCTGCAGAGCAGAATTCTTATTTGGGAGGAGCAATCCTCTCATTTTGCTCTCCTCAGTATCTACATACCTGTTTTTGTATGCCAAGGTACTTGGTACCCCAGCTGTCAAAGAAACAAAATTCTCCTTTAAACCAGTGATATGTAATTTTGCAGTGTCAGGAGAATACATCCTGTTCTTTTCCATTCTAGCTGAGTGATAAGATTATTTCACTTGGTCCCTGCAGAAAGCTGACTCCATTGTTGCTTATTCCCACAGTTCGGATGAAATATTACCATTTAATAGGCTTTCTGGGATACTAGTATCAAGCTACATGTCAATGAGCAGTGATGGAGTGCTTATAGGTTTTCCTTATGTTATCTTATTACTCTGTTATGTTATCTATTAATGAGGGCAGAAATGAGTACTTCCTTATGGATTCTCTTGGCTTTAATCTTGAGTATCAGTCCCTGCCATCTCTCTTTCTTTCTTTCTGCTTCCACTGTTTTCCTCCTTTGTACGCATTCCTCTCATGTTCCATTTACCACCTGTGCCTCTGTGACCAAGGATTGGCTCTACGGTTTGATCAATATCCCTAACCACTGCAGAACTATAAAAGCATTTATGAGCTTACTTTGAAATGGAGAACCAAAGCCTCAAGCATGCTTCACCAAGGACATTAAAAGCTTCTGTTTAATGACAGTGAAATAGCTGATGGAGAAAGTGTATTACCACATGGTTATAAGCTAGAGCAAGAATGAAGATTTCTCACTGCTGGTGTCTTTTATGAAGCAATGGGTTCAGAATCTCTAGTTTTTATGTTTTAGTGACTGTGTTTGCATGGTAAAGGAATGTATCCCTGCATAGGCTTGGACCCAGTACAGAGCTATTTATAAATATAATTGCTGTTGTAACATAACAAGGGATAATGTCAGTCCTTTTGACTTGTGACTATAATTGTATTTGTATTTACTGAAACTGACACAGAACTACACCCAGGGGGACAATTTAATTTGGAGGGCAAAATTCTTATTGAAAGCAATGCTCTTTTGCCCTGTCTCCATAGCTACACCCCTGATTGTAGCATACATTTTTAAATAATATGTTGTTGATCCCATGTTACTTTCACTCCAGGAAAACAGAGCAACATAAGCAATTTTTATTTTGCTGTCTCACAGTGCATTCAACTTCCCCTTTGCATCTTCAGGTGGCAGAGGCTCCTCCATTGCAGATTAAATGGTGGGATTCACATCGGCCCCAGGATCCTGATAGTGGTAGATGGATCAGGGTCATTTCTTAACACAAGAGGATCAGAACAAATCCAGTCCCACATTTACTTATAGACCTGCCTAGCTAGGTGTCGTTTGAAAGCTTTATCAGGCATGACTGAATCTACTCCTGAATGTTCTAAATTAGGCTTTAAACTTCAGGATGCAATCTTGCCAGTTTGGGAATTTCTCTCAGGAGCAGCCAAAGGAAAGAGCTACCCCACCCCCTAGTATGGTTTTCAGTGATGCACAATGAAGCTCTGATCTTGGAGGAAGAGATTGAAGATTTTCTCTTCTTGGTCTGCCTCCTTGCATGGATGCCCCCCACTGTGCCCACTCCTGCCACATGGGATTCCTAACACAAATGGTGGGGGGGGGGGAGTTTTTCATTGGTGTGGCACTGGATGGAGAGAAAGAGGACCTGGATCTATTGGACTGAATATCCACTCTCAACACTTGATATGGATATGAGCTTTTATTAGCAAGACAATCATTGTTTAGCTGTTTCTGTACTGTTTTGTAAGACATGCTGTGCCAGGCAATTTAGCAACAGACTTTAGATTTTAATCAGTGGAGCTGCATCTTTGAGACACTCTTGTGTTAGGTTTGGGTCTGGGGGAGTATGTTTGTAATTTTTTGAATCTGTTTTGGTTCTAATATATTACTCTTACAAAGAATTAAGAAGGAAAAACTGGAGGCAATCTTGTTATGCAGATGGCAAGGGAGGGAAAGCTTGTTCTGAGAGAATGAAAATGCCCAAGACCACAATGCATTTTGATTTTAAAAATATTCCTCAGAGGCCAGATGAGAAAAAGAGCTTTTTGGTGATCCTCCTTCGGAGAAACATCCATGTTGTGAGCCATGTTCCTCCACTCGTTTTCACTTCAAATAGGGTCCAAATAACAAAATTGTGAAGGTGAAACTTTCCTTCTGTTAATGAGTAGTAAGTTCTATTATGCAATTGTTCTATTCATACAATTGGGTACCCAGCTTTACTGGGGGAATTAGCTTAGTAAACCACTTAGGGAGTGCTTAAGTGCACTGATAAGCAGTATAGAAATGTACTTGCTATTGCTAATTGTTCTATTTATGCAAATAGCAGTCTTCCCATTTCTTTGGTATGTTGTACCCATACCAACACTGAGGTTTTGAAAAAATGTTGACTTATGTAAACAATTAAAGGACACAATTCTTTGTGTTGACTTGATAGGAAATCTTACTGTGTTCAAAGAAGACTTGTGCTCAATCAGTCCATTATTCTCTTCATTGTAGCCAACAGCAGATCATGAGAAGCCTATAAGCAGGGGATGAGTACAACACTACCCTCCTGCTCATGTTCCCCACTGAGAGGTACAGTGTCTCTGATCCTGGAGGTGGCATATAACCATCATTAGAACATAGAAGAGCCAAGGTTTATCTTATCCAATACTCTATTTACACACTGACTAATCTATCGCCTGTGAGAAGCTCATCTGTAGGAATTGAGCACAACTGCACTTTCCTTCTCATGTTTTCCAGCAACTCTTACATGGAGGCATACTGTCTCTGACATTGAAGGTGATAAACCACTTTGACTTATAGCCTTTAATGGTTTCATACTCCATGAATTTATCCAGTCCATGCAGGTAGGCAGCCATTGGCTACTGCTTGTGACAGTGAATGCTACAATTGTCTGTGCTGTATGAAAAAAGACTTTTTAAAAATCTATTCTGCTATTCAGTTTCAGTAAGTGACCCTGGCTATTGTGCTAAGAGAGACCTTCCCTCCCCCCAAAAGACTTCTCCCTGCCTATTTTCTTTAACCTATGTGTAACTTTACCTAATTAAATCATGTCCCTTCTTACTTACTTCTCAATTCCTTTGTTGGGGTGGAATGGGGGTACCCTCCAGCAGCTGCAGACTGAGTCAATATTTTTATCAGCTATCAACAGAAAGAAACGTGGGTGGTGTAGTGGTTTGAGTGTTAGACTATAGGACTCTCAGAGGCTAGGATTTGAATCCCTGCTCAGCCATGGAACCCCGGAGGATGACTTTGAGCAAGTTCCATGCTCTCAACCTTAGAAGAAGGCAATGACAAACCTCTCTCAATAAATCTTGTCAAGAAAACCTTATAATAGGATTTCCATAAGTTGGAGTTGACTTGAAGGCCTATAACAACAACAACCTGCAGCTCATATCTCATCTCTCTCTCTGTGTGTATGTATGTATATGTACACACCCACCCACACAAAATACACATACACAACTCTCTCTCTCTCTCTCTCTCTCTCTCTATATATATATATATATATATCAGCTATTATTAGCCCCTGTAAATTCCAGCATTTCCTAGTTGTGTGCTCTGTGTATGGATGGTGGAAGTTGCTTTTTCATATCAAACCAATGCCAGTGAATCACCTCTTCAATGCAAGTCTTTCTTCTTGCAATTTGTATCAGTCAAGTGCACAGCCCTGACTGGGACTTACTTCTGCAGTCAGAACAGACATGACTTGAATTCAGGTTGCAGCATCCTCCTGTCAGACAAAGAAGATGGAAGATATCCCCATAGGGCCTTGGATGACAAAGAAACAAGTGTCAACCTCTTTCTTTAAGCAGGGCCTGCCCTCTGGGATGTGTGGTACTCAGAGCAGGTGAGTGAAGTGCCGCATGCCCAGAGGGAGATGGTGAGAGTGGATGAAAGAGGAAGAGTGGTTGTGGCTTATTGTCTGAGTCTTCTTCATGGCAAATTCTGTAATTTGAGGAGAAACGAATGGGGTTAGACCTTGCTATGAGTGTTGAATGACAATTCCTTTCCATTTTTATGTGAATATGTCTCATGATCAGTTGTATTTTGAATGCAGTGTTATATACAGGAATCAAAAGCCATCTCTCCAAAAACAAAACAAAAAGACAAACCAACAAAATCCAAATGCAAACTAGAATTTAGTCCCAACCAAAATCTATACAGCTTCCACAAAGAGCTGTGATCCAAATGTTCTACAAACTGGTATCTCTTAAAAAAAAATCCAAAAAAATCCAAACTGCAGTTGTTTAATCTTGTAGAAATGGGTACCATAAAAACATGAACCCAACACAAGCACTTACAGAGATGGGCACAATAATGATGCAAGCCAAATATGTTTTAAAATGACTTTATAAGTGCTCTAGAATATATTTTTTTAAAAAGAAAACAAAAAAAATGCATTAACAATAAAATTACCTTTTACAATCTGAATTATCTGAAAGCGTGATTTCATTTCTATGTGCTTTGTTATCTACATGGAAAATCATCTCCAAACTGACATGGAATCATAGAATTAGAGTTGGAAGGGGTGAAAGCATCCCCAGTAGGTAGCTGTCCAAGACTCTTTTTTGTGTTAGGATGTCTGGAGAAGGAGATCATTCCTCCACTCTAGGCAATTGGTTCCATTGCAGAACTGCTCTTACTGTCAAGACATTCCAGTTAACATGCTGTTAACTTTAGATTCTGGTTCTGTTCTGTGTTCAGCAAACTATTTTATCTTATTTTATTTATATCCTGCCTTTCTCTCAATATGGAATGCAAAGTGACTCACAAACTGAGTCAAACCAAAATATAGCTAGAATTATGGATGTGATAAAAGTTTTTAAAAATTAAACAAACATATTAAAAACTTTCTAAAGTTAATCCTAATTTTTGGAAGGAAGGGCCAAGCAAAACAATACAATCATAGCTGCCTGCCTTTTGGCTTAAAAGAATTGTCTGAGTCTTAAAAGAATCTGACTTTCCTTATGAGTGTTGGTGTTGATACTGAAAAGCCTACTCTTATGTACTTACTAACCTAACCTCTTGGGAGTAGTGGGACACATAACAGTGCCTTCATTGGGGGCCTCAGGGATCAGTCCTTGTGTTCAAATGATCGGTAACAGCAATCTGAGTTTCACAATGAGAATGAGTCCATTATAGACTGCTGAGATGTGCTCATAGAAGCTTTATAGGAGAAAAGTCAACAAGATTGCCAGTTGTTTAAAGACACACAGGGAGTCTTGTTAGCGATGCACAAGACTTTCATTCAGTCTTCATCTTGTAATGCACTTACCTTGTCCAAACCTCCTAGATTAATGTGTGGATTAGAACACAGTTATTTTATGGATTTTTGCACTTCTCTTAATTTTAGAATTCAGTTTTCTGTTTGAAAAAACATACCTAAATGTATATAAATTATGTATAAAGCAATGGTGAAAGCAAATGCCTATTTTTAGGAAATATATCCAAGAACACAGTCTAAATATCCATTTAAATGCAATGTGTGTATATTTGTGCATATTAAAATAATGTTGCAGATTATTGTGGGCATGGGATGCAGCAGATTTGTGAAGTGGATGCATGTGAAATGTGTATGCAGTGTATCTGTCCCTGCTTTTTGTATGGAGCTGGTCTGTGACAGCAAGTAGCATTGTTTTAAATGCATTCATATTGATTGTGGCCATAGGGACCAAGGAGATCAAAACATTTCAAACAAAGGAGAAGTGAAGAATCTCAGAATTCTAGTCAGATGTATTCTGAATAACCAGGAGTTCTTGCAATTAGGAGTGAAGGCATTTGCATATTAAGCCCTTATTAGCTTTTCACACCTTATTTGCTTTTAAATGCACCATTATTCATTTACTCTTTACTGCCCTATACCTTATACCAGGGGTAGGCAACCTTTCCCTTTTAAGGGCCGAGGGACTTCAGCTCCCAGAATCCCAGGAGCTATTGGCCAACATGGGACTATTGGCCAACGTGGCTGAGGCTTCTGGGAGCTGAAGTCCCTCAGCCCTTAAAGGGGAAAGGTTGTCTACCCCTGCCTTATACATACTAATGCAACAGTGTTTTAATGAAATGAATGGAAGAATAAGCCAAAATCAATTGTTGACTCATCCCCTCCTGCTCCTGTCTCTTTCAAGAAGTGGCAAAAATTTACTCTTGGGTTATTATTAACTTCCTTCAGTTAACTGAGTATATGTGTTCCAGGCCATTAATTCTTTAACAGATAATTTGGTTCCAGAGGCAGACATAACATGGAAAGAAAAGGGATAGCACCACAAGAAAGGAGGAAAAACAAAATAAGTTCAATATGTTTCACCAAATTTTTTATTCAGAACTAACAACCAGATCAGGTAAAGCACACATAAGTAAGCAAAACCATTTTGAAACTTTACTATTTCTTCCAAAATATACATATATGTGTATATTTAAATTTAAATTATTTGCTTTTGTTAGAACAAAATATAAAGATAAAAATATGATTTTTATGATATTGTTTTTGTATAGGCCGTCTTGTGTGTTTGTAAAAAGGCAGGGTATACATCAGACATGGACAAATTCTGGGAGTCCTTGATACCTGACACGGGCTGCACCAGACCCACCCACAATGTAACTAAAAGTAGTCAGTTTACTTCTAGTTTTGTTAAAAAACAAAAAACAACCCCCCACTCTTTTGATTTTGGGAGTAGAGTAGACAGGGGGCAGAGGTTAGAAGCAATCTGCCCTTTGTTCACTCATGGACACTGTGGCTAAAGTTTGCTAAGAGGTTCATTGATGTACATGTATTTGCATACACTGGAAACTGAGCATAATTAAAGGCACTTGTATTTTGATTCATGTGTTGGTGTGAACCTGGTAAGTTTGTTAAAATGAGAAAGGAACCCATTTCTTTTCCATCTCTAATTAAAAATGGCAATGATTCTAGGTCAGATACAAAGAGATGAAACAGATGGCCCCAAAATGCTGGATTGGGCTGCCACAGAGCTGCACGCCGTGGCACCACAGCAACCCCATGCCATGTCTCCAATCCAGCATTTTCCCACTGAAATAAGAAGTGGCAAAAAGCCATTCTTTTTAGCACTGGGAAAAAGGTGCATTTGTCGCCATGGTGGCGGTTTTGCAGTGCTCCTTTGGCATGCGGCATCTAAACCCTGTATCATCAAAGTGCTGAAAAGCTGCCACCATGTGGTCACTTAGGTAGATTCATGGTGGCTTCACAGCAGCCTCACAGCAGCTTGGGGGCATGTATTATGCTGCCGGGAAGCCAGCGTATTGTGCTGGTCTGTACCTTAGTTTACTTAACTATGGGGGGATGCAGATGCCTTGGGCCGCCCGGAAAGCAGAGGATCGGGGTCGCTGCTACCACCCACAGCTGCCCTGATTCTCCCATTTGTTGCTCCTATTAGAGGTGGCTAAAAGCCACCCCAAGAGCTGACGCGCGGCTCTTCTCTGCCTCTTCCAGCATAGCACGTGAAGATGCTGCGCTGGGAGGATGTCCTGATGCCACGCGCTATGCGTAATGGCACGTAGTGTCAGGATGTCTTCAGGGAGGGCTTGGGGCAGCCAGTGTGCGGCGAGCGGCTGCCCCTCCCCTTCCCTGCCTCCAACACACCGTAAAGGGCCCATCTGCAGAGGCCCTATGTAGGGTTTCCTGGCCTGACCCTCTCCCCCCAATCCTGATTTACCAGGCAGCAGACCTGTGAGAGGTGCAGGTCTATTCTCCTGTTAATTGGAACAGAGTAAACTAATGTTTTCATCGCACTGGTGCAAGGGAAAATTGTGATAGGAATCCTGCTTTTGATTCTGTGATAGGAATTGTGGTAGGAATCCTGTCATACTGGGGATCACTTGTGAGAGGGGACTGGAAATGTCAGCCTGCTGCATCCTGATCAGCTGGAGAGCAGACCCATGCAACTCAATGGATAAGGCACTGTAACAGCAAGCATGAATACCAGCCCATACTAGGAGGAACAATTGGAATCATATTTGTAGCTATGCATGGTTCTTTACAGTGTGTGCCGAAAGCTTTCTTTGTTACTAAGAGAATCTCTTCTGCAGTACCACTGAGATTGAAATTGCTTGCCATCCTCCATGGCCTTTACAGAATGACCTGATAACAAGGTGAGAAATGAGGAAGGAAAGCTATGATAGAGTTACCAGACTTCTAGTCAGCAAATAAGTAACTGTGAAAGCAGTTACTTATAGCTAAGCGGTGCAAAGAATACCCCTCCCCAAAAAAAAAAACACTTGCTGTACACTCCACAAAACATCTTGAGGGCACTGGGTTGTTATAATACATAGTGAACAGAACTTATTATTTCTGTCCAACATCGTTTGCCAGTGGCCCAACATTTATGAAAGAAAGTCTGTTTCTTCCCAGTGCCAATTGTACAAGATTTACCTAATTGACAGTTTTTTTGCTGGCAACCTCAACAAAGAGCACAAAGGTTCAAAGATAGAGAGAAAGTAGGTTACTACTTTTATCCTCCAGCATCTACCAAATCAGAGAATGGAGGCTTTTTATGTGCCTGCCAGCCCAGGGGAATGCATTATGCTGCCAGTTCAGTGTTTTGCCAGTTAGTTATCTGGGTAGAAGTCTAGGATCTTCAATTCTGTCCATCTTACTGGGTTGTGAAATCTAGGATCTTCAATTCTGTCTATCTTACTGGGTTGCATCCCCACCCTTTTATCAAGAACACATACCCATTCAGAGAGCGCAAAAGGATTTCTGCATTTTTCCTTAAATGCTCATCTTAGGAAAAGTCAAGAAAACAATTATTTGGCTTCACTGCTTATTGAATGGAATAATGCTTTGTGACATATTCAAGGCCTTCAGATACTTTTTGGCATGATAAAGCCTGTGCATAATTCATGTTGTGTATCCTGCAGCAGTGGCACTTGTCATCCTGTGAATAAATACATTTTAAGATGTTCTGACCATAATTGCACATTGATAGTGCCAGCCAGTCCCCCCCCCCCCCTTACAGATGAGCCAAGCTAAAACACCTTGTCTCATTTATGTTCATTGCTTTGGGTTTTAAAAACTATCTTCAATTTTTAGCAATTTCCAGCACTGGTTGCAAATATGTTTATAAGGCTGGATTGTTGTCTTTAATGTCACCTACTTTATCTTCCCCCTTCTTCTCTTTCACTACTGCCCTCTCTTCCCCATTCTGCCATTTAATCTGATTGGGAGTAGGGACCTCCATGAATCTCTGGATTATATCCAATTTTTCATTTCATCTGCTGACTGTATATGATATACTATAATGTAGATACTTCTAAGGAGAACTGTAGTGGTTGCAATAGAGTTAAGGACACTGTGGTCCTCTAGATGTTTTGGAGCACAACTCTCAGTAGCCCCAGCATATTTAGGAGTCCAAAATGTCTGGAAGGCACCAGGTTGCTTATCCCTAGCATAGCCAACCCAAGTAACAGCAGTATCGTTGATGTTAGTGAAGAAGGAAAATGCTACAACTGCTGCCATCTCGAGGAAAAAATTAGAGCTAGGAAACATAAATGCAAATGTATGAGTGTCATTTCAGTAATTTTGTTAATCTGTTTTGTTTTGAGGCAAATGTAGAATTAAGAACATATTCTGTTTTTTCCCCTTGCCTCCCTCGTTGGTGAGGAATGAGAATGGGGTAAACAGCCAGAGTACCATTCTAGTGACTTTTACAATGTATTTTGAATTTGCAATTTAAAAACAAAAACAAAATACTGAGCCAAGAATAAATCCATATCCCCTTTCCAAATAATATAATAGCAAAAGCATCAGAAGCACCAAAAACATCTTCTTGAAAGGATAAGGAAGTCTTACACAGGAGAATTTGGTCTGATTCCTTAACCATAAATTAAGGTCCACTTAACACACATTTCACAACAGGTTGGTTTAATAGGTTCAAGGACAAATTAGACATGATGGCAGGAGGCGGTGTATGATATAGTTGGTTTGCCATGATATTCGTCTGGGAGTGGCATAAATGTGTGTCATGTGCATCATGTGTGGGGTGGGAGGTGTGGCAAACATTTCCTCCAGCAATGCTTTGTTCTCTGAACCTATCCAGTTGTTTCTTGTGGGGTTCCAGGAGCAGGAAAAACATGACAAAAAGTAGTGGGGAGACAATGGGATAGTGAGGGTGGGGAAAGAACCCATTGAGCAATAGTGGAAAAGATTCATATTTTCTTCCTCTTCTTCACCGTGTCTCCCTGCTGCACTCTAAATTACTCTCAGCCTAATCAATGGGAATTAGATACAGTTTTAGATGTGGAATTAGGTATCTTTCAGCAATGGCAAACCCCCTCTAAACAAATATTGCCAAGAAAACTCTGTAATAGGTTCCCCTTAAGATGACTTGGAGGCATACCTCAACAAATGGCTTGCATCTTGATGCAGGGAACTGTGCCACCCTAGTTGATGAAAAGAAGGACTGTAAGGACAAGTAGTTTACATTACATATGGAAAAGATCTCTGTCTGAACCTCTAGAGAGCTGCCACCTCTCAGTGTTGATGGACCAGTGATCTAACTCAGTATAAGGCAGGTTTCTAATTAACTTCATCCTTTCAAGCTCTTCCTGTGAGCATTCAAAGACTCATTTTCACAATTGCTTGCACACAATAATAGTGATAATAGAAAACTTAAGATCAGCTGGGGAGAGTTAATTTATTTCTAGTCTTTATCTAATTTTCCAATCTTAGGTGTAAACCGAACAACATCATGTGTAGCACAGTTGATAGAGGTTGCAGGTTCTTGTTTTTTGCTATGCCTCTTGTAAGGAAATGAGTGCATACATTTGTTTCTTGAAGGTAAAAATGAAGAATTTCAAAAGGTTCTCTATTTAAATGATACTACATTTTTTAAAAATGCAGTTTTTAGTGAATTCGCACAATTTGAGATGTTTTCTGGAAATATTGTTTCTGTAAAAATGAAATTTTCACAAAGTCCCTGAATGCAAAACTTATTGCGGTGGTTGACCCCACCCACCACTATTAGGTGTCTTGATGAATCAAGACCCTCATTCTCTGGGCAGATGAAAAAAATTGCAATTATCCCTTACACTTCTACTTTCTTGAATTTTAAACTGATTTGGAAAACTTTTTATAAAAAATGTACTATCTATTCCAAGTCTTTGACATATGTATGTGCGCACCTTCAATTCATCTGTCAATTTATGGTGACCCCATGGATTTCATAGGAAAATGATGGCAAACCTTTTTGAAGCTGAGTGCCCAAACTCAGTGACATTCCTGCACTAGGTGTCAGGGGAGGGACTTTTGGGGGTGGGACTTACAAAGGATAGGACTTCTGCCTACAGAGAGGGACTTCTGGGGCAGGACATCTGCCTTCTGGGGGTGAGACTTCCAAAAGAAAACCCAAGCCACACTCTCTCAGCCTGAGGCTAGCAATCGCAACCCCCCCCCCCGATTTGCCAAAAAGAATCGCCTTAAGTCAAAATATGACTTGTAGGCACACAAGAACAACAAATGTGTGTGTATAATCCTTTTAAACAAGGGATTCCCACCTGCAGTCATTTACAAGTGGCCACTTCCATTTCCCAAAATATAAATAAAAAGAAAGCGAGCAAGAGTTGCAGAAGAAAATAATTGGGCAGGCAGGGAAGGGTAGGTGACCTTGGGCAAAGCATACTCTCTCAGCCTCAGGGAAAGACTATGGCAAATGCCTTCTGAAGAAATACTGCCAAGAAAACCCCAGGATAGGTTTATCTTGAGGTTGCCATAAGTTGGAAACAAGGATTCACATTCTCTCAGCCTGAGAGGAGAGCAATGGCAAATACCCTCTTAAGAAATCTTGCCCTGAAAACCCCTTGGAAAAGGGCATGACAAAATAGAAACAAACAA
>CM034708.1:195593429-195623565 GCA_020142125.1 Phrynosoma platyrhinos
TGCATCACGAGGCCTGGGCTCGGATCTGTGGGGTGGGAAAGGTGGAGGAACAGCTGGGGCTTCAGTTTCCTCAGTCGCCCGGTTCCCACCCACTGCCCCAAACTCCAGTCCTTCCAAGGCTGGATCCATATTGGGGAAATAACCTGGTTTGGCACAGCTTTAATTGCTATGGCTCCATGCTTGGGAATTCTGGACCACCCTCATGGACCAGACCATGTGCCACAAATGGCACATGTGTCATGGATTTGCCAACACAGTCGTAGAGTTTTCTTAGGCAAGGAATGGTCAGAGGTCATTTTGCCAGTCCTTCCTCTGAAATATATCCTGTAGCACCTGGTATTTGTTGATGGTCTCCCATCCAAGTATTAACCAGGGCTGACCTTGCTTAGCTTCCAAGATCAGCCATCATCTGATGCCTTTAGGGTATGGGATGACTGCACTTTAAATTTAATAGAGGTTTGATTTGTTAAAAAGTTGAATGACAAGCATGAAACAACAGGAGAGAGTGAGAGATGATGTGGTTAGTAGAAATAGAGTTGGAGAATTGTTTGGCATAAATTAATGGAGTTGTAGAGTGTGAGGTACGGAACAAGAACTTTACCCAAATGTATTACTTGCCTGCATCTTCTTACTCATCTTGCATTCCTTTATTTTTTATTTGTAACACATCCAGCAACACTTGCATTTCAATTTAAATAGCTTCTGGGTACATTTCAGAACGACATATCTGTTGGTGCAAAGTCTGCCTTAGGAAGTACAGTAGTTTTTAATCTTGTATAGAACTTTGCTGCTTATCAGTTATGTTATAAAATTTCTTGTGCTGCACAACCTGGAGACAAAATGAGAAATGACCTCTGAGAGTTTATACAATGATGCAAGAAAAAAACACCATATTTTATATATTTTAGGTGCACAAATGCATTTTGTACATGCACCATGTTAAACACATTTGTTAAGTTTCTAAGCATCTTTTGTTTTTATCTTTCAGTTCTATCTCTGGTGATTTTGACACATTTATAGTATTATTCATGGAGTAATAATGAGGTCCTTGTGGAATTTTATCCATGGAGGTGCCAACCTAACAGTGTGCAGAGAAAAATCTCTGCCAGTGTGTTTGCTTACTTGTTCTTCAGAGTCCCATTGGAGTAGGGTTGCTGTATTCCAAACTTTCAAACACAAGCATCAAATTTGAATATTATATAATTGATTATAACTCTGCATATTATTAATATGGATTTTAATTATGCAAGTTAACCACATTGATCCCACCCCCCATTTCTATATTTCAGTCTTGGTAACTTTTTACATAGTAAATACTCTTCTGAGTACTCATATCCTACCTGTTGTACCTCAACTCAAGGGACCTCATGGGCTGAGAGGCAATACAGTGGGCCCTTGGTATCATCAGGGCTTCCTTCCAGGACTCCCTTTGGATACCAAAATCCATGGATGCTTAAGTCCCATTAAATACAGTGATGTAGCAAAATCCTATATAAAATGGCAAAATCAAGGATTGCGTTTTGGATTTTCTTTTAATATATATATTTTCAAGCCATGATGGTCAAATCTGTGGATAAAGAATCCATGGATACAGAAGGCTAATTGTATAAAAATACTTTAATTTGGGGTGGGCAATTGTGGAAGGCTGGGGGGGGGGGACATTAGCCAGGTGACCTAGGAGGGCCACACCTCTCCAATGCATGTGCTCATCCAGAAAAAACTTTATATTTTTTGGCCCCAAACACCCTCTAGGAGGCATGGAGACATCTTCATTATTTTGTGGGGACTTCCTGGGTCATTTTAGGCCTAGGAGAAAACTTTTTAACCTATTCCTGTTTCACTTCCTGTTTTGAGTTAGATTGGCCCAGGGTGGCCAAAAAACATGGTGCCCCATTCCCCTCTAGAACATTTTGAGGCAAAAAAACCTTTGGAAAATAATCGTAGGAATTGTTTTTGACCCCTAGGGGTCCCATGGAGGCTCCAAACATGGTGAAAATGTCTTCTACACTCCTAGAGGGCATTTGGGGGCATCCTGGAGCAATTTATTTACTTGTTTGAACATTGGGGGAGGGTCCTGGGGAGCACAATAGCAGTAAATAAATAAGTAAAATGTTCAAAATTCTGGATTTGAAGAGATACACCCAACTTAAAATCCTGATTGGGTCATGGAATTTATCATGAATCTATCTTGCAGGCTTGTTATGAGGATTAATCATGAGATAGTAAAGTGACCATGGTACATTTCTAGGGTGGTGGTGGTAATAATATTAACTGATACAGCCACCACCACCACTTTTCATCTTGCACAGACACTCATACTATATTCTCATAAGGTCACTTTTTTTTTGGCAATCATTTTTTTAATTAACGGCAAAAATAGAGATCCATGAAAATACAACAGAAAGCTCAGAGAGTAACTACCATTTTGCATGGAGAAATGCAGAGGAAAGTAAGGGTGAATGTACAAATCCTTCTGCCTTCCTTTGCATTTTGATTCACTTTCTGCCCACTTTATCCTTGTACCCTCTCACGGCACCTCGTAATTTCTTTCCCCTCCTTTTCTCTCTCGGCCACCAATGGCTCCACAGCTTTCTGAGCAGTCTTTTCAAGGAACTCCGCAATACAGATTTCTGCTAGATGTTCTTGCACATTTTCATTGAGAATTATAACCCTGACTCAGAGAACTGAGAATGGAATTGAGAGGGGCAGGTCACAAACGTCAGTCATAGGTGTGAGACTTCACTCACTAGCCAAACTGGCTAAACGTAGGAGAAAGTTTGCTTCATGCCAGACTACTGGATAGGAAAGTGCAAATTTTACCCTATAACACCACTTTTACATGGGCTATAGTTTTAATTTGGGACAGAGCTAGTGCCGGGCCAAATATCTATCACCCAAACTTCTGAGGGGTTTGTTCCAAATGCATGGCAGAGATTTTGAACCATTTTGCAGGACAGGGTGGCTAAATATTCAAATTTGGGGGTAGTAGAGGGAAACATTTTAATATGCAAAGCAAAGCAAAGCAGCTTATTTATATACCTCTTCATATCATGCTATGGGATGTCTAAGCGGTTTACAACTGTGAGCTGATTGCCCCCCAACAAGCTGGGTACTCATTTTAGCGACCTCGGAAGGATGCAGGCCTGAGTCGAGCCTCAGCCCTGGCTGGTATTGAACTCGCAACCATGTGGTCTATGAGTGGCTGCAGTACAGGCATTTAACCACTGCGCCACCAGGGCTGTGGTGCAATATATATATGCAAAACAATATATATATGCAAAGAATATATATTGTTTTTCATTTACATATATTTTTTAAAAAACTTTTGTGCTTCCATGTTGTTAACACAGGAGTTTTTCATACAGCTAAAAAACCCGACTTACCTTACCAGGTTTGAATCCTCTTCCAGGATGCAGCCAGGTGTTACTGCTCACATTTTGCTGCCAATGCCACCTCCCAGCTGCAGCCCAGCTAACCTTTGGCTAGAAGCCATGCTGACTTGGCTGATTTGCAAAGTTGGGAGCTTCCTGTTTTTGAAAATAGGCCGGCTGAGCATAGCTTCTAGCCGGAAGTTAGCTGGGCTGCATCCGGGAAGCAGCATCTTCAGCAAACTATGAACGATAATCCTGGCTGCATCCTGGAAGAGAATTCAAACCAGGCAAGGTAAGACGGTTTTTTTTTACGGTGTGAAAGACTCCACAGCCAAGCACACGAGTGCTTCTGTACATATAGTGACTATTAGTGGTGATTTTTAAAAAATGCTATGTTTGTAATGTATGTGATTTATAGCAAACATGTTATTATATATTCTTTGTTTTTATACTTTTATAAATGATTTGGGGTCTTGTTTGGGATATGGAAAACAATTCATAAATGTAATAAAGTATTTACTGCTAAAAATATCCCCCACTCCTTTCCCCCTCTTTGCAGCACTTTTGCAGTCAGTAATAGCTGGTGATTTTTTAAAAGTAAGTAAAAGGCCTGATTACTCTTTCTTGACTATTTGTTTGCAATCCTTCTTGATAACCATTTCATAGTATTTGTTCATTAGCTAAATTACTTTAACTGTTATCTTTATATCACCCAAGGTAGTTTGCTACATCATCATTACCATCAAAATTTGCATACATTTTTATGGAATGAAATAAGCACAAAGCCACAAAATTATAAAAACAGTGGCCAAGATGCTACATGGTCATGTGAACTCTGCCATTGATTCCATCACTAGCCCCAGGACTCAATGCGTTGCTGTGATACACCCCCTCAACCACTATTTTTGGCTGCTGGAGAGCAGGGAGCAATTGAAGAAGCCAGATGCAGACCGAGGACAAATACTGCTGTGATCTGCTGAGGGTCCTCCAGAGATTTCAGTGGATAATGTCACTGGTCTGTGTTGTTACGAGCATTAAAAGTCTTCAATTTTGTGGTGTGTGTGTTCCCTCCATGGCTCTGAATGGACTCTGAACCTCAAGCTGCCATGAGCCCAAAAATGGCAGGCCATGTACCAAAGGTACCTGAATAGCAAATCAAACGGATAGTTTGGGAGCTGCTAGAAAAGGAATTCACACTTCTAAGACAGGAAGGCTAATTAATTTACAGCAGGATGTTTTGCACCTAAGCCAGAGAGGGCTAATTCACAACCCTTTACCACCTTCGATACCTACATCTTGAGTGATCCCTTTTCCCATGCAAATTTGGCCCTTTGATGTATCTTTGCCTCAGGCTAGTTCTGGCCTATAAAAGATCCCCAAGTTTCTTTGTTCTTGGGTTAATTTTGGAGTGCAGGGGGACCTCTCTGACCTTACTAGTTCTGACTCATGCTACCCTTTGAGATGTCCCAAAATAAAGCAAAGCAGCTTCATTTATATACCGCTTCATATCGCGTTATGGGATGTCTAAGTGGTTTACAACTGTAAGCTCATTGCCCCCCAACAGCTGGGTACTCATTTTAGTGACCTCGGAAGGATGCAGGCCTGAGTCTAGCCTGAGCCCTGGCTAGTACTGAACTCACAACCTTGTGGTCTATGAGTGAGTGGCTGCAGTACAGGCATTTAACCACTGCGCCTCCAGGGTGCCAAGTCCTACATCCATGAGACTGCATCTGTGAGGAGCACCCCTGCTAGTGGTAATTGTCCTATTAATGAAGCCTTTCCAATTCCAAACTGCACCCCTTTATCTCATAACTTGTGTGTGTGTGTGTGTGTGTATGCTTTGATGCATGCATCCTTTTTAAAAAATACAATTCATTAGGAAAATCCTGTTTCTGCAGTCCTTTATCTCCTTTCCCCTTAGTATACAGATTGAGACATGATTCCAAGGGCTGCTTGTAGCTCAGTCCATTAAATAATTGAGCTAATTAAAATTCCCCTATAGAGATCCAAAGCTACAGTGTCTGGCAATGGAAATCTATCCAGATGCTTCTCTGATCGCCTGTACTCTCCACCAGGAATGGATTGGCCATTGCAGGTAGCTATAACAGTGACCTTGAGATTTCTGATGGGGAGATTTGGTAATTGAAGATGGAGGAAGGGAGCACAAGCCTCTGCAATGATGAAGACAAATACAACCAATGGTTTTACACTTGTATATGTCACTAACCAGGTGCCAGCTAGATTGAACATGGTTAAAATGGTTAATGCTTTATCCAAAAAGGTATTTTCTTGATGTCAATCCCCCCTCCCCTTAAATGGTGCTAGGTGATCCTGTCAGTGGTGCTCCATTAGCTCTCTACTCCTCCGTGGATGGTGGGCACATGTGCAAGAAAGCCTCATGTATGGCAATGGGTGATCCTTCCACCAGTGTGCTGGTCCTAAATCATGGAAGGTTTTTATGGCTAAAATCACCACTTTGAACTAACCAGGAACCACTACATTCAGCACATAATAATGTGGTCATAATGTCCAGCCACGCTATGGATTAACTGCACTAGACAGTCTTCAAAGGGAGCCCATGTACATAAATTTACAGAAATCTAACCTGAAGCTTACCAAACATGTCAAATTGAGGCCAAGAT
Organism: Phrynosoma platyrhinos; assembly: GCA_020142125.1. Taxonomy (NCBI): domain Eukaryota; kingdom Metazoa; phylum Chordata; class Lepidosauria; order Squamata; family Phrynosomatidae; genus Phrynosoma; species Phrynosoma platyrhinos. Next base: position 195,599,443 of record CM034708.1, read on the forward strand.
AATTCATTATTCTTCCTAAAAAGGGTATATGTGCTGTGATTAAGAGGCATAATCAAATGCCAATTATTACAGCTAGAACACATGAGTATATTGAATTGATAATACAATTATAGCTTGATTGGATTCCTTGCCAATAAAAGAGGGAACCATAGGTTCTAATATTGATTTGAAAGAAATAACTACCTACAAGACCTTTGCAATATGATGTTTGTTATTCTTAAAGCTTCTCTGTTATGGTCTTGGTTTGTCAAGATACTGCAGAAGCTGACAAATTACTCATAGTTAAAATAGTAAGCACAGCTACCCCAGATAATAATCTTAGAAGCACAACAGCTTCTAAACATTCCAGATGGATAGCTCTGTATAGATTTAAATCAGCTATCAGAGTAAACAATAGGCACTATAGTCTATAATCTCATGATCTGATGTATAACCAGTCTCACAGTACATTAGTTTCTGTCCCACTTTGTACTTCATTGCAATTTCACTATTTGATGTGAATTCCATTCAGATATTAAGCAAGTTCATGGAATGCCAAGACTATATCTATATCTCATCTGACTGTCAGGGTAGAAAAAGGAAGTCCCCTCTCCCTCAGTTCTGTAATCATACAACTGTAATTGAATCACTTTGTTTTTTAGTCATAAGGCCCAGTTCAAACCATTCTTTGAGTCAAGTAATCACTACCATATTGGGTTTGATTTTATGTCTCACTATTTGAAATGTAGGTATGTATGCAGAGGGATCTTGTAGCAGCTTTGAAAGAAACTGTGCAAAAGAAGTTTTAGCATAAGCTTTCTTAGAGCTTGTCTACTTCCTTAGATACATGCACTCCATGCATCTGACAGAGTAGACCAAGCCTATGAAAGCTTATGCAAAAACTTCCTTTGCACAGTTAGTCTCAAAGCTGCCACAAGATCCCTCTGCATATTGACATTCCAGACTAATATGGCTATGTCTCAGAATTCTATATGAAATATATATGCCACTTTTTCCACTGTCAGAATTCAAAGCAATTGAATTGGGAACAATTCTTATTTCTTTACTGTATGAATTAGAACCAGTTCTTGTAATGCTCACCCACTGATTCTGGAAACACATTTTTATGAAGTATGTGGAGTATTACTAGGGCCATCTTTGGATGCTGCTAATTGTTCCTGCCAGTCTTCTTTTCCAGATGGTGGCAGCACATTTTTCCCCCTCCAATGACCTGTCCTTTCTATGCAGTTTGAAAGTGCATTTGTATGACCAGTGAAAGTTCATGTAACAACATGAGGTGCAGACTGGCTTTCTTCTTATAGGGTAGCATCTTGTAAGTGACATGTGTACATGGAAGTGAGGCTTAAGCAGACTTCCTTTTTGGACAGGGTGCAGGAGTCTATTTTCTTGCCCTTTTGCTCTGTCCCCAGACCTCCCTGCTAGACGGCTATCAAGCTCTGGGATGTGCTGCTGCTGGTGCTTATCCATGGGGAAGGAAGGGAGAGGAGAGGTAGTAGAGATTATGAAGATACAGCTGTTTTTGGTTCCAGGGGGAAAGGAAAGGAAGATGTACACTATCCATGAGTGTATCCTCATTTCAACCATCCCCCCCACCACATTAAGCTGAGACAAATTGCTTCTTCATGATCTGAGGATTTGTCTGGTTTAGCCCCATACTCTGAATTCCCTCTGGGCTGGCTGCATGGTATCTACACCATGCAGTCCTCAAACCCCAAATTTGGTCTAGGATGTTTAAACGATACTTGGACCCAATTCAGGGTTTCCATCTACTAACCTGCATTTACCGGTACTTAACTCACTTTTTGCTGCTGGTTTTCCAGGCTCTTCATGCTGGTGGCAACAGTTGCTGCCTTCATTCACATGGTCCCAAGCCACCCACCACTGCTATCACAGCAGGTGCATCACCTGAGGTCAAAACAAGGTGCCCACTGTATTTAGCATGGCTAGGCATCTTGTTCTGGCCTCAGAGCAATGTGTCCACAGCAGCAGAGGTTGCAGGCAGTTCAAGAGTAAAGACAGCATTATCACTGTGAGGCAGGTAAGGGGCAAATTCAGGGTCAGAATACTTTGAGGACACCCTGGTGTATTCTGGAAGATGCTGATGAACCCTGAGTCACCTCTCTCTTTACTCATCATCATCATCATCATCATCATTGACCATTTCTAGGGCTTGACAGTAGCCAGAGCAGGGGAAGGACATGGGACAGATGGGTCAGCTAATATGAGCCAGTTGCATATGGATATCACTGCATATAGCATGTTTGCTGTATAATTGGTCAAGTCATGTATTAGGAAGAGGTGTCTAGACAAAATAAAATTAGGATAGTCACAACTAGTAGGGCTATGTGGTGTAAGGCAACATGATTGTGACCATCCAGAATGAGGGACTACTGGGGCCCATCACAGTGAGCTTGGGGTGGGGTATAGGTCCCTTGACGCTATCTAAATTTTTCTTGCCCAAAAGTTGTTGGGCATTGGGGAGAATAGTGAGACAAGAACTGCATACCTTATGCAACTGCAAGTATGCGGCAGCTAAGAAGTTCTAGTGTCTTGGAAGAGTTCAGGGTCTACCAAGAATGATCCAAACAGCTCACCCACATTTATTCATTAAAATATTTATATCCCACCCTTTATCTAAAAGTCTTAGGATGTCTTACAGTACAATCAACTGAAAACAATAAATAGTTTATTGTTTAAAAAGTTTAAAAAGATTGAAAATATATTAAATAGTTTCTCAGTTTTAAAAACAGATAATTTAAAAATGGGTAAAACAATCTTGCATAATAAACTCATAAAACATGTACAGTCTGAATAGTTTGGCCTGAAGGCTTTAATAAAATAGGGAACTTTCTACATAACTGAAGTTTTGCTGGAGGAAGGGGTAGTACAATGCTTTCAAATTTCATACCTTTGGGAGGGAAGATGTCAGTGCTACAGGCAGAAGACTAGATCTTCCAATGAAAATTGGTGAAACAATGAAGGGATTAATATTAATATATTAATTAAAAAGTGCAGTTCAAAGAAATGAAATGAATGAAACCTTTTTTAAGAGACAAAAAAAAATTAATTTGGTAACAACAACCAATTAACTCTCCATGCTGTATATAATGTAAAGTACTTTGATGAACTGGGAGTCAATGAACTAGACCAGTCAAGGCAAAATATTTCTACTTGAGATTAACCTGACCAGGAAACTGTATACTGCTTTAAATAAAGGAATGATATCTGCAAACAGGTTTAGAAGTACCCGTTGGCATGCGCCATGCTGTGTGTTCCAGAGCTGCCACTATTGGCACAATTTCTAGGGCTTGACAGTAGCCAGAGCAGGGGAAAGACATGGGACAGATGGGTCAGCTAATGTCAGCCAGTTGCAGTTGATAGGGTGAGCTACCAAGTGAACTTGTTTATGGCCAACTCTATTAATTAAGACTACTTTTGCTTTTCTTTATATATTTACATTCCAGTTCATAGAATGCTGTACAAAGGGAGCTAATCTGCTAATCCAGGGGCCTGATCACTGTTCCTTACTTCATCATGCTGCCAAGACTGGGCGTGGTGAGATTGTGAAGTACATTCTAGACAATGGTAAGTGAACTAATACCAGCTTTTCAAGTTCATTTGCATCTGCCAAATTCAGTAGGTACAGCTCTTCTCAGCATGGAGAGAAACAGCAACTCATTAGTTCAGTTGTTGCAGACATATGATATATGCATAGGATTATCACCATGGAGAAATGACTTTCCACACGATGTTGTATTAATGTGGAAAAAGTCTGAGTAAATGCATTAACCTGGGTTGGAAGAGGGACTCTCTATATTATGTGTACTAAAATGGAAGGGTTGGTTGCAAAGGAGGAGATTGCAGTTATGAATGCCCTATTGTTTGCTTACCAAAAACTGGGATATTTTTGCTCTCCCTTTTGCCTTGTTATAAGCTCAGGGAAGGGGTGGCTGTCTGATTTCTAACATCTCCCTCCCCACTTGCTTTATATACAAAGGCCATCACTATACAAAGGCCATCACAAACACTGAAGCTGCTTTGCTTCCTGGGATACCACTAGAGAGTGTATTTTGTGTAGCTAAAAGCAGTAAAGGAGGGGAGAAGAGTCAATAATTTGAGACAGGCCAACGATTACAGACATTAAGAATGGACTGAGGTCCCCAATGTTTTCCACTTTTTAGGTCTTTTCAGTTGTGCTCTCCCCCACTCCATTCTCTATGTTTTTCCCAGAGCCTTTTGTTTATATCTTCACCTCCTTGCACATTTCTCTTTCTCGCTCCTGTTTTGTTTTTGTTTCCTCCCTCCTCCCTGCTGTTTTCCTTGATAGAAATCTCACTCAAGCGTTTCCCTTCCGGATTTCTCTTGGGTTGGTTGGCACTCTGTGCCTGCATCTCCTTTTCTTTCTTTTTTGCTTCTTGTCCTTGGGTAAGAGAGCCAGCTCCCCGCTGTGGCAGGATGACAGTGCCATTAGCTTTCCCGTTTCCAGCCTCTCCCACATCTGTGTGGCTTTTGTCCTTTGTCAGAGGCATATTTAGAATGTCCAAATGGCAGAAAATGGGAGATTTATACAATTTAAAAATATTCAGAAAGAGGGAGGATTAAAAGTGGGCATGAGAGGGGGCTGGAGAAATACATACATTTGAATTAGACTTGTAATTCTTCATTAACACTCTTTCCCATTTTCTTTCCTTTTCTCATTACTGCATTTTGTCTTATCTTTTTGTTTGTAAGGCTATAGGCAGCACATGCTCATTGATTCATAATTGAAGGCACTTTATAAGCAATAACAAGAGCAAGAAATCACAACAGTGGAGATGCTGAATGGCAGGGGTTGAAATCCCAGTTGATTCCTCCCTGTTGAACTCTTTTCTCTACAAAAATGGTTATGTTTACACTGGTACACTGATCAGTGAATTCTATTCCTAGAAATATGAGGAAAATGTTTCCCATTAAAGAATAAAGAAAAAAAAGTGGGGCAATGGAGGATTAATCAGGGCAGTCATTATCACTTTTGGACAGTTGGGGAGTATGGACTAAGCATATATTTTACTGAATAGACTACGCATCATGGATCTTTCTGATACCTCTGTATTTGAATCCGTCTCATGTTGCAGAACATGAGTTTGACTTGTCTTCTTTTCTTTGACAGGTCCTTCTGAATTACTGGATATGACAGATAGTGAAACGTAAGTCCTGTTTACTTGGCTTCTCTTTCACTTGATTTATTTCAGCTCACTTTATATATGTTTGTTGGCGTCCCCTCAGTCAAAATCAAATCAAATTAAAATCAGAATCACTTGCATGTTATCCCTAAAGGGCCATAGATTCCTTGTGACCCACCTGGACACCACCCACTATTACTATTATTATTTAAACCAAGGGGGGGTGTGCCTCTGGAAGCCTCTGGGGGGGGTGGGTGTGGGTAAAATCATGGTCTAAAACATGATGCACTTTGTATCAGGCCTGAAAATAGACTTTCAGAAAACAGGAGCTAGGCATCTGGGCATTTCCACTTTCCTTGGAAAGGGGCGTGTGTGACCCATAGGAGGCCAGTGATGGATGGGTAATGTGGCAGATGTGGCCCCTGGATCTTCCATGGGTGCTCATGCCTCAGGGAAAGCAAAATTCTTGGCTCCTCAGTGTGCTGTTTCCAGTTGCAATTAGAAATGAAAGCTTCATATTACTTTATATAGTCTTATAGCTTTGCCTTTATATGCATGGTTAAGCAAGTGTAAGAAATTCTCTCTGTCAAGATTGTTTCAAATTTTTCACAATTCACACCTTTATACCAACTATGCCTACTTATTTTGCCACACATTGCTTAAAAAGCTTCCCACTGTAAGCCATGAAGTGGAAGAGGAAAATATCCCCCTTAATTTTGGTGTTTCAGCCTTTTTGTACAATATAAAGTCTACCAATAGACTTGGCGTCAGTTCATTTCTTGGGTTCTCCTTAGCCTTTACGAGCCAGTCTCAGCTTCTGGACAAGACTGATGCAATTTCTTCTCTTCTGTACCTGCAAAAGGAATGGAATATAATTATCTACCCATTAGACAAACTATGGGATCACAGTTTGTATTTGGAGTCACTGCTAAATTGTTTCATTCAAGTCCAAGCAGAGATGTGGCAGAACATTACCCCTTGATATTTATTTAAACTTCAGTGCCAAGTTTTCAAGAAGACACACATCTTCAAAGTGTCCTTAAAAAATGGTTCTTGTTGAAGTTCTGTGTCACTTTGCCCAAAGATGTACATGGTATCAGCATGGATGCCAGGCTTAAAATATTTGTTTCTTTTCTAAAAAAAAATACACACACATCCTGCTGGCAGAAGCCAAATATCTTATTGTTCAGATTCAACACTACGGGAAGTAACCTAGAGACAGTTGAAGGGGAATCTCACCAGTGTTAGCAATGGAATTCATTCAAATTGACAGGGGGGGAAGCATTCTTGTGGCTGGTTTATAATAGAACTCCAGTCTAGATGAGAACTTAACATTCAGTATGCTGCTTGAAGTATGGTAATTGCAGGGGGGAGGGATAAAATCTTTGAACACCATTAATATAGTATGTTGATGCTCTAAAGAGTCAGAGGGTAAAACAAGAAATGCATCTGTGAGTGGCCCTAAAATTATATTCTGGTGAATTTAATTAATTGCAATAAGGTTGTTCTTATTGATAGTTTTCTTTGTTGAACACACAGGGGTGAGACGGCACTTCACAAGGCAGCATGCCAGCGCCACCGGGGTATCTGCCAGCTTTTGGTAGAAGCAGGAGCGTCATTAAGGAAAACAGATTCCAAGGTAACAAAACCAAACAAATCCTTTTAGACAAAGTTGTGAGCAAGTGAAACCAATATGCAGCTACCTCAGTTGCTGTAAAGACATATTGGGAGCCCCTGCTGTTACTTATTTTTCACTTGGATCTTAACTGTGTTTGCTTGAACATAAGCTCCATCAATGTATTTATTTATCTTCTGATTTTTGCCACAACCAGTCTCAGGATGGTTTACAACAATTGTCAAGGCGATAAAATATAATATAAAACAGCAATGTAAAATATATTTTTTAAAAAGCAATCCAGCAGGCAGAACAACTAAAGATCTTTGGAAGAATATGAAATACCACCCAAGATCCTGCACCAACTATGAAACTGGAGCTCTATCATCATGGTTACAATTGGCAATGCTTTCTGAAATCTACCTTTGCAGCCTAGCAGTGGCTCAAGTGAAGCATTTCCAAGGTGCTGGAGACTGGGGCACTGGGAAATTATTTTTGCAGCACTCTCCGGGCTTCTGGAGAGAACGCTCAGGGTCCTGCTAAGACTGCTTGTACCATAGTATCCTGTGACTGGACGTATGCTGAGGATGTGAATCCCCAGCATCCAAATCTCCACTACCTTGGAAACACTTCAGTCAGGGTGCTGCCAGGCTGCAAAGGTAGGTTTATAGGGTCAAATTCAGTTGTTCATTACTGTAAATGTGAACCCAAAACTCCAGCTTATATCAACCCCCAACTCCAGTTTATAAATCATTCTGCTGAACAGGATTCCAGCTGTCATTTAAAGAGTGGAAGAACTGTGCATATAAAGATGGTGCACAATATTCTGGTGGAGGGATAGGAAACTGCTAGGGGATGAGAGGCTGCATTAGTCCCCTGCAGGGTCTTGGATGGTCACATCCCACCACTGCACCTCCATCTTTACCATTTAATCTTTTCCCATTTTTTTTTACAGAGAACATCACCTACAGCCCCTAACGTGTGGGACAATTTTGTAATGCTTTTAGGAACCCCCCTTACTGTTTTAGTCTCCTAAGAATCCTTTTTTAAAGACAAGAAATAAAACATAAGTCAACTTCTGGTGTTTTTCCTAGTTTAAGGCTTTTCCTGGATCAAAAGAGCCAGAAGCTGGGAGATGGTAGACCTGGGGTAAATATTAGCCCAAAAAGAGGGTATATTTTTTCAATGGATGGAAAGTTGCTGGGTGCCCAAGGGTGGTTAAAAATGACCTTGAGGGCAACATGCAATCTTCCCCAACCCTGGTATAGAAAAAGAGCTTAATCATTTGGGAGACATATCAGAAAAACTCCCAGTAGCCTGATGATTTAAATGGCCTACTTGCAGGTATTATTTACTTGTTTATTCAATAAATTTACTTATCATTAGTTAACCCACCAGGACCCACATGGTGATAAAATCACTTTAAAAACATTAAATTAGTAACTAAAAATTAATTAGAAACACTCCAAACTAGCTCCCCTTTAAAAATACTGCTAAAATCAGACAAATGACTTTCAAAAACAGCTAGAATTGACATCTTTGTTTTAAGAGACAAAGGCAACACAAAACAACACAGTCTTCAGCCTACCAGAAACTCAGAAGGGATCAAGCCAGCCTGACCTCCCTTTGGGATGGAATTCCACAGTTAGGGGGCTACTAAGGAAAAAAACACACACTGTGACATGTTACAGCCTCCTAGCTTCACAGGATGGTAGAATATGTAACATGACATCCACTGGTGATCTTAGATATTCAGGAGGTTCATGTACATAAACAGTTGTTGTTAACAGGGCTATGTTGATTTTTTTTATAATTTTGATATTCATGTCAAAGAGAAACCTATTCTCAGCATAATACTAGAAAAAGACTCATCTCACAAAACATCTGTGCTCTTTTCAAGCCACCTGGTGTCCATTTTTATCTCCTTTCCTGCTCTTAAGATTTATTTTTTGCTCTCTTTCTTTATCTTATGAACATAGGGCAAAACACCTCGGGACAAGGCCCAACAGGCAGGAGATCCAGATCTAGCTTCTTACCTGGACAGTCGACACACCCACCAAGTAGTTCCCCATGAAGACCTAGAGACTGCAGTGTGATAATTGTGGTCAGTGAGAGAATAACCTAGGAGATAACAAGGCTGAACCCGAGGCACACTTGGGCATCATGAAAGGAGGCAAAACATGGAATCAACACGTCTCTTGTTCTCATGAAAACCGTCTGAGAAGAAGCCACCAGTTTCTAAGGGCTACAGAGACTTGCCACAGGACTCTCATGTTCCCATATGTTAATCTGTGGGGATAAAGGAGGAGATTAAAAAGTCTGTGGAATCCATGGGCCAAGGACATTTATCTTTATTGCTCTCAGCAAGTAGCATGAACATCTCCTGTGTTCCTCTGTAGAATTTATATGAACAATAACAACAGAAGGTGTGGAGGAAGAAAGAAAAATAAGATGAATATTCAAAATTCAGCCAAACCCTTTCCCTCCCTACAAATCCTTGCCATAAAACTCTTGTGTTCCTAAATGTTACTCCTAGCTGCCTTTTCCTTCAGTCTTGTGCTCCATATCCTTCCTGTGTCTATCCCCACAGTGGTACATCAGTAAAGTGGTGTCTGTTTATCTCTGTACTAAATCTTCATAGCTTCTAAAGATGGAACTAGTGTTCTGAGGAGAGCCCTGGGTGTTCTTGGAAAAATTATACTTTCAAATAACAAAAAACACTCGTACTCCCCCAAGAGATTATATTCAAGATATATGCTCAGATATATAGCAGAGCTGTTGCAGAAACAATCACAAAGAAAGGGAGTAGGTTTCATATGGATTTGAGAATATAGAGACAATTGGGTATTGGTGCCCCAAAGAAACAGGTCAGTTAGTACAGATGTGCCTAAACTTCTTTCAGAAAGTGTGCTAGTCTTATTCAAATTTTCCTGGCTTCCCAGTAAATTTCTCAGATTTTGGGCCTGAGAAGGTGCGCCACAATTTTTTCCACATTTTTCATTGGGCAAAATCTGGAGACAATTTATGGATGTGTCCAATTCAGTGGCTTTCAGTAGTCCTTTCAGTGACTATTCTGGCAAGGTGTCTCAGTTGCCTTTTTGTTCCCACAACAGATCATCTGTGTTTAGTCAGAAAGTTTGTATTGAACTGGCTAGCTTTGGGTATCTGAGGGACATTTGAGGCTGTCAGAGACCAGTGAATCATTATTAATAATCATAATATATTGCATTTGGTCAAAGAACATAGCCTTTAGCTTTTCTCCTTGCTTTTGAAAGCCACTTGAAACTAAACTAAAAATATCTGCTGATAGATCTTGGCTTGCTGGTATAAAGCAGAGGTAGGGAAAGTGCAGCCCATTGGTTTGCCATGGTACACAACACAATTTTGGGGGACTCTTAGCATCTGCAATTCCCCCATACCCCCATACAATTGGTGGGCTATTTCATCACATTCTCCCATGTCAATTTCACATCCTGTTCAAAAAAAATATTTTTTTTTTACCTTTACAAAAAAGGTTTCTCTTGGCCCAAATTAAAAAAAAAATTAAAATATATTGACAGTGCAGTGCTAAGCATATTTATTCTGTAAATTCACTGAATGTCCTCTAGTAATAGTGTTTAGGATTGCATCCTAAAATCCCATTGGATGACAAATTTGAGTTGTTGGACTGGAGAATGGTTTATTCATGAAGATGTAGTAAATTTGTTCCCCAAATTATGGCATGCAGCTATTACTTTTCCATTGCTTCTTCTAGATTCTTTTACCACCATTAGGTTCTTATAATCCCTCTTCCCAAATCTCAGCCTTAGTTGATAATCAGTCCTAGAACAAAGTCAAAGTGATTAGCTTGCAAAGGATCACAATTGTATATCTATCTGCCCAAGTCTAGGGATTCACCCAAGTCTAGGAATGTAAATCTTTGCTTTTTTGTTGTTTTTATTCTTATATTCCAGAACAAAAAATGTGAACATTCACATTTTTTGTTCTGGAATATAAGAGTAAAAACAAGAAAAAAGCAAAGATTTACATTCCTCTCTTCCTTGGATGAAATTTTATGCATTTTAATTGGATTTTTTGTTCACATTCTGGGATATTTTAAAAACTATTTTGCCATAATTTTTGAGTTAAATTTAACTTTGCATAAAAACAACAGGCTTTGCTCAAAAATAACATTTTCTCTATTTCTATAAAAAAACAAAACACTAGTCTTTTTAATCTCAAACAGAGCTACAAAATGTCAAGATGATCCACAGTTTTTTCAGTGAGGTCACCTTTTTTTTGTTTTTTGGAATTATTCCACAGTAACTTCTAGGAAATTTGGTTGCCATAGAGCCAATTTCAGTGGCATAACCTTATTTTCCCAGTATATATATGGTAGTACCCTTTGGTATGACATCAAAAAGGAAGCATGAACAAATTAATGTACTCAATTTCCCAGGCTTTGTATCTTTGTCTACAGGAGTTACATACTCCATCACATGTATATTCTGATATAGCACTAAGGTTGAATCAGACCTTGGAAAAATTACTTTTGGCTACAACATGCAGAATTCTCCCAGCCATTTTGGCTTAGGAATTCTAGGCGTTGTACTCAAAGAGAACTTTCCCTAGCTTTGTGTAAAAGTCCATAAAATAACCTTGGGTTACTGTTAGCTTAAGATGGTTGGCTTGTATGCCTCTGTGGTTTGGTTTTCTATATTGTGATCATTAGTTTATTTATTTATGTCACACCTTCTTCCTGGTATAGGGACTCAAGGTGGCTATAAGCATACTCTCAAGTTGACCTTAGCTTTTCTTGGTATAACTTTCTGTCTATATATCCACTTGGGAATACAATGATAATATGATCATATGGTACTATGTTTCCCCCCAGTGACTGAATTTGAAGTAAGTTTTAGAATGAGAGCATTGTGCCTTCTTTCCAAAGGCCACCTTCTACCACATGGAGCCATCCCTCTCCCCCATTGGGAGCTCAGTTAGGGGCAGTCATTGTGTGACAGTATCAATGTCCAGGACAAAAGTTGGAAGAGAAATGGGCATTTAATTGTGCCTTTTAAAATTCAAGGTGTCCTGAAGCACTTTCCAAAAGCAATGTGTCAGCAATTGTCAAGCAGCTCATCAACTGTGTACTACTTGGAACAGTCATTATGCTCTTAAAATAGCTTACAGGAAGCCTAGGGTATCAGAATCTGCATATTTTTTTTATCAAGGAAGAAGTGGGTGAGGCCATGACTATATTTTTCTTTTCCACCTCAAGAAAACTACAAATCATACAAACACCTCAATATACAGCTTGAGTAATATATACTGTCTGCACTATTGTCCCACTGAAGCAGATAGGAACATCAACTTAATTGGGGTGAAAGCATTGGGTGGATGCAAATGCTTGTTAATAAGCAAATTACCCCAATGATCATACGAGCACACTGGGGGAGAGTTGACTGCCATGTCTGCTTTTCTGATGCCAGAATTTCCACAACCAAAATGTGGGTGAAGCATGGATGGTAATGCTTAACACCATCCATATCAAGAAATTTGTGGTAACAAAGATTCAGGGAGTGAAGCCCACAGTGTCTAATGCTTGAAGAATTACACTTGGTTGGCCTAGGGAGATCCTGTGTGTACAGGAACAGTGAAAATCAGGGAAACAGTAAAGTCAAATAGCAATACAATACAAAAATACATATTGAGACCATTCAGCTACAACTTCCATGTTTGCAAATAAGCACAGGGACCACTCATTACATCAGTGAGTAAAGAAAGCAATGGAAGTGGCTCTGGTAAAATTCTCACTGTAGAAATAGCTACTTACAAACACAGTATGCATGTCTCTACTTGGAGCAATAGCAACTCAATACTTCTGTCTACTTAGTTCTCTATCAAATATCTTCTACTCAGCTTAAGGAACCATGTGTTGTTTGATTTACCCCAGTTAATTCCTACCACAACTGTGGGAATGTTTTCCTTAAAGTCAACATGGGACCTTCATAGCCAAACAGGACTTTCAAACTGAGCTCCCTGGTTGAAGTTAAATATGCTGTTTACTACATCACTCTTATTCTCACTTGGCTGTCTATATTTTCCCATTTCTATGATTCATTGTATGGCATCATGTCAATGTAGAGTTTCCTGTTTTGTTTTTGACCAGGGTTCCCACTTCATTGACTGATCATATCCGATCTCTTCTGAAAGTAACAGCATGTGGTACAAGCTGTAGGGACAACAGTAGTGCAAGAAGCTTAAAAGCACCTCATTGTCATCACAGTGCAGCTTTCTAAATGCCTGGTCTAGTGCTAAAGCAGTGAACCAGCAGTATGGGATACTGCTTCAAGTCATGGATGTGTGACCATATGCCCCATACCTATGCATAGACTGAGAAACAAGAAACAAGACTATCTGCATGCATCCATTATTAGGAAAAGGATGCCCTGCTAAGATTTTACCTTGAGGTTTTCTGGAAACCTCTGTCTTTGTTTGCTGAGATTAGGCTTCCCAGACTCCAGATAGACTATTCCACAGCGATGGAATTTGTACCTTAATTTTCCAAGCAGTTCCAGGTTTGGAGTATATAAGGTCTAGGTCATGACTCCTGTTTTTAATGACATTCATTTTTCTTGTTTTCATGGTGGTGGTAAAAAGTGAAATGTCTAAGATTTCTGTACGTTTTACAGTGTATATTAAGCATACTGTGGATTGAATGCAAAGAGCCACCAACACCAAAAGATATACCTCCTAACCCTGTTATATAAGGCTTTTGCTTGTTAAATGAAGCATTGATCAGAGCCAGACAACTACTACATTGGATACAGACTAAGTTTAAATGAATCATGCTTTAGACCCCCCTGAAATCAATGGGGAATGAGTTAGCCATCACTACTTTGTGCATGTGATGACACTGTTGAATTTACTAGAGAACAAATCTTCTCTTATTTCAATTCCACATGCAAGAATAATAAATATCAAAAGTTTGTCTCCCCCACTAGATAATATTACAAGAGTGCATTTTCAGTGATTTTTCATATTTGAAAATGAAAAATTTCCAAAGGAAGTTCCTTTGCCCTTCTTTGTTCTTGTGAAAAACAACATTCTTGTGCAAAAAATGTATTTTTGTGCAAAACGCTAAGGCATGTTGTCCCACCATGGTTAAGAATATTTTTGAGATCCTTTGCACCCCAAGAATTCACTATTGCTAGGCTTGATGCCTACAAACCTAAATAGTTTTTAAAATGATTTAGATTTATTAATGGAAAATGGAGTTATAAATAGCTTCTTATGGCTGGAAAGCATACATACAAGGGTGTAATTTTACTCTTGTCCTGCCTGTGGGTTTCCCATACACAACTGTTTAGCTGTTGTATGAACAGTGTGTGTGTGGATGTGGGGGTGGGAGGAAGACCACATTATAGATGGATTGATTCAATAAATCAATCAATAAATAAAGCCAAATTCACACCAAATAAGAACAAGAAAACGTAATTTAGATCCAACTTATTATTTTCTTCTAGATCAATGAGAAACCCATATGACAATATGACAATGTTACCACACAGAAGGCAGCTTTGTCCCAGAATTAAAATGCAACACACAGGTAGAATCCAAGGCATATAGGATGGAATCTTTAGGCCATGGAGATAGGCTAGAAAGGCCTGACCATATGAGGTTACCCAGTATGGATGCACTGCTTATACTTAAGAGTTGCATGCCATATGCGGCACAAGATTATTGGTTTGATCAGGCATTGGCATGCCTAATTATATTTACAATTATATTGAGAACAGTCAGGGGAGGCTAGTTTGTGTCATATGTATGCATGTGTGTATGCAAGAGAGAAAAAGAGTAAGTGATCATTGAGAAGTTCCTTTGTATGTGATGAAGGTGCTTTTGTACTTTTTTTGGTAACATGTGATATTGCTAAGCAAACCTGGGACACTAAAGGAATTTAGTGTGTGTGATGGACAATGTCCACATTTTTTATCTTGCACGGTTACTGAAAGAAAGCATTAGAGGGAAGCGTACATGTCTCCTTCCTAATAATGTTTAATAAAGTAAAAGGTGTGCTATGACAATGTCATACATTTTTGGATTGCAAATTTGTCTTCCTGTGCTCCAATACATTGCTAGTATTTTCAGAGGCATGGAAGTCCATAGTATGATTACATAATCTATCATACTGACTTATGAGTTTTCTTTCCTGTACTCCAACATATTTTTAGTACTTTCAAGGAAATGCACAGTATAATTATGTAATACCAATTATCTTAATTTACTTAGACATTACTGTGGGAGAAAGAATAACACTCTGAGCTACTAGTGTTGGCGGCTGCTCCTGAAATATTTGATTATAGCTAAAGTGGGAAGATAAGAAGAGTACTACTGGATCAGACCAAAGACCAATCTAGTCTAGCATTCTTTTCATCCAGTATTCATCCAGTTGCTCATTGGAAGCTCACCAATAACATATGAATGCAACTCCACCCTTCATCTAACATTCCCCAGCAACTGATACACAGAAGCATACTGCCTCTTGACACTGGAGATAATATATCTGTATGTGATTATCAGTCTGCCAATCATGGCAGAATGCGTGAGTGTGAGATTAGATAATTTGTTTTTGGGAAACAGGTCATGGACCCATGGAGCATCTGTCATAATTCCCCAAAGGGACATGAACAGTGAAATCCAGCTGGCCCTCTAGCCTATGGTGGAATCCTCATAGTGTTCTTGGTGATAAATAAAAGAGTTATCTCTGCACTTAAACTATCCTATCATCTTCCATTTACTTCTGATCACTCAGGACTGAGTCTCATTTCAATTTTGTGCATGCCCAAGTATATGTGCCTTGTCAAGACTGAAAGGTGCATGCATGCTTCTTATTAATTTTGTTGTGACATTTCTTTTTAAAACACACACAGTGGCAAAGGGTAAACACTGGCATATTTTTCAAAAGATGGTGATCCTTTCCCCATGCACACTCTCTTTATGCTTGACATGTATGTTGTACTTTGGCATGCATAACTGAGTTCAAAGCATCAAACAAGAATTAGCAAGTACGGAAGTCTGTGCAAGTTTGCAGAAAAGACATGTATGATGCCACGTGTGGTGTTGGCCCTGAGCAGTGCTCTATGTTCTTGTGTGGGGCTGGAAACCCACTCAAATGTATACAATGTGAATCAAGTTTAATAATATATTTGCTTCAGTTTGTTTTTACAAAATTGGTGCATTTAAATAAGGATGCACATATAGAAAGCATATACTTCTCAGAGTGGTGGGATCTAGAGTTCAGCCATTTAAGAAGTCTGGCCTGGTCAGGACCTGGTGATGTGAAATGTGGCTACTCCTGGATTGTCTTTGTTGCATTTTGGTTCCATTGTAACTCTTAAAATGACTGTCCCATTCTATGGTAAAACTGGGACAAAAATATTTCCTGTTATCAATAAATCACAATAAATGTGATTCTCTTTTGGAAAAAAAAAAGAGTTATCTTTGTTGTTGTGTATTTCATTATTGAATATGTCATCTGAGAAGCACTGCAAACATGTATCCTTTTGGTCAATTACAGAACACCAGCAAACTGCTCATCACTTTATTGTTGGTGCGGTTGTTATTGTTATGTGCCTTCATGTTGTTTCTGACTTATAGCAACCCTAAGGTGCATCTATCACAAGGTTTTCCTGGTTACTATAATTTAAACTGAGAGGCACTGTGGTGTAGTGGTTTCAGTGTTGAGTGTCCAGGAGACCAGAGCTTGAATCTCTTCTCAATCATGAAGATCTACTGGATGACTTTGGGTAAGTTAGAGGGTCTCACAGTCTAAGAGGATAGTAATGGCAAAGCTCCTATGAATAAATCTGGCCAACAAAACCCTATGACAGGATTGCCATAAAACAGAGTCAGCTTGAAAGCATATAATAACAACAGATACTTTAACATGTTTTGCCTGTAATGCTATACAAGTCTGCTTGTTTCATCATAAGGTGATTAATCATGTTGTAGTGGAACCGTAATGAAGACCATTGAATCCGATTCATCAAAAACTTCAGGTACAGCCCCAACAAACATTTTGCATCAGAGAAGAAAACTGAGTTAATCTCTCTCCCAGTTCTTGCTAGGGATCCTGGAAAGAAACTTAACCTATCTTGTCCGTGCTGCAGAATAGCTGCCAGGAGGGTTCCTGCTTGGTCACCTCCCTACTCTCCCTGGGCAGTAAATGGCTCTGATAGTGCCCCCAGGACTTGAAAGCTGTCTTGAGGAATGTTTGGATGTTGCACAAAGAGGTAGTGAATACCTCCGTGCTCAGTGTCCAAAAATACATATATATGCATAATCCCAATTTATATATGTGTATGTCACTGAGAACATTGACCATTACACCTTGGTTGACATCCCAACCATTTTTGTATACAGTGAAGACTCACTGGCAAACTTTTTTGGGGGGCAGAAAATTGCTGCTTTTTGGACAATATGGAGCTTGGTGAGAATCAGTTTTTAAGCTTTGTAAGTACAATCATTCAAACTTTTGTTTCTTTCAAATTATAGCTAAAATCATGATAAACTTGGCACCAAGGCAGATTATGATCTTTTCAACCATCTAAGATATGTTACTTTTTAAATAGGAGACGCCAAGAATCCAAGGTAAAACTTTATATATGAAAAACAGCTTCTCCATTTGAGCTGTGGTCCTTCTGCATGATAATCTGAATTGGCGACTGACTCCCCAGCCTTACCTTGGGTGTTCCCATCTCATTACTTGGAGAGAACATCTTTCCAAACTGAAAATCCTTGTATTTGGAAACTGCCTTTTGGTAAACATCTACATTAATATTTTAGTGGGCATATCAAAATAATTTTTCAATTTGAGGCTTGTAAAATGTGTCTGACCAAGGTCAGAGCATTCTCAAACCCAAGGGCAGTAGTAAAGCCTGAAGGTCTTTGAAGGTCACTAGAACAATTGAGAATTCAGAATGTTCATGTAGATTTGAGAACATGGCAGTCAATTTGTTTCTTGACAGCATCTAGAAAAAAGTGGGCACATCATTTCTGATGAAAAATTCTAAAAAATGTTCTTGTTGACAATAAAGTCTGCTTATAATGATGGGTAGCAGTAAACAATGGGAGCAAACATGAGGATTTTATATACAATCCAAGACAGGGATCAATAAGTAAATCAAGACCAAAATGCACCTCCCACATGGACCTTTAAGCAAAGAACCAGAAACTATGTATACTGCTGAAATTTGTGTGTGCATGTTGACTTAAATTTACTTAAATTATTTTAAGTAAATAAATTAAATTATAGTGTTTGGCCACATCCTGACTAGAGCCCTAGTCACACTTCAATATCTGGTTTGAATCATAATCTTTTCTGCCTTGGATCATAATTGGATGACTTTCTTCTTAATTGGCCTAGTATAAGTTTCCCTCCACCAGACACAGAAAAAGCACTTCTAAAACAAAATGACACCTTATTTAATATCCATATTACAAACATTTTCATGGAAATAATTTGAGTCAGATCACAGACAGCCCTGAAACCAAGGGCAAAGTGAACACTTGAAGGCTGCCAGCTTTAAAAAGCAATAAATGTGGCATAAATATGAGAACAGGCAATATTCATATCCATTTTTAAAGTCCTGCTTCCATGATATTTCAAGACACATCTCAGAGGAGGAAAAAGCAAGGATTAGTCTTCTCACTGAATATTTTTGATGTTGTTTCTCAAAATAATATATTGTTCAATATTGCACAAACCACCTAGCAACCTGCTTGTCCCCAACATTTGTTAATACTAAAAATATGATGATTCAAATAATGCAAGCAGATGGAAATAGGAGGCCATTTTTCTCATTAGGATATATTGTTTTTCTGCCTGATTGCCACTTGGGTATTCTGAAAGCTGCTTACCAGCAAAAGGGTTGGCCAGAATCCAAAGAGGGTGAGACTAAACCATTCTTTCACATACTGTTCACAAAATTTCAAGCACCTTTCACATAGATAGGTGCACTCGCCCCCTCCTAACCACACCATCTCCTCTGCAAAAGGGAATAAGGCCTGGAGAAAAAGCTGGCAAACCAAGCAGGTAATCCCAGCGGGGGTGCAGAGCCAGCCTGTAGGCCCAGGTATATGTTCATTTATTTCTAGTACCCTCCCAAGGAAACTCTTATAAACAATTTAAAAAGGAAAATACAATCTGGAAAGAGCATGCAGCCCAGAATAACGATTCAGACAAACCAAGTTACAAAACACATCAACATACAGCTGTTGAACCAGTCAAACTCACAGGCCAGAACCTTAGTTAAAGGCAAATTAAAACAAAAATAACCTGAAGACTTATGTAAAGGATATTAAAGACGGGGTCTGAAGTACATATGCTCCATTTCAGAGATTAAAAATGAGACATGCGTGGCCAAGGAACATCAAGATGTGATCAAAATGAGAAAAGTTATGTATGAGGAAGAACAGACAAGGTAGGAGAGAGTGTGGCAGTTTGCTTTTTGCCTGAGCCTACTGGGAAGGACAAGATGCCAACCCTCCTCTCCTCTCCTCCCCTGTTGAGTTAACTGGGTGCAAACTATTTTTGCACTTTGAAACCAGTTTGTACCAATAGAAATAAACTTTGTACAAAGGGGGAATGTGAGTGTAGATGAAGGAAACTGGAACTTGAAAAAGTGGGATGATAGGAGATTATTTGGGACTGTCTTGGCCAAATCAGGACAGTTGGAAGATATGAAAGTACATTCTTTGGGGCAATGGCATACAAATATGGGACCACCATCAAAATGTCCCTTTCTCTAGGGATTGCCAGAATAACAGCTTCCAGCAGTCCTTCAAATAATCTTGTTCAAGGCTCTAAAGATCTGTATCAACACCTCAAATTCAGCCCAGAAGCAAGCATAACAGAATATGAATAGGACTTGAAATTGAATCTTGCAGCAGTTTATCCTCTCCGATTTATGTATTTATTTATTTGTAGTATTTATACCCTGCTCTTCAGCCGAAAGGCTCTCAGAGCGGCTTACAAATGATTAATTAGAAATTCCTCTGCCCTTAGGCTTACAATCTAAAAAACAAGACACAAAAGGAGAAGGGAATGGTGGTGGGGAAGGGGAATAAGTCCAGCAGATCTTCTCTCCCTCTGTAGCCTGGATCAAGGCAGATGGACTTCTTCTTACTGGGGCTAGGCCTGATGGAGATGGCTTGCCCTTCTCTACCTATGCCTTGTTAATGGTGGATAGAGGGAGGACCTTCTTCTTTTTCAGGCTAGGCCCAATGGAGCTGGCTTGCCCTTCTCTTCTTCTGGATGATGGTGGATGGAGGGAGGGCCTCCTCCCCAGTCAGGCATGTTTTTGTTGCCACTGAAGATGCTGTCTTCATTTTAATTTTCAAAGCCCATAATCTCATTTACTACCTTATAAATAAGAAATTTACTTCCTTATTTTTACTAAATAGTTTTTGTACTTCTGAAACCACAAAGGTTCTTTGGGCCTGGTGGTACCTCTCTTTTTTGCATGATTGAACTAGCACTCCATTTTAAACATTAGATAAAGAAAGATGGTCTAAAAGGGGGTGGAAAGGGATGGGGTAGGAAGAGGAAAAAAGAAAATGTTTGTTCCAACTTTTGAAGTTAAGTACAGTGGGCCTGTTGGACTACAAATGTGGAGACCAGGGTCCAATCTGCAGCTCAGCCATGAAACAGACTGGGTGGCCTTCAACAAGTTACATACTCCCAGCCTCAGGGGAAGGCAATAGCAAACCTCCTCTGAGCAAATCTTGCCAAGAAAATCCCATGATAGTTCACCTTAGTGTTCAGATAAGTCAGAAATGACTTGAAGGAACACAAATACTACAACAAACAGTGAACCCTTGGTATCCACTGGGATTTGGTTCCAGGACCCTGCTTCCATGAATGCCTTTTAAGCATTAAATTATACATTTTAATGCTTTTGCATTGTTAATTTGTACTATTTTAAAATTGTTTTCAGCCACTTTGAGTCTTTATATTCGGAGAAAGAAATGATATAAATAAATGTAACAACAACAACAACTGTCACTGTCAGTACTTTTGCATTTCATCTTCCTCTGCCTTACCACCCTCACTCTCAAGCATGTATACTTTAGGTAAACCTCAAATTCTGGACAACATATCATACATCTGATGAAACAGACTGTACTAGATTGCTATTTAAACTGCCACAGAATTCTTTGTTGAATTTACTACAACAAATTTGCACAATTACTTCCTGGGATATAGTCAATGAACCTGTCAATGCTGATGGCAAAATATAATTTGTGAACAGAAAAAAAGTATTTCATTTGGATATTGCAATCAAGTTCCACTCATTTAAATTTCAGGTTTACAACATTTCCCCACAAATTCATCTTGATGCTTGTGGCTGCAAATGTAACCGAGAACACAGCTGCAGTTTATTTGCTTGGCTTTATTGGTCTGTGTGATTATTTGGTTTCTCTGCTGTTCAGCTGCTGAAGTGAATTTACTGCTTTGAATGCCATTAAAAGTAGTATATTATGGGTGCAATTTCTAATGTGGGCACATATAACTTATCGATATCAACATTCTGTATTACCAAAAGGACAATTTTATATGAGAACCAATAGCATTTTTTAAAGTTGTCATCAGAGGGAGCAGTTGTCTATTGATGATGGAAGCCAGATTTATGTGTCTGACCCACTGTTTTATTACTCACTGAGAAGAACATAGTTCACCAAGGCATTGTTCATCCATCCTATTAATTAGAAAGCTTTGCCTCTGAGCTGTTTTCAGATCTAGACTGTCATGGATTTCATTGTGCTGTATGCATTCAAAATGGAGCATGCCATTACTATGTGTACTAAGGATTTAGCAGAGGTCCCAAGGTGGAGAGAATGGATTCAGGGGCCTTGAAGCTGGCCATTAACCATTAGCACAGGACAGCTGGCTTAGCCGGCACATAAATCACTCTATCACAGTCATAGTGACAATGTTGAGATGGATTATGTTTCTGCAAAAATTACTACTTTCCCAACTCCTTTGTCAGTGTGCATCCATACATATACATTAGTACATACAAATTTTGTGCAAATATCTTTTGTTTCCCCCTTTTAGGTAATGCATTTCATCTTTGACAGCAATGTGGAAGTGGCGATCCCAAAGAAAATTACTTTTTAAATGTCATTAGTTACAGTTATATATATCTCCAAGGGCAAAAACAAAAATGTTGTTGCTAAAGATGCAAGCCAGAATCCTATATGCGTAAGTACTATAACTAAGGTGCTAGACATTGAATCCCTTGGGAATATGAGCCAGCTCCTTCCCAAGTTAGACGGGAATGGACCTCCATCAATTGAAGTAGCTTCTGCCCAGTAAGAAAGAAATGGGGACTTCATGGTCCATATGTACCAAATATGTCTCACATTACCTGTGTGGAACAATACCTAAGTGGAACATATGTTACAGTCAGAAGTGTGACAGTCATGAGTGTGAAATCTAGGTTATGTGTTCATAACTATCATATATTATCACAGGCAAAATCTAGACATGGGTTGCAATTGTCACCGACAGATCTTATCACATTGACCCATGCCTGGACAGCAGGCAGCCCGTATCCAACCCAGGCTTTTCTGGTAGTTCCTCATTCTTGAAAAGTTGTTGGAAAAGCCCAGGTTGGATATGGGCTGCCTACTGCCTGGGCATGGGGCGGTGTTATAAGTTCCATCGGTAACGATTACAACCTGTGCTATCCTGGTGTGGATTTCATATGTGATAATCTCCACTGAAGATTCTGTTTTTAAACATAATTCATAGCTTTCACTTATTTTAAAAGGAATTAATTTTTAAGTTGCTTAAAACACATACAAATGCTATGAACTGATGGGATGCAATGAAACACAATCTTTCCCCATCAACTGTATATAGCAATAGTGATAGCAATAGCAAGTACATTTCTATACTGCTTACCAGTGAACTAGCACTCCCTAAGCAGTTTCAATGTGTAAGCCAATTGCCCCCAACAAGCTAGGTACTCATTTTACTGACCTACAAAAGGATGGAAGGCTGAGTGAACCTTGGATCCCTCCCTGGGATCCAACTTACAACCTTGTGGTTTCAGTACTGGCATTTAACCACTGCACCACCAGGGTTCCTTGTTGTTGTTGTTGTTGTTAAAATAGTTATACAATGTCCTATATCAACAGCATACAAATAGCAGCTTACAAATAGCATTAAAACCAGTTTAAACAAATAAAACACAGTAAGATAATGTAAACTAAAACATATTAAACAATGTAATGAGTGAAAACTGATGTAAACATTTAAATGTTTTAAAAACTATATATAACAGTCTTTGGGTTGAATTGATGAGGCCCAAAGGCTTGGGTGAATAGCCAAGTTTTAACTTGGTGCCTCAGTAACATGAGTGTTGGTGCCAGTTAGGCCTCCAGAGAGAGAGAATTACACAGTTGGGGTGCCATAGCTGAGAAGGCCCTCTCCCATATCCTGACACAGTGTATTGACTTCAGTGGTGAGACATAGAGCAGGCACATATGGGGAGAAGTGCTTTCTCAAGAATCAAGGTCCCAAGCCATTTAGGGCTTTAAATGAGGCATAGTATAATCCAGAACTTGAACTATGTAATCTTCATTATTTAGTGGAGCCTCACTCCTACATCTAGAAAAAATAATTAAAAGTATAAGTATGTCACAAAAGGACTGACTACCAAAATTTAAATTAAAATTGAACAATGGAAAAAAAGAATTAAGGATAGACAACTCTTTATTCATAACCTGTTATTTCCAAGCTCTTCCTCAAAGACAATATCTACTGTGAGATGCTAGGAAATTTTGAGTGGGAACAAAGTGCATTAGAGGTAAAATAATGCATGGGTTATCTTCAAGTGGTTCACCATTTTCTCTACAGCAGGCACCATCTCTAGGTAAAGATGCTTTTTATGATTGCAGCTCCTGGAATCTCCTTGCCAGCAGGGCCAGTGGCCAAGGGGGCTGGGAGGTTTTGGAAGCCGTAGTCCAAAAAAGAAATATTTCCATGCTCTGCCTCTGGGAAGTTCACAGGCAGGGCACAAAATAACATGTCCTTACTGGTTGTTCCCTCAGCATAGTTCCCTCAGCAAAATACTCAGATATTTTGTCTCTGAGCATGAAGGCTCACCTTTGGGGATGGGAAATGTGTGGCCCTCCAGATGTTGTTTGATTGAAAAATCCTTCAACCCTAGCCAGCAGAGCAAATGATATGGGATAATGGGAACTGCAGTCCAACAATATGAGGAGGGCCATACAATCCCTATCCTAACATTGGACCTTATCCCACGCTGCTGTAAAAGTGGCAAGAAAGCGATA
>CM034708.1:195625661-195642661 GCA_020142125.1 Phrynosoma platyrhinos
ATCCCTGACATATAATGCTATTCCTCCTCCTTTCCTGTTTGTCCAGATGAAAGCCTGGAGAACATAAAATCTGTTATAGACAAAGGAGCACAGAAAAACAAGCACAAACATAACATTCAAATGCAGCAAAGTTATCTTGGCACAGCCAGAGTCACTCCAGAAGGATGCAAAGTTTAAAGCACACTTACTTCATTTTTAGAGGGTGCCACAGAAAAGATGATACTTTATGGATAACACCTTCTGTCTCAGCAGAAATACCAGTAGCATTTGTGGTGAAAATGCATATGGTTATCCATATTCCTTTCTCTCTCTCTCTTTTAAGGAACATTTTCTTTTACATGGAAAGCAGCCTTATAAACCTTAATCTAAATCACATTCCTCCTGCAGACCAAAGTCCTGGCTTGATTTCTCAGCAAATTTGCTGTAAATAGTCAATTTGCTACAAACAGCACCTTCAGAAAAAAATAGCTGAGCAAGAGGAAGCCCACACATTTGTCCATTTTGATTATGCACAATCACCATTCCATAGACCAGGCACTTAAAGCCATCTGCTTTGTACGTGCATAGATGTCCTTTAATGTCATCCTCTTCCACCAGTGCAGTTCTTGTTGATTGCTGTAAAATTACAGAACTACAGATGCAGCTACTTGGTAAGCACATGAGTAAACTTTCTTTACTGTCAATGTGGTGTTTTTTTGGGTTTTTTTTTTTTTTGCAAAATGGAATTATCACTGACTATTGTAAGCGTTACAAAACAGATCAGTTAATCAAAACAAACTTTTTAAAAGTCAATATGTTTTCCTTTTGAATTAATCAATTCTTTTGATTATTTCCTCAAAGGATTTTGGTAATTATTGCCCATCAAAACTGAATTTTCTGTTGTTCCTAAATATCTTTCTTTGAGGAGATGGATGGCTAACACTCAGGACATTCATCAGATACCATTGTCATGCAGAAGATGGATGGACATCTGTGTGTGGGGTGTGTGTGTGTGTGCTTTGATTATATATTCCTGCACAGCAGGGGGTTGGACTGGATGTCCCTTGAAGTCTCTTCCAACTTTGTGATTCTGTGATTCTAGTGAACTGTTGCAATGGAGATGAAATTAAATTGCACTTTCCAGCAGCAATACATCAGCATACATGCTCATACTACCATCCACATACATGTACCAAATTGCTAAAGCTAGAGAGAATCATTAGAAAACATTCTAATATCATTCTATTTTTTGCCCCCTGAATGCTCACCAAGGAAACTTGTGACTGCTGAGTCAATTCTGAATTGGGCCAAAAAGAATTCACTTGACACTAGGGAGCTCTGCTATTCTAGATAGTACAGCCAAAATTTTGATTTTGAGGACTATAGGTCTAAGCAGACTGCCAGAAATAGTGCACATTAAATTGAGGCACTGCCCTGGCTCAGTGCTAGGGAGTCATGGGAATTGTATTATTTTCTGGGACATTGAGCCTTCTCTGTCAGAGAGCTCTGGTGCCACAATAAATTACAGTTCCCATGATTCCCTAGCACTGAGCCAGGGCAGTGCCTCAATTTAATGTGCACTATTTCTGGCAGTCTGCTTAGGCCCTAAAATACTACTTATTTTGTGGATTCTTAATATTCACTAGCTAGCCCACACTTAACTTCATCCCCCCCTCCACTTCTTCCAGATTGTAAAAGGTGTGGATAATATGGAGGGAGGGGGAAACCCTTTCACATAATCCTGAATGAAACCGAGTCAAATCTTTCCTGAGATGAAGACACAGGTTTCTTTAATTGTGAAAATCCAGAAAATGGATGGGTTTACTTGCAAGGATGACCCAGACCTTACTTTCCTCTACTCTTTCCTGGTTCATATCATTAAACTACCAATAGAATTAAAAGCAATTGAAAACATGTCTATTAAAACAGAAAAACAACACAGACAATACAACACATTGTTAACATTATTTTTCCTATGAGGAACCATTCTTCAAAGTCCTGCCAAAACTAACAAACAAAATCTTTATTTGCCTAGAGAAGGATAGCAAAAAAGGTGCCAGTATAGCCTCTTTAGGAAGGGAATTTCAGAGCCTGGAAGCAGCAACAAAGAAGGCTCCCACTTTGCTCCCATAAGATGTACCTGTGTGGGGCTGTTGTAGCAGAGAGCTATATGGTTCTTGTCAGTCCCAGTTAACAATCTGGCTTCAGCTCTTTAAATCAACTGAAGTTTCTGAGCACTTTTCAAAGACAATCCCACATGAAGTGTGTTACTGTAATCCTCTAGAAATGGGCACAAAAGGCAGCACACAGGTCTTAACTGTGCAAATGCACTTCTGATCACTGTCAAAAGCTGAGCTGTCAGACTCAAGGGTTGAATCCAGGAGTACAACCCAAATTCCCCTGGTCCACTTCTTGGCACAGGCCACCAGAAATGCTAATAAAGCTGTCTCTGTCCCATAACCAGACCTGAAAGCAGATTGAAATGGATCTGGGAGCTGGGAGTCCTCATGGTCCAGTACTTTGCCCCAAAATGGGAAGTTTGAAATTGGGTAGTAGTTATCCAATACATCCAGGGTCTCATCACTGACTCTTTTGAGCATGATTGAACTCTGCCTTGTTTTCTGAGGACTCGATCAGTTGGTCTATCTACTCAGCCAGTCACTCTCTGACAATTTGAATAAGCCAGGAAGGACAAGGGTGTAAGACACAGCTAGTGTCCCTTGCCTGTCCAAGAATCTTGTCCATATCCTTGGGCTGTACAATTGGAAAAGCATTCATTATCACTGTAAAGGAGAGGCCAGAATTTAATCCACAGGATCTGTATTAAGTGTAGTGCTGGGCAAAATCAATTTTGTCTGCAAAGTGTTGGGCAAGTTGTTCACAGCAGGCTTGTACAAATGGACCATTGCAAAATATTCCATTTAAAAATATACTTAATGTAACTGATGGCCAGTATGGTGTAGTGCTATGAGTGTTGGATAATGACTCTGGAGACCAGGGTTTGAAGCCGCACTCAGCAATGGAAACCCACTGAGTGACCTTAGGAAAATCACATATCTCAGTCCCAGAAATTGATGTTTATTATACAATACATTAAAATGAAAAGAAGCAGAATAAGGTTAGAATCATGTTAGTTGTATATGGTGGTAATATCAGCATATCTATTTTTGGGAACCTTGAGAAAGAGGGTATCTGGTATCTCCTTTTCTCAATGTCCTTCATCTGTGTGTGGCTGTCCTTGGACACTGGTTGGCTACAGGTGCATACAATAGACTGCAGGTGGCCTTTGTTGGTCTTGAAAGGACTGAAGGACAATAGCTGTGTTAGTATGTCATATCTATTGATCATTTAGTACATTCTAATTGATAATTCCTGAGAAAGTTCAGCTACATTGTTGTTGCTGCTTTTGTGTGTGCTTTCAAGCCATTTCTGATTAATGGTGACCCTAATGTGAACCTATTATGAGATTTTCTTGACAGGATTTGTTCAGGGAGGGATTGTTTTTTCCTTCCCTGGAAGCTGAGAGTGTGTGACTTATCTAAGGTCACCCAATGGGTTTCCATGGCCAAGCAGGGAGTCTTCAGAGATGTACTCCAGTGCTCAGAGAACTACACCATGTGGCCAAAGGCACCCAGTGGGTTTCCATAGTCAAGTGGGGATTTGAACCTCGGGCTGCAGGGTTGTAATCCTATGCTCAGACCACTACACCATGCTGGCTGTTTGTCATTCCAGTTGTGTTCCTTCAAATTGCTTTTGACTTATGACAACCCTAAGATGAATCTATCACAGGGTTTTCTTGGCAAGATTTGTTCAGAGTGGGTTTGCCTTTGCCTTTTTAAGAAATTGAGAGAGTATGACTTGCCCAAGGTCACCCAGTGAGTTTCCATGGCCATGATCTTCAGAGGTGTAGGCCAATGCTCAGACAAATACACTATGGTGGTCTCAACTGCATGCAAAACTAGTTTTGCCAAATCAATTCAGGAATATCACAGACCCCCCCCCCAGCCTAATGGGGGGGGGAATTGAGCCCCTCTGCTACATTTTTTAGAGGTCCATCCAGCCAAATGAACAACACAAAGTAAATAAAGTGTGAAACCTTCAAACATTGGAAGGATGTGACGAAGAAGAAAGCATGAATATCATATGGGTGCTTTTTTCAAATGCTTTCCATTCTGTTAAAAAAAGAGAGACAATTCTGGAACTAGCAGTCAGGCCATAGAGCTCAGCTTTTACCAGATGATCTTTCTGGAAGTTTATCACATGGGGACAATTGGAAGTATAAATGGTGATTAATCCATCAAAATTGCTCATTCGCGACTTGCATTTTCACACAACGTTGCATTTAAAGCACGATTATCTCAGGAATATCCCATTATAATTGTGCAACTGTGCTAATCCTTTTCATATGATGTCATGGTGAAAAGCAATTAAAGTGACATTATTCTGTGAATAACCAGACAATAAACAGCAACAAATCATTCATGAGATTTTTCCTGTGAATGATTTTTTTGCTGTTTATTGCCTTGTTGCTCCCTGGTTATTCCCAGAATAATGGCTCTTGTGTGTGAAAATGTTAATCATGTTTTAATCACATTTTAATCTTGATTGCGTGATTTTGACCATTTAAACTACCTTTTCCACGTGTGATAAACTCCATAGCATGTATTATTGCAGAACACATTGTGCACTCTCTTGTATAATTTCAATTACTGAAATGTGAGACTTTAAACTATGTGCTGCTGTGTGCTTATTCTATTTAAGCCTTCATAAACTTCCTTCATCAGTGCATGTGCATACAAACATATTCCTCAATTGGCAGGGTGGCTATTTTCTAGAAAGATGTGTCTTGTGTTAGGCCAGGCATAAAGTAAAAGGTTGACTGAATGGTAACAGAACACCACTGCTCAATACATCCGTTAAATAATTCAGTATTACTAATGGGAAACTGATCATGGTAGATGAGGTGGCAGCTGTGGGCACTCAGTGCTGATGTTTAGCAGCTCGATAGCTTTGAAAACAACAGGGGAGTAGAAGGTGGGAAAAAATCCATAAAACGTGTATATGTTCTCCCTCCCTTTCAGTCCCTCTTGTTTTCCTGGAACTGTGTTACTCTTCCTCCATGGCTCAGTTTCATGATGAGAGCTGAAGAGGATGAAAGAAAGAAACTGATATGGCTAAGCCAAATAGAACAAAGTATTAGGATCAAGACAAGTTGAACTCCTGGATGGTCCATATTGTTTGATGGAAGAAATAACTCATTTTGCTAGAATCAGCAGGATTTTTTTTAGCCTGATGTATCCTTATTTCATCCTTTTTAGCTTTTTATAATGACCTATGTGTTTTCAGTGTGTGCACAATCCATAGGCATAGTGGCATGGAATATGCTTCAACACAGTGTTATTCAAGAGGGATGTGAAACACATAAGAAGCATACATGCACTCACTTGTGAGTCCCAGTGGCATGGGTCACAGTATAGGGAAATCAGTGGAGACTGTCCACACACCCTTGAAACTAATAAATTACAATGTATATCTGCCACCATGTCTCAGTTCATGCTAGCTCCTGAGAAGAACTCCAAGTACTGTGTGCTAATTTTCAACCTGGGAGAGAGAAACTATTTTAACCAACAGGGGACTGTTGGTTTGTATTTATATTTGTAATTGTATTGTATTTTATTTTTAAATTGTTTTGTCTTAATTTGTGAATTGTTTTAATTGACATTTGATTTAATAACTTTTTAAGGGGGGAGGAGGGAATTATACTGTTTTAACTGTATGTTATTTTACTATTGTACACTGCCCGGATTGGCTCGCCAAAGGGTGGTATATAAATAAATTTTATTATTATTATTATTATTATTATTATTATTATTATTATTATTATTATTATTTATTAATTAAATGTATCTGTCCTACCCATTATCATAGGATCTCAAGGAGAGTGGTGCACAATATAAATAATTTAAAATAATTCCAGATTAAAAACATGAATACTTTGAACAAAGTAGAAACATTCAATACAGTGGTTGAAATTCTAGATCAACTACTTAATATATGTAGTGTCTCCTTGCCCAATACCACCTCTCAACCTGCTTCACTGGGCAGCAGCCTCTGTGAGCAATGGAGCTCTGTTCTCCTGCCAGTTGTGATGCAGCAAACAGATGTTTCCAACCCCCTCCTATGAGTGATCTCAAATGCGACAATCAGAAGCAGGATCTTTGCCGCAATTCCTCCTTACACCAGAGATCACTTGCAGAAGGGAGTGTAAACATTATTCTGCTGTGTCCTGATTCACAAGAGAACAGATCTCAATCACTTGCAGCAGCTGCTCCATGGTAATGACTAGAGGACTGTTACATGTAGACTTGAAATACATTATTCCCTGATGGCTTTAATAAAAAGTCATGATATAACTTAGTGTTGGGAAGAAATTATATTGGCTTCATCCAGATTGTCAAGGGGAAGGCAGTCCTGTAATCATGGTGTCACAGCCAATAAGGCTCTCTTTCAAGTACTCCCACTTCATATTGGTCCTACTGGTGGGGTAAAAATAAGAGCTTCTCTTGAAGACCTCAGTTTTTGGGCAGGCATATGTAGGGAGATGCACCAGTAGATAGTTGTCCAGTCATCAGTGAGTGAATTTAGCCAGTTGTCTTTTTAATTTGTTGTACGCCGCTGCGATTGCCGAGCAGAAGGGCGGGTTATAAATAGAAATTTATTATTATTATTATGAAATATTTTTATTAAAAATATAATTTCAAAACTAAGATTCCAAATGATCCAGGTTTATTTATTACACTTACCTTTTTCTTTTGGGTAAACACCCTACTGCGCAGCCTCAGGTACACTAAAATCCAGGATACATAGCAGCAATTACTTTCCATTAGAGTTGATATAAATAGCCACCCATACATAGCCAGTTTGCTACTACAGATTGTTGCAGGCTGTTACAGGAAGATTCCACCCTCTCCTCTTCTCTCCTCTCCTCCTGCTGAATTAACTGAGTGCAAACTACTTTTACACATTTACATTCAGGTTGCAGCAACTGAAGCAAGCTGAAGACAAAGGAAGAAAATGGGGAAAGATTTAATTGGGATTGTCCCCACCAAATTTCCTTTTATTATTACGGCCATTCAGCCAGCACAAAATTGGAACAGTTGAGGGTATGATATTGCAAAGGGTGGCTACTCATTCTAAGCTTTGCTCTAAATTTCTTTAAAGCCAGCTTTTGCTCTAATATCAGGAGATTTTAAGAAATAAGTTGAATCGCACTGCAGGAATACTGCAGTTTGACACTGCTTTAACTGCCATCACTCAATGTTATGGAATTCTGGGATTTGTTGGGTTTTAAAAAGATACTCAGCCTTCTCTGTCAGAAAGTTCTCTTGCCACAACAAACCACAAGTCCCAGGATTCCATAGCACAGAACCACGGCATTTAAAGCAGTGTCAAACTACAGTATTTCTGCTGTGCAGATGCAGCTTATGTTAATGACACTTGTGTACTTTCATATGCAAAAGCATCATCTTAATTTCCCTAAAAATTACTCTTGGGCCCTACTCTGAGATCCAGAGGCATTCTGGGGAAAAACAAGATGGTGGCTGCTACAGCTACCTTATGTGGCTGTCCTCTTCAAAGTGCTGGACTATTTTTTTTTAAATACCACCCTTTCTTTCCCAATACAATATCAGGTGGTGATGTAATGGAGATAACACAAAAGTAATCCTAGATTTGAGACCACTTTATTGTTGCTCAGCCTTCAAATTATTACCTTTTTGAAACCCTATACATACTGAATGAACTGTTTCAGGAAGTTCCAAGCTATTTAGTCTATGGAGATTTCCAATCATTTTTTATTCTGTCATATTCTAACAAAAATCCATCAGTGATACCTTTATTGGCCAACCAAAATGCACAATTTAGTTGTTGCAAGATTTCAAAGCTCCATGGGCTTCTTCATCAGGCAAGATGTTACAAACCAAGCGGGAAAAAAACAATTGGAGATGTTAGTCATATGCCTACATGCTGTTTCAGTCTTTAGTTAAGATGGTCTATGGTGGGGGGGGGATATCTTTTGCAGGCAGGCTCCTCCTCCTTCAGGCCATGTGGGTATAGGGAGATTCTCAAAGTCCAGGAAATTTAAAATCCATTTGCATCTCAACAGGGATCGCTCTTTTGCAATCCAATATGTCTCCATTCCAGTGAGGTCACAGGACTCTTTGTCATATTCTGTCATTCTTTTTCTATCTTTCTTGCAGGTTGGTTTCTCAGCCTATTTCAAAGTAAGGTTTGACTTCTGTTAGTTTTTATCACCATGCTTTTCTTATAATTTCATTTTTTTTTAAAAAAATCTTCTTTTTACATAATCCATCTGAAACTGAGAGTAAAGATCAAAACCTAAGTGAAGCAACGTTTGGCTTTCTGCAATCACCTGTAAGCAAACTTTTTTTTTTTCCTGAAGAAGATTGAGCTTCACTGACACATCTGCTTATACTATATTTGAACCATACCTTCCTTCTAAAGATGCCATGGTTTACATTCCTCACAAGCCATTTGTTAGACACCAGGCACGAACAACTGATATTGGTTATTCAACATAATAGCTAGAACACAAAACCAGGGAAACTACATGTCAAATAGAGCAAAACAAAACAAAACAAAACAAAAAATGAAAGGATACTTTTCTTTTTGTTTTAATGTAATGGCAGAGGAACGGACTGACAAACCACTTCTGAGTATTCCTTGCTAAGAAAACCTTATGAAATTCATGTGGTCACCAGAAGTTAACAGGTGTTTTGAAGGCATCTACACACACAAACAAAGATAACGACTATAGAGAATTTACATACATTTAACCTAGAGACAATGAGGAAATAGAAACAGTAAAAGAGTTTTCATACCTGGGATCAAACATTGATCAGAGCATGGACTGCAGTCAAGAAATCATAAGAACACTAAAAAGAATGGGGAGAACAGCTATGAAATAATGAGAAAAAGTCCTAAAATGTAAATATATACAACTGAGCATAAAAGTTAGCCACTGTATTCCTTATTACCATGTATGGCTGCAAGAGCTGGACAGTTAAGAAAGTGGATAGGGAGACAATAAATTCATTTGAAATGTGGTTCTGGAGAAGATTGCTGAGGATACCATGAACAACCAAGAAGTCAAACAAATGGGTGCTAGAACAGATTAAACCAGAAATCTCTCTGGAAGCCAAGATGACAAGACTATAAGGTTGTCATACTTTGACCACTTCATGGGAAGGCATGACTTACTGGAGAAAACAATAATGCTAGGAAAGGTGGAGGGAAGCAGAAAGAGAGGAAGGCTGCATACTAGATGGATGGACTCTCACGAGTATGAATTTGCAGGAACTGAGCAGAGCAGTGTAGGATAGGGAATCTTGAAGATGTTAAAGATACCTTAACTGTCATGCTTAGATTGGAAACTGGAATGCTAAGCATAGAAAGCCAAATAGATAAAAGAATCATGTTATTGGCTCAAGATCCAGGGGATGGATAATAACAGACTCTCCAAAAAATGTTTAATAGAACTGTCTACTGGTATTCCAATTTAAAACTGGGTGCACCATGCTGCCCAACTGTATATCAAATATGGGCTCACATCAGATAAACTCAAAGGTCTTCACCCAGACGCACAGAAAAAAACATCCAGAATGCAATAAGGGAAGTAGCCACACAAAGGGATTTACATACAGTGCATTCCTATCCATGTGCTCTTCTTTATTATAAACTTATAGAAAATTGTGACCAGGTAGAGTACTTTAACAATTTAACTTCGGAAACCTTTTACAGAGCTAAGAATGAATATGATGGACTGAGGGCCTCAACAGACGGAGGCCCCGGAGATGCCGCCAGATGGAGCGCCGCGGGACCACAGCCTCCGCACTGCGGCGCTCCTGCGGCGTATCTAAAAGGAGCTCCAAATTGGCGCTCCTTTTAGATTTCAGGGAAAGTGCGCCCTAAAAGCGGCGGGCGCACTTTCCCTGACTCTTCCGCCGCGGCGCGTCCGGTCACCACGGCGTGAGGTCATCCCCGGAGCGCCGGCCATACGGAGGGCCGGCGACTCCGAGGGCGACCTCAGGGAGAGGAAGGGGCGCCGCTCGTGCGGCTGCCCCTCCTCTTCAGGGCCTCCAAGTCGGCTCAATTAGCCATCTGCCAAGGCCCTCAGTGTATAGATCTGGAAGGCACAGAGGCATCCCAATAAAAGAACGTACTTGTACATACGGTTGTTTAGATATAGAGTACCTTGTTCATTATATATTGCTTTGCCCACTTTATAAAGACCTCAGGGAACGATTTTTGAAATCTTTAATTGTACTCAACTCTAGTCGGTGTCCACAAGAGGTGGTTTTTCATCTCCTCATGGATTCTGACACATATGTGTACTGGAAAGTGGCTTCATTTGCCTTAGCAGCAAAAAAATAATAACATAAAATAAAATAAAAAATAAATTAGGAAGAAATTTATATCTGAAATAGCCATTAGTTGTAAGGGTGATGAACATATATAACGATGGTATTTGAGATAGATTGGTTATTTTAAATTCTCAATTTTATAATTTTTTTGTACTTTGATATGAGCATGACCTGTGCATATTTTATACATATCTTGTACGTATGTATTGTGGTTCTATGCAAAGACCTTTGTTGTTGCAAAGCAACAACAACAAACACAAATAATATTCCCTATTCATTTAACATCTTACACACACACACACATGCCAAATTCTAGTTGAGATGACTCACTGAACCATACCTTCCAACTGTCTTGATCTGGCAGGGGGAGTCCTGGTTAATCCTCTGTCATCCCACATTTTTAGTTGCTTTAAAAAATTCATTTTTTTACCTTCCCTCTTTCCCTCTTTATCCTCAGTTACTTCACTTGCTGTAAACTGAATTCAAAGTGTAAAAGTAGTTTGCACTCAATTAACTTAGGGGGTTGCAGACTGCCAGAAATAGTGCAAATTGAGTCCACTTTTAGGGTTAGGGTTAGTGCTAGGGAATCATGGGAACTGTATTTTATTGTGGCACCAGAGCTCTCTGACAGAGAAGGCTCAATGTCTCAGAAAAAAACAAAAACAATTCCCATGATTCCCTAGCACTAACACTAACCCTTAAAGTGGACTCAATTTGTACTATAGCCAGGGGAGAGGAGGAGGCAAAGTATTTCTCTTCTGAGTAGACTTAGGAAAAGGCAAACTGCTGCAGTGTCTCCTAGCTTATGTGTTGTTCCTCAAATAATGTTGCCAGCTTGACCACACACTGATGTTGCTTGGCCATGCACACCTCAGTTTTCATCTATGAAATGTTGGAGGTAGAAATGAACCAATCAAACTTAGATAAGGTTTGATTTATTAACTTTGAGTGGATTTTCTCTCTCCATATGTACATACTTTCAAGTTGCACATTGACTTATGGTGACCCCATTAATATCATACAGTTTTCTTAGGCAAGGAACACTCCAAGGTGGATTTGCCAGTTTTCCCCCCTGCAATATAGCCTACAGCACCTGATATTTGTTGGCAGTCTCTCATCCAAGTACTAACCAGGGATGATCATGCTTAGCTTCCAAGATCAGACAGGATCTGGAGACTTTAGGGTGTTCTCCAATATTATGATAGAATACAAAAACCAAAGGACAGGAAGCTCCTGTGTAAAATGAGAGAATGTACCTGTGTGGTCCAGACTTCTATTTTAAGTTGAGAATCACAGCTGTTGATTTTAGCAGAATGAGACCACATTCAGTAACACTTCCATACATTTGACTGTTAAATGGTATTAAAGATATGAAGAAAGTCCTGACCTCATCCTGCTTGAGATGAAAATGAAGAAAGAACCAAAAGGTTGGGATAAAGGAGGAAATCCTGCCCCACACACCTACAATAAGTCAGATGGAGGAAGATCCTATAGATTTCATAGGGTTTTCTGAGACAAGGAATACTCAGAGTTAGTTCCTTCCTCTGAAATATAGCCTACAGCATCTGGTATTCTTAGTCAAGGAATACTCAGAGGTGTTTTTTCCCAGTTCCATCCTTTGAAATATTTTGCTACATTTCTTTCTCTGGGAACAGGGAATAGGATTCTTTCTTTAAGAATTCTCTGAATTAATTACAGGAAGAGCCATCATGGTGTAGTGGTTTGAGCATTGGAGTACGACTCTGGAGACCAGAGTTCAAAGACCTGCTCGGCCATGCAAATCCACTGGGTGACCTTGGGCTAGTCACAGAGAAAGGACTGCCTCTGAACAAATCTTGCCAAGATAAACCCTTGATAGGTTTGCCTTAGGGTCACCATAAGTCAGAAATAATTTGAAGGCATGCTCCAACAACAAAATGCTTATTCAGTCTTGCCAGAAGTTTCGAATGAGTTCAAGGTGCTTTGAAGATTTTTAAAAACTCTCTAAAGCAAACTGATTTCTGTTTGTTAAATAGCTATTAGTCACACCTGAAGAAGACTTGATCTTTTTCCCCTGGCTATTTGGCACCCTACTTTGCATCCACGCATATTACCAATACAGCTTTGGGGAGAGGAACTGACTTTGAAAATTAGTTTCTCCCTTTATAGGTTAATTTGGAATTCAAGCTCAATTTTGTAGTATTCCCAAGATCTACTGGTTCCTTTCAAAAATTTGCTGATGAAAATCATGACAGAGTCTCATGTATCTCTAAGAGTGAATACACAATCCATTCAGTACTATACACACTGCCAGAGGCTCCTCCTGATATTTATTACTATATGGATTTTATTTGCATTTCAGGGGTGGACTTCCCACTTCCTGGTTGGACTGAAGCTCCCCTCAGCCACAGGCAGCATAGCTGATGGGATAATGGGTTTTGTGTTTCAATGTTTGGAGTGCCATATATTGCCCACCATGGACTGGGCTTTATAGGCTTTTGAGACAAACCATTTACGGAAGTAGCCAAGCAATTTTTTTCTTAAAAGTTAAACAATAATGTGGATGTGGTTGTGCCAAGTAGCTGCTATTCAAAATAGCTGCTATTCAAATTCAAAGAAGTGTGTGTGTATGTGTGGTATGCAGGTCCATAGGATGCAGTCATCTACCAGGTTGGACTAATTGTTCACTGTTGCTTGTTCCAATGGACATCCATTTGAAAGAGCCTCAGAGCCCCTCCAGATGAGATAAAAAAATATTTGAAAGTCCCAGGGTTTGTTCCTGTAATAACCAATTTTATTTTTGAGATCTTCATCCCAAAATATTTCCTGGGAAGTCCCAGCATTACCAAAGATTTTTCATTCCTACTTCTCAGGTCAGTTTAAATTAATCCAGTATGTTCCCAAATGACATGTATCTCTACTTGGCTGTCTGCTTGTATTATCCTGGAACTAGCTAAGATGGATGCCACCAGTAAACAAAGCTATTGTTTCTAAGACACAGATTCAACAGAGATCAAGCAAGAGAAAGAGGAATGTTTGCACCTAACAAAATGCTCCAAATGTTTAACTAATGTAATAATGCTAAATCACTTTGATTATGGGCTTATCTAGGGGCTTATTGCATTCAAAAATAAAGCATTCAAATATCCCTGCCAGGATACAGTCACTTATGGGATGCAATTGGGAATTATCACATTAAAAATGATGCCGATGCCACTGGGAGACTGCATCCCGGCTCCCAGCTGCACACAGCCAGCTGATTACAAACATGGGAAGCTCCCATTTTTGAAAAGTGGTGGGCTAAGAGCTGCAGGGGTAAGTTGCTTTATTTTTGAATGCATTAAGCCTCCTACATGGACCAAATGAAGAGGTTTTCTCCCCATCATCACAGTGACCAGTCTATATGATGCAGGGACAAATCTGCAAATTCAGTGAAAGCTGTCTTCACTGAATCTACCTTTTCCCTCCCTAATTCACCTTTTGCTCCTGATTTAGCATGAAAATCTAAAAAAAGGGTGAGTATTCTTTACATCCCTAGTGGAACTAGAGATATGACAAAAAGGCCAAAGAGGAAGTCATGGCCAGAATCCTGTTGGGGAGTCATTAATGCATAAACACCATAGTTATGGTGTTGTGCAGTGACTCCTGTCCTGATTCCACAATCCTCACTTACCAATCAGCAGCTGCTGCAATTGATAGGGTGTTCCCCTCTTGCTTGGGAAGCAGCTAACTGACAATCGCACCCTCTCCCATGAGCAATCTCTGTCACGACAAAAAGAATCAGGAACCCACTCACATTTCCCCTTTGTGCCAGAGATCATTCATGTGATGGGTGGGTGGGACCATCAGCCAGTCTTCCTGATGGACAAGGAACCTATCCTATCAGTTGCAGTAGTGGCTGCACAGTAAGTGGGGATTGGGAGACTTTTATGGTCCCTATGTAGCCCCTAAAAGCGAGGGGTGGGGGTGGGTGGGGTTACTTAGGGATCATGAATACACAACAGTCATGAATGTGTAACTCTAGGTTATGCATTTGTAACTGCCCAACAGGATTCCAACCAAGGCTAATAGCACACTCCATACAGGATTGAAGTTGTACACAACACCTCTTATGTCTTTAAGAGTTTTACAATGGACAAAAGTTTAATACCTTTTCACATCACTTGCATCTGTTGCATCTGTGGCACAACTTAAACCAATATGAACCACAGGCATTCTATCCCTCCTCCCCCATATTGTTCCAATGGCATCATGAGTAGCAATAATAAGAGTAAGTACATTTCTATACCACTCATCAGTGAACTACCACTCCCTAAGCATATGCACCATTGGGCCTAGAATAATAATAAGATCCCTCCCTCCACTCCATCTGATGTCATCTGGGGGAGAGACACCAGGTCCAGCATCATCGGGCCTAGAATAATAAGAAGAACCCTTACTTCTTAAAGGATGGGTGGGATTTGGGATTTTTATGTTTTGTTTAGATTGTATTAATATATATGTATGGAAAATTTTATGCTGCAAGCCACCCTGATTGCTCTGCAGAGGGGCGGGATATAAATAAATATTATTATCATTATTATTTTACAATGTGTAAGCTAATTACATCCAACAAGCTGGGTACTTATTCTACTGACCTATGAAAAGATGGGTGGCTGAGTGGACCTTAGAGCCCTCCTCTAGGATTGAATTTACAAATGCAGTACCAACATTTAACCACTGTGCCACCAGGGCTCCTAAAATAAAGAAATGAAGCAAGAGGAAGCAATCACTAGCAAAAATATGAAGTGGTAGTGGGAAGCCTGCTTTCCTTTCCCCTTACTAATATTGGAACAGGAGCAAAACTAGAAAAATCTGGACTGGCGACCCTAAAGAAGGGAGCACTGGAAGACAGAAGCACAAAGCCCTTAACAGGGGAAACAAGGGTGCTGTCCCTTTAAAAGTTGGTTAGTTAGATGATTTTCAACAGGTGCATGTAGCTACATTTGCTGAAGTTCCACTTCCTACCCTACTATTAAAGATTCAGGGATCTTGGCCATCTCAGACATCAAGTTGTTTAAAGCTCAGAGGGCTCTTAAGAGAGGCATGAAAATGCAGCAGAAAAATTAGACTGTATTATTTTTCTCAGGGCATAATAAGGAATGTAACAGAGTGGAATTAGGTTAGGAGTTTGGCGAGGACACATGCATCTATTTACTATCCCAGTATGGGAGATAATTTGGTTCTCTGAGCCTAATATCTTGTCTTGATGAAATACAAATGCGTTGTTGTTGTATGCCTTTAAGCCATTTCCAATTTATGGTGACCCTAAGGCAACCCTATTATAGGGCTTTCTGCAGATTGTAAACACCAAATAAACCAAATAAACTCTCCTTATGCAAGTAGCTATAAGAAGCGGCTGTGATGTTTTTGGAAGGCTGTTACAGTGTTCCCTGAGTAGACAGCCTTCACCTGAGATTGGCACAAAGAGGATGTGGTAAAATACATGTGAACCAGCTGTCAAGAAAGAGACACCATGAGTTTTCCATATGGTCTGGGAACAGAGGTGTAGAGATGGTGGGGAGGAATGAGGCCACTGTCTTTCCCTGCAAATAAGAATTCCACCCCCCATGGAAATATTGTTTCAGCCCCCAAACTTTTAACATTTCAACTTTAAGCTTCAATTAAGCTTTCAGAAACTGCAGTTTAGGTAAGAAAAAGAGCAGGCAAAGTTACCAAGAGCCTGTACAGACTGCCAGAAATAATTCAGCTTGATGCCACTTTAACTGTCCTGGCTTAATGCTAAGGAATAATGGGAACTGTAGTTTATTGTGGCACCACAGCTCTCTGACAGAGAAGGCTCAATGTCTCAGAAAAAAATACAGTTCCCATGATTCCCTAGTACTGAGCCAGGACAGTTAAAGTGGCCTCAAGCTGCATTATTTCTGGTACAGTGTAAAGGCCCCAAGGCATCCTTTCACCCTACCTATTTAACTTATATGCAGAACACATTGTAAGAAAAGCAGGCTTGGACATGAAAGAAGGAGGAGTGAAAATAGGAGGAAGAAATATCAACATTCTGAGATATGGCAACAATACCATAATACTAGCAGAAAATCTCAAAGACCTGGAACAGCTACTAAGGAAGATCAAAGAAGAATGTGCAAAGGCAGGCTTACTGTTGAACATAAAGGAAACAAAAATAATGACCACAGAGAACTTACATGCATTCAAACGATTTCAATCTGAGTACCAAGGACGTGGACAAGCTACTTGGTAGAGTGTGGAAGACAACCTGCCCTCTTGATCCTTGCCCTTCATGGCTGGCCATCTGGGGTGGGGGGTGTCTTGATGGTGTTTCATAAGGACATCATCAGTGCATCCCTCAGGGAAGGACACATTCCATCCTTCTTAAAGGAGGCGGCGGTTAGGCCGCTTCTGAAAAAAACTTCCCTGGATCCCCTGGACATGAACAACTATAGGCTGGTCTCTACGTTACTATTCTTAAGCAAAGTGATCGAGAGGGCAGTTGCCCTTCAACTCCAAGTGGTCTTGGATGAAACCGATTATCTTGACCCATTTCAAACTGGCTTTAGGGTGGGATTTGGAGTTGAGACTGCC
>CM034708.1:195642761-195661166 GCA_020142125.1 Phrynosoma platyrhinos
ATTTTGGATTGTATTTTAAAATTGTACGATATTTTAAATTGTTGTGAGTCACCCTGATTGCTTGACAGAGGGGTAGGATATAAATAAAAATTTATTATTATTATTATTATTATTATTATTATTATTATTGTATAATAAGGAAATAGAAATAGTAAAAGAGTTCTCATATCTGGGATCAAAGATTGATTGGAATGGGGACTGCAGCCAGGAAATTAGGAGAAGATTAAGAATGGAATGAAAAAACTAGAAAAGATCCTAAAATGCAAAGACATACAACTCAGCACAAAAGTTAGTCATACAAGCCATTGCATTCTCTTTTACCATGTATGGATGTGAGAGCTGGACAGTCAAGGAAGAAGATAGGAGGAAAATCAATGCATTTGTTATGTGGTTCTGGAGAAAAGTGCTGAGGATCCCATGGACAGCCAAAAGAACAAACAAATGGGTCCTAGAACAGATCAAGACAGAGATATTCCTAGAAGCCAAGATGACAAGACTTAAGGGCTTTACAGACCCGCCTTTTGGGGTGGCACAGATCTGCCCCTGGGAGCGATGGATCTGGACTGTGGCAACTGTATGCCGTGGCCCTGATCCTCCCTTTTGCTGCCCCCCAAAGAGTGGCAAAATGGGAGAGTCGGTGCGTTGGCTCTTCCACATCCTTTTGGTGCAGCGTGTGTACATGCTGTGCCAGGAGGGTGTCCTGACACCATGCGCTGTGTGGACAGCATTGGAGTTGAGTTGGGGTGGCTGTCGTGCAGCTGCCCCACTCCAACACCACCCTGAGGCCAGCCCTTTAGGCCATTCTGCATAGCCCCTTAGACTATCATACTTTGGACACATCATGAAAAGGCATGAATCATTGGAAAAGACAATAATGTTAGGAAAGGTAGACGGAAGTAGAAAGAGAGGAAGACCACATGCTAGATAGATGGACTTTATTAAAGAGACCATGAATAAGGGTTTGTAGGAGCTGGGCAGATCAGTAGAGGACAGGGGGGCCTGGAGATGTTTCATCTATAGGGTCACCATGGGTTGAGACCAATGCGAAGGCAGTTAACAACAAAAAAAACTTACCAAGTGAATGCAAACAAACCAAACCTAAGAGTTCTTGGTATTTACAAATACAAATCTCTCATTCTTGCAATGCTAGAAATTTGGGAACTGAAGGAAAATCCAGGGAGATTTTTCTCCTTGGAGTGTTTTAATGGTTTTCTATATTTTCTATATATTTTTTAAAAAATATTTATATTTATTTGTTTCACATCAAATATTACAAACTAACATGTAACAATTAAATAACAAGAAATGGAAGAATGGAACATAACAAAATAGGCAGGTTTATATTTTCAACTTAGTACCTTAGTACATTTTTAAAAAAACTATTCTGTTAATGTGATGTTTTACTTGTGTTTTAAAAATGTATTATTTGATTGTTGGGGTTTTTTTTAAGCATCTTTTGTCAGCTGCCTCAGGTCCAGTTTGGGAGAAAAGTGGCATACAAAATAAATAACATGCTAATTAAAATTTCATTTGGGAGGCAGGATACTCATTGGAGTGGCAATGTTTTCTATTTTGTCCCCTCCTGAGAAAGGTGAGACTATGCACTCCCTGCCTAAGAAAACTTCAGAAGCTGTTTGGATGCACACAGAATCTTAAGTTGTTTGTTTGCTTTACATGCTCAGTGTGGTCCTTACTTTTCTTCTCACTGGCTGGCTTGGGGGGGGGGGGGAGAAGAGAGAGAGCTCTTCTCCAATTTCCACCCCTCCTGCTATGCCTTCAGTCTTGGTGGGAGAGATTGCCCCTGGAGTGACCTGCTTTTGATAAGCTTCCCAGTCAGATCACATGAGTGCACTGTGCAATCTCCCCTCCCTTCTTTTCTTTCCTCTCACTGGCTGGCTCTCTCATTCACTCATTCACTCACTCGCCTTCTGCTTTCTCCATAGTCAAAGGCAAAGATCAGATTCTCTGCCTTACCTATATGAATCCCTGGTGAGAAAATTCAACGGGAAGAGAAGGTAGACCCAGAAGGAGCTGAGGAACATCATAAAGGCCAGTGTAAGAGTCCAGCATTTCAAGAAGGTCAAGAAAAACGAAGTGGAACAGCACCTCCACATTTGCAGAGCCAAGGTGTACAAAAGCTCAGAATTGGAAGCGGAAGATAAGTGGTCCAGAAACGGGAGATCTTTTTGACACTCAAAGTAAGTACACTTGGGTTGGGCTTGGCAAAGGCTGGCATTCACTAACCCTTTCACAACCT
This sequence comes from Phrynosoma platyrhinos, assembly GCA_020142125.1. Taxonomy (NCBI): domain Eukaryota; kingdom Metazoa; phylum Chordata; class Lepidosauria; order Squamata; family Phrynosomatidae; genus Phrynosoma; species Phrynosoma platyrhinos. Next base: position 195,645,019 of record CM034708.1, read on the forward strand.
ACCCCCCCTACCCCAAAAAGGGAAAGTTGAACAGTGATGCTAAGGAAAAGGCAGCTTGATGATGCTTCTTTTGGGATGCTGTTTCAGTTTCAAGTGTTTCCCTGGGTGGAGGAAGTTGGTGGAGTGAAGGACTCTCTGAGTGACTTCAAGATATGTCTATTTTGAGTGCTCATCTGTCTGATGAAGGCAGTGGTTGGCATTCCCTGAAAGAGAAATTTGCAAAGCTGTGAATGCTAAATAGTAGGAACATCATCCTTCACTTGAGGAAGGCTCTTCAGGAAAAGTGAATACTAGGATGCACCTAATAGGAGCACTGGCTTGTATCAACTTTGAGGGAGTCCCATGAGGCAGGACATTTCTTTGGCTCTTCCTGCCTCCCATCTGTTTCCCATGAGAAGGCTGCAAAAAAAAAATGTGAAGAGTACAAAAGAGGGATCTCCCCACTCTATTCCCATATATTTTGAGCTCTGGTGATATAACTGGACATGGTAAAGAATTGAGTGATGTGTAGAAGAACCTGTTTCTCCTCAAGTCTTCCTTTAGAAAAGTGTGTCCTTGTGCCCAGCCCTAAGCAGCGGGGTGGAGCTTTCCTTACTCTCATCCGTACCAGCTTGTGTTGGTTACTTGTGCTTCTGCTCCATTGGGTGCGCTGACATTTAGAGTGTCATGACAACATGCTCACAGATTATTGGACTCAGTATGAGTTTTTCTGGTATTAAAAATGTTAAGTCATATTGTTGTGTTTTTTTGGTTCTGCTTCCAGAAATCTAACTTAATTACAATTTGACAAGAAAGTTTATACAATGCAATCTGCTTAAGTGTATCAAGACCAGATGTTTACAGTAACAGTTCCCCCCCTCCCACATACACATTTGTATTTCAAGTGTCCTTGAAATAACTCAAGTTTGTGTATGTGTATGTATATTCACTACAGATAAAAAAGAATATTGGTAAACTTTCTTGTCATTAATAATAAAGGGTCCAAAATCTTATCAGCCTCTGAAAGAATTGTGTTTAATTCTTCAGCAAGAACAAAAAGACCAGCTCTTTCTCCTCACTCCCCATTTGAGTGTTCAGTAGTTTTTATGCAAAAAAGAAAGAGAAAGAAAGAAAGAAGAACTGACTTACACAAAAGGAAAAAAAAGTTTCATGCAAACATGTATTTTATGCTAAAATGATGTTTCTACACAAAACCAGGGCACTCTTCTGCACAAATAAAGATTCGGGGTGTGTGTGTGTGTGTGTTCCCAAATATTTCCACCCAAAATTCATATAATCTCACCCCATGTGGAGAAAACTTTTCAAACTTTTAATTTTTACATGTAAGAATGAAATATGTGAGAAACTACATTCTTGGTGTGCACCCCAAACATATATATGTTCCTCTCTCTCTCTCTCTCTCTCTCTCTCTCTCTCTCTATATATATATATATATATATATATATACTTTTTTCCTTTGGACCTCAAGATGGTATATACAGGTAATCCAAGACATCTCCTATTCAGGGCAATAAATAGCCCCTGGCCTTCTAGCCTTAGCTTGGTAGCTGCAGGTACTACCAGGCTACACCCTGATAACATAGAAAACTTGACTGATGACCCACCATGAAATAATGAGATGGTTAAACAAGGACCACTTTATTTGACCTTTGTTGTCATGGGACTTCAAATCATTTTGGACTTATGGCAACCCTATCATGGTTTTTTTTGTGGCTGAGACTGTGTGACTCACCCAGTCACACAGTGGGTATCCATGGCCAAGCAGAAAACTGAACCCCAATTTCAAGAGCCCAAGTCTTACATTCAAACCAAGATATCTATTTAAATGAATTTAACCTGGGGATGAGCCAAACAAAGGGGGAGCAACCTGATGCAGGTCCAGCTGAGGTCAGGTGGCAACCTGTGTCTACCTTCTTAGCCTTCCTTTGGGCAAAACACCTGACCCCAAAACACCTGGGAAGATTGCTTCCCAGTTGTTCATTTACTGGAAGACAAACAGAGGGCACTCCCTTTCAAGTCTGGAGACTTTACAGGAAAGAGTAAGCCCACCCTTGGTCAGACACTGAAGAGGCTTCTCTCCCCGCCCCCCCCCCGTCCCCAAACCTGTTGGTGCTGTTCCAGAGCCCAAAAGGGTACCAAGGTGCATCCCAAACACTGATATTCTCCCCTATAACCTGCCAATGACAACCTATTTATGGACACCACCTTAGCCAATTGATGCAGTCTTCTAGATACAGTATGGGGTAGTCAAAAAGCCCCATGTAAAGGGGAGAAAATTCCTACCTGGCTGTAAAGTGACCAGTAAAGCTCACACTGCACTGACGGTGGGTTGCCAACAAATGTCACGCAGGACACATGAGGGGACAGTAAGGCCTTAAATCTTCTCATACTCCATCTAGCTCATGTGTCATAGCTTGGCACCTTGTGTTGAGTTTTATGAACTTTGGCCTCTGATAGTGGATGCCATCAAAATAGGTCTTCCCCTACAGTCTTTGCCATGCAGGCTGTGAACCACTTTACAGTCTTTTAAATTCACAAGGCAGTTGGGGTATGCTCCTGTACCAAAGAAGCTATTTGCTAGAAGGAATGTCAATATCGTTTCACAGAGCTTGTGGAACTAGGATGAAAAAAAGGACCAGGGAAGGGAGATGCATGGCCACCTAAACCATCAACAGCCTCAGTAATATTAAATGATGAAACTGTGTCCTCTGAATTCCAATGTGATAACTTTACATAAATAGTGGAGATGTTCCTTTTTCTCATCATAAGCACCATGTTGAGTGGAGACAGCTTGGGAGAGTGAAGCTTAAGGCCACAGGATGAGTTTCTGGGAAGCGTGTGGGATATACTATGCAATCCATCATAGGGTAGTCAAAGGATAGCGTTTATCCTGCTATGGGGCTCTATGCAGTTAAAGAATTACCAGAAGAGCAAAATGATTTGAATGCAAAAGTCAATTCAAATTGATTATGTACAGTATTTTGTGAACCAACTGACTCTGTGGTTTCTTTAACATGTCTCAGGATTGTGCCTAGCAGTATTCTTGAAAAGCACAGAGCAAAGCCAGTCAAATTACACACCTACACTGTGGCACTAATGTTAATTAAAGTGGACTGGTTCTTGGAAAGATCAAATATCTGAAGTTTGAATAATGGATTCAAACTTCTTCATAGAAGAACCATCCAATTTGGTCTGGAAGCAGATACAACTGCAGTTGCCCCAACCAGTCCTCATCAAACCCTGCATTTGGAAGCAGTTAAAAGAAAACATTGGCACACATTTCCTGCCCACAATTGGATCCTGGGCTACTACCCATTTTCTTGGAACTAAACAGCCAAATCAGGATGTTGTTTTTCAAGGATTCTGTTTCATCATTGCTACTCTGATTTCACAGCACACCACAGACTTCAATTAAAATCTGGTCTGATGTTTTAAAATTAGGGTTGCAACAATTAGGGCATGCATACATGGCTCTTACACACTGAATCAAAAGTAGAGATGGAAATTGCCACACTCTCTCATTAAGGTGTTTTACATGTCAAATTTTTTCCATCCCATGTAATAAAGAATATGTGAATGTTGGTAAGTACTTGCCAAAAATAAAACAAAACTATCTGCATTGGCCAAATTCAACAAGTAGAGCTATACCCAATAGAGAGAGGATTGTATTGTGCCTGTCTGGCACATATCCGTTAAAGATTGTGTGAATCAGAAAAAAGAAAGGCAGTGACACTAATTTAGCACATAAATGTGACTGAATATACCGTACTAGGATTCAAGGCTATAGTTTATAAGATTTCAACATCTAGAGCCCTGCCTGAATACGCAAATATGTCAGCTTTACTTTGTCTCACATTCAGCGTTATGAAAACATATCCAGGGGTAGACATGTTGGCCACACAGCAAAGTATAACATCCCAAATCCACAAAACTTGATTGTATCCAGCATTATGTGGTTTCATTTTTTTCTGTCCAATTTATGGAGATTATATATTTAAATTCAGAGAGTTTTTATATAAAAGGAGAGATGCAAACCAAATGGAATTCTTACCTTCAAACACATGGCTGCCAGAGGAAAGCAGGGCTGTGGGGAGATTTGGGACAGGTTCCTGTCCCCTTCATGTATTTGTGGAACCTGGGGAGGAGTTTTAAGTGAACCCCAGTTTGGTGACACAGAATGTTGTCACATGGGAGGCTAAAGTGTCTTTAAAATGACTTTAAATTGTCATTAACATGCAGTCAGGGTTCACACACTTGCACGTTTGTTGTGTCTGTAAAGTGTCATCGATGCATCCCTGGCTTCCCCTCGCCTATCCTGTCAGTAGCGTGTCATTGGAGCCATCATTTTTCAATAATGTGATCTTCTGTTATTGAAAAATGACAGCTCCAAGGACGCATTATTGATGGGATAGGCAAGGGGGAGCCGGGGATGCATCCATAACACTTTATAGACACTTTACAGATGTGACAAACACATGAGTGTGTGAACCGCGATCACATATTAATGACAATGTAAAGACACTTTAGCCTCACGTGTGATAATCTCCATAGTTAAGGTAAGGTGGCCCTTGCTATCATCTGGAGGGAGAGAAGTGGGGGGGGGGGGTAGCTCCATTGGAACTAGCCTGAAAAGAAGAAGGCCCTCCCTCCATCCACCATCATCTGGAGGGAGAGAAGGCAGAATGCATGTTGTCTTAATCTTATTATGTTTATTTCAATATTGTATTTATTTTACATTTGTAAGCCACCTTGATTGATTAGCCAAATAAATTATTTATTATTATAATTGTTGTTGTTGTTGTCTGACATCATAAACTCCCCCTACAAATGGCAGTCATTGACAAGGAGAGTTAAAAGGTCAAATGCAATGATATTGTGCCTTCTGTTTTAGTTAAGTCCTACTTGGAGACTTGGCAAGAATGTATTGGTTATCATTAGGGATGTGCTTCAGTTTATAGTTTGATGTTTGGTACGAAAGCATATGAGATGAAATAGCTGCTCGCTTGTTAGGTATGTGATACCTAATGCCTTCCTTGTTCCTATAGTATTATATCCCAAAAATGGACATTCCTCCCTGGATACATTGTTAGTAATACCCAGTATTCTTTATTAGCTACTCTTGGCTTGACATCTCCCAAACCTGATGGAAATGCCATTCAGCCATGCTTCAGTTACTGGCAGTATGGACTTTTTTCTTCCCATGTACCTGATGCCCAATAAAGTAGGCTGGGAGGAAAGTTATAATTGTGGCAATATTGTCACAATCATGACTGGGTAGCAATTGTAAATATGGAACAGTTATGGATAAGTAAATAAGTAAGAAAGGGGTGGATTTCGAGGACTGAGAAAGATGGCATCCACCAGGTCCTGTGGGAAATTCAAGGTATAAGGAGTTGCAGACATTAAATGAATATGCTTTTATCTACTGTCTACAAATGCCCAAGGGTTTCAGCCAATTTTGGTTTCCCTATGCCCTCCATAACAGCAAAAGTGTGCAGTCATGGAACTGGTTGTGATTGTTTATAATAACTATAACATTCAGTGCATGCATGAAAAGAAAAACCTGCTAAATGGGCAAAATTGCCAGCCACATGTGCCCTTTAATGACTGTGTGAAACTGCCTTATTCAGAAGTTTCACATTGTCTAATATGACTCAGAGCAGATGTCAAAGACTACTTTTAGGCTGGAGACTATCCCATTCCTGCTGCCTGGCAGATTTAAGCAGACATGCCACAGTTTCAGCCTTTGATCTTGCAAGAAAAGCACAAAAAGCTCTATTGCTCAGTTACCTGTACCCTACTCGAGAGTATGAATAATAAAGTATGAATAGGCATTACACTCCTCCTCCTCCTCCTCCTAATAAAATTTATTTATTTATATCCCGCCCCTCTGCAGGGCAATTGGGGTGGCTTACAGAATTAGAATTACCATAAAAATACAATACAATGCAATACAATCACAACCCAGAATTCCCCAAAAACACCTGCCTCTTAAAAAATATTAAACAAAATCATGAATTAAAACTCACTGACAGCAAACAATAGCAGTAACTGCAGCAGAGAGTAGGGGAAGAGAAGGATGGACTAACTCCTGAGGCTGGAATATCTAGTCAGGAAAGGCCTGCTGGAAGAGATCCATCATAACAGCTTTTTAAATGCTGCTTAAGGTAGTAATATGACGGATCTCATCCGGCAGGCCGTTCCATAATCTGGGAGTGGTTGCTGAGAAGGCTCTCTGGGACGTTGCAGACAGCCTCGTTTTATTGGCTGCAGCAAATTCCTCCTAGAGGACTGAAGTGCACGAGGTGTATTATATGGGAGGAGGTAGTCCTGAAGATAGGTTGTACCCAAGCCATTTAGGGCTTTAAAGGTGATAGCCAACACCTTGTACTGTGCCCAGAGACACAGCCAGTGGAGAGACTTTAGTACTGGAGTTATATGGTCTCTTCTTGATGTTCCCAAGACCAACCTGGCTGCCATGTTCTGTTCTAATTGAAGTTTCTGGAGGGTAGCCCCATGTAGAGTGCATTACAGAAATTAAGACGGGAGGTTATCAGCACTACTACTACTATTAGTTACTACTAGTCACAGTGTGACCAAGATATGAGAAGACTTGTGCTTTTGCCACCCATATCTTTTATTGAATAACATCTATTTTATCACTATATTTCAACACTACAGGAAAGCCATCATATCCAAGGGTCTTTTCTGTGAAATAGTGTTGTGATTCCTAAACACATACACTGCCTAAGCACTAGCTGGGCTATTGGCACACCATTTTATGAAAGGAGTGCAAAACTATATACAATGGAGTGGGTGTCTGGGGAAAACTCATCCTCATTGCGGGCAACATAATTCATGCTCTTTTGCCTTGATGTGCATATGCTTAGTTGACTAATTGGAGCACAGTGAGGCTAGAGATGTACATTTAGGTGGGTGTGCTGTGCGGCCTAACAAAATGCAGTTGTCAAATGTCAGTGGTATGAACATAGGGATGCACATCAAAATGAAGATCACCATGCACATTTTGCCTCAGTTAGTTATAAAGTATGACTGGGTGCAACTAAAGCTGAATTGGAGGGGAAGTTGTGTCACAGAGGAAGTGATGGGCACAGAAATGGCCAGCGCAGCATTGCAAGATGGGGAACATTGGTTTAGTTGGCTGGTTAATACTTATGCATGTATTTTTGTCTCCAGCTCTTCTAATCAGCAGTAGATTAGAAGATCAGTGGTGGGAAGAGGCATGAAAAAATGTGCAGGAAAGTGAAAGGTAGCAAAAAACCCCCAACTTGTATATCACAGTGAAAATGGAGATGCACAAAGATTTATTGCATCCCCAATTTTCCCTCCCCACACATCACACATGAAGCACATTTGCCATGAAATAAATCTAGACACTCCACTAGATACAATATAGGGAATCTTGATGAAAGAAGTGCTATTATGGAAAGTAAGCTGCTGGAGTAATGAACCACAGCCAGGCAAAACAATAGAAGATTTGTCTCTGCTATACTCACAAGGCTGAAAAGAGTCAGAGTATGGGAAAAGGCTCTTTTCCTACCTCTGGGAAACTAATCTCAGAGATGCTGATTTCTACATTTGAGGTGTCTGAGGGGAAGTGCCCTCTGTTTTTACTTTATGTCTATGGCTGACTCTACAGGCTCTTTTCTTTCCTATGCTAGACTCTAGAGGAACAAAGATGAAGCAGGAAAGTCTCAGGGGATTACTTCAGAAGGCTAATAGGATAATGGAGCAAGTTCCATGATCTCAGCTAAATGTGGATTTGATGAAACAGCAGAGAACTCCACTTAGCATTTGGTAATAACATCACTTTGAATTTATAGTGGATCAATATGGATAAATATTAAAAAGCTTTGAGGAAGTGGGGGAAATTGAGAGGGAAGTATTGGGTTTCTGTCTGGATTTTTCTTTGTACAGAAAGTGTACTCAGGAAACAAAGTCAATAGTTTGAATCCAGTAGCATAGCCCAGAAACAGCTGTGGGATCCAGAAGATGCCCAACCATAATCACAACTGATTAGGGTCAAACTCCATCCTCTGATAAGAAGGTTAACCTTGAGAATTCCCTTTATTTGGGCTACAGTTTTATCACACACTATAGGTTATAGTTATCAAGGAGAGCATTATTCACATGTTTTGAATTTTTTTGTTGACCAGTTAAACTTTTGACAACATTTATGTTGGAGGGTTATAAATAAGGATGAATTATATTCTTAGCTACAGACATAGAAAACACCAGAAGATCTGTGGGAACTATCATTGACCCTAAGTATTACTTTACTTTGCAAAGCTGTTAAGTGATATCGGTCTTGGGTCTTAAGTAATATGTTAATACATCTTACCTTGTCCGATCCATGAATATCTTGGTCAACAGCACAGTAGACTTCTATAATATCATACACAAGAGAGGTTTCAAGATATTACAAACATTTCCTGGAACGTTGCAATTAAATAGGGACACTTAATTAATTCTGTCATTTTGAATTCTGATATTAGTCTGATCTGTACCTCCCAGCTGAATGGGTTGAGCAGACATTTCAGATGCTTACCATATTTTTCACTTGAAGAAATAATCAACAAAGTGATCCTTTTGTGTCTGGGCAGAAATGGATGGACAAGAAAAAAAGAGAAATAATTACAAATGCCAAGTCCCAGTTTTCTGAGAAAAATGTCTACTGAGAAATGTTAGCTTGACTCTGGCATAACTTTAATGGCTGGAATTCTTTTTACATCCCTCTCTTGTCTTTCAAAAACAAGACAAAATGAACCTATATGACAATCAATATGCAATTAAGTATGAAACCAGGTCACTCTCACCAGCAGGCACATACGTATAATTTCTCATGGGACTCCCATGCCCTGCTTGTGCTTGACCCAGATCTTTTGTGTAATTGCCTTTGATTATATCTTACTTCTTCACAGAGAGCATATGCTTTGAAACCAGCCTCTTGATCAGTCACCTTGCTGGTCATCTTCTGGCTGCCTTCCAGCTTAAATCCTAGCATCTCTCTATCATGGTCATCCAGCTTTGTTTTTATATGTGACTGAATTTCCAGTTTTCTTTCAATTTCTTTTGTAGATCTTATTTTCTGAGAGCAAGGTGTTATACTTATATCAATATATTTCTAATTTATTGCATGCACATTTTATATTATTGTTATTATTATTTTATTATATGCATATTTATCATATACATATGCCCTTCGATAAATGTTTCTGGGGCTGTTCACACAGGAACACAAGTAGAAGAATAAATAATAAATGCATGAGGAAACAACTATAATAAATACAAACATCAGAATAAAAATAGTTATTAAAACAATGTAATCAATAGCTAAAGTTTCATCAAACATGAATACATTATTATGAAATATATATTCATCAAGGCACATTTTATGTGTTATATATTCATCAAAGGCAAAGTAACTTCCACTGAGCTTGATGAGACTTACTTCTAGGTAAATGTGTGCAGGATAGCATAATACCTTAAGCATCAACCACTGTTAAACAAAGTATGTCATTTGCATTACAAATGCCAAGTCTGATAAATCAGTCACACACACCAATATTTCAAAACAGCACTCTTGCCTTGAGTTTCCTTCCCTGTGCCTGAGAACCAGAGAAGAGGTTCCATGCCCTAAGATCTGGAAATCCTACTTGGGAAAGACTAGGGAATCTCTCCAAATTCCTCTTGGCAATACCCCTCAATGTTTCATAGGAATTTATGGCAAGGGGGGGGAATTGGGTGATTAACCTGTCAAAATTGTGCAGTTGAAATTAAAACGTGATTAAAATGTGATCAACACAACAGCCATTATCCTGTGAATAACCTGTGAATAACCAGGGAATAAACAGTATCTTGTTGTTTCTTGCCTGGTTATTCATGGGATAATGGCATTTTAGTCACGTTTCATCTTGACATTGTGTGAAAACCATTAGCCCAATTGTGCGATTATCATGGGTTATTCCTGGGATAATAGCACTTTGAAACAACATCATGTGAAAACCATTAGCGCAATTGCGGAATTATGATGGGTTAATCACTGTTTATACTTCCAAGTATGATAAACTTCATAGATGAAAGTTAGTACATGGGTGGCCAAGAAACTTGGAGTGTAGGTAAGAGGGGGAAATTATTAATGAGGAAGAACACACAAACCAGAAGAAATTGCAGCAATTTGCTTTAACTTTAATACAAAAGAGGACAAGACTCCATTCCCTCCTCTTTCCTCTCTTCTGCTGAGCTAACTGAGCACTGCACCAAGGTGTGGACAAAATAGGGAATTGGGAGAAGGCGAGATAAACTGGGACATTTTAAAAGTAGCTTGAAAAGTGGGAGGATTCATAGGGACTCTCCTTGCCAAATTCAGATAGTGGGTATGCTTGAGCTACTAGTGGAGTTGCCCCTAACTCTCAACAATTGTCTAGCTGCAGCATAGTGCCATGCTAAGTGCAGCATTATGGGAGAACCATAATTATTCATTGTATTGGATTTTTATTGTACTGTATTGTATTGCAGTATATTGCATTATATTGTATTTATTTGTTGCTTATCAAGTATATAAAAAATGTTATGTTTTATATACTGTATTTTTGTATTTTTTTCTACATTTTATAGTGTAATCCCACCTCAATCCAAAAAAACTGTTATTATTATTATTATTATTATTATTATTATTATTAGCCCCAATGACTGCTGTTTGAAACAGCTGGGAATATTCCATAGACAGATAAACAGATGGAGCAATACTGGTTTTTGCTATAAGGTCCACTACCCTGCATTCCAGTGTTCTAACTCTTGCAGATGCCTGCACAGATGTGACCATTGACACCTTTACAGTCTATAGAGAGGGCCATAAATGCAGGAGAGCATTCTTTGCTTATTATGAGTATTTTTATTACAGTTGTTGTTGTTATTGCTCTTCTGAATAGAAAAAGTGAAAATAGTTCCCAAACAGAATTTCATGTATTGGTTTTGGATTGTGAGACTTCAACTGTGGTTACTGAGAGTACTCCAGAGCATAGGGCCCAATGGACAAGATGCAAAGAAATTTCTCAAACAGCATAGCAAATTTCACATCAGCCTCCAAGTATGTAAGATCTATGTATTTCCCATTTTTTTTTAATTGTGAGCCAGAGAATAGAGAGAGAAGTTTTGGATCTCAGCGTTTCTGAGTCTGTTTGGAGATTGACAGACAGACCAGTCTATTATCAATTTCACATGTGTCCATTCATATGCTTGTTCTGCCCCATATTAACATTAATCTCCAGTTTAGGAAGTCATGAAACTTTGAGTTATTTTAATGTATTTTTGTAAAATATTTATTTAGTTTTGACTGTGCTCTAAAATATGCCCCTTTGCACATATTTTAAATTTAAATATGCATACTGGTAATATATTTTCCCCATTTTTCAATCATAAATTGCATTGCAAAATGTGTAGAAAACAAAAATAACTGTGTTTTGATGTATGCATGAGTCCAGGAAGTGAGAATGGACTTTTAGGTTTATAACTGTGGACCAAATGAAATCCTCAGACATTCCTAACTTTATCTCCTAACTCATGTTTCCTCTTGCCCAATTTCTTGTCATTCAACTTGGTATGATATTTAGTTTTGTTGCTGCTGTGCCTTACCTTCTGATTCTTTCATATTTTTATAATATTGTATCCAAATTTAGTGAAATTAGGCCACAGTATGGTGAATAAACATCCAATATGTGCAGTTTGTACTATTCCATGTCGTTGGCTGCATATACAGTGCATATCTGACATTTGTAATTGTGCTGCTGGCTGATATAATTGCAGCTTGCTATGATGGCTTTGGGTTATTCTGTCAAGGGAAAAAATAAGGAGAGGTTCTATGGAATTGGGGCCTATAGTTGTCATTAACTGTGATGCTTGATTTAATTTTATGACTATACAACTTTGAAACTCTTCTTGTTGCAATTGAATTTTTTCTGTAGAAACAGTACTTTTATGAAAAGAATGAATACTTTGCTCTATGTGTGTGTTTGTTATGTTTTGTGGCACACGTGCCCTTTAAAAATGCACTTTGTATTGCAGTGGGGGTCTTTGCAAGGATTGTGGGGGTGGTGAGAGAAGGTCGTGTGACATGAATGATTCATGCCTCTCCTCCCACCTCCTCCTCAAAAGATTCTGGTTCTTGAAAAAACATTCTTATCAGTTCATTAATACTGCCAAAGTTGAATAAATACAATCCACATTTTATCTTCATGTTTTCTCCTCCCTGTTATACAAAAAGAATATGAACCAAGCAATTACTACTTTTTCAAATCACGTGTGGAAACCAGTGTGTTATAGTGGATTGAGTGTTGGATTGAGTCATGAAACCCACTTGGGCAAATCACACTCTCTCAGCCTCAGAGGATGGCAATGGCAAACCCTCTCTGAACATCTCTTTCCAAGAAAACCCCATGATAGGTCAGCCATAGGGTCACCATAAGTCAGAAATGACTTGAAGGCACACAACAACAAAAGTGTCTGTGAAAAATCAAAGCATTGATGTAGACTGTGTGTCTGTAATGGTATCACAGTCCCAACTGACCGCTGCACAGATGGGTTCAGAGTCTTCAGAGAACAGTGTCACATCTAGATGTACATTTGTTTTGCTTTGTACTCATGCCACTCATGAACTTGTCTTAAGCTTTAAAAGTTTCTTGGGCATATGAGTGCATATACAAATGCAGAAATTTAATTTTCATGCAATTAACTTGAAGTTTGTCATGATCCAGATTATGTGCCTTCTGTGGTGGTGGGGAAATTAGGATTGTCAGGTCTCAGGATCTGGCCCTGAGTCTCCAGTTTTCATGGGTGATCTCCAGGTGGTAGACTATGGGGCTCTACAGATGGCCTGAAAGGGGTGGCTCCGTGCCGCCCCTGGAGTGCCAGATCGGGGCTGCAGCAACTGCACGCTGCAGTCCCGATCTGGCACTTTGCCACTCTAAAAAGAGCTGGCAAATGCTGCTCCTTTTTAGAGTGGCAAAAAGCTGCCCTTGTTGCTGTGGCAGTGTATTTTTGGCACTCCTTTGGTACCCTGATGCCAACCGTTGTCTGTTTGAGTGGGTGGCGTGATGGTGGCTTCAGGGTGGAGTCAGGGTGGCTGGTGTGCAGTCGCCATGCCCCAACTCCACCCCCGGGCTGGCCCTTTTGGCCAGTCTGTATAGCCTCTATAGTGCCTATCCCCAGTTTGTGTAGGCTAAGCTCCAGGCAAGAGAAAAGGGCTGTGTGCAGACTTCCAACTCACCTAGCAGAGCAGTAGCTTGTTGTGATGTGCCAGAACTTGTATCCAGGAAAGCAGTCAATGGAGTAGCTGATGAGAACAAACACACAAATGCAAGTCTGAAGTACAGTACCAGTCCAATAGAGCAAAACCAGGGGGCAAGCCAAGGGTCCAGGAATCCAGAGAGCAAGTCAGTGAGTCCAGTCCAGAGTCAAGGGTTCCAGAGAGCAAGACAGTGAGTCCAATCCAAGGTCAAGAGTTCCAGGTCAATCTGAGGTCTAGGAGGCAAGGTTTCAGGCACCAAGGGAGTCAGAGTCAGATGCTTTGACCACAGAACAGAGATAGACTCTGACAAAGAAGCTCTGCATCTCACAGCTGTTTATATTGGCCCAGCTCCTAATCATAGCTGTTTAGTGATGACTTAGGGCCTCAGCAGACGACTAACAGAGTCATCTTGGAGGCAGGGAAGAGGAGGGGCAGCCGCACGATCGGTGCCCCTTCCTCCTCCCGAGGTTGCCCTCGGAGCTGCCGGCCCTCTGCACGGCCAGCGCTCCGAGGGCAACCTCCCGCTGCAGAGTCCGCACACGCTGCGGTGGAAAAGTCAGGGAAAGTGCACCCTATGCTTTTAGGGCGCACTTTCACTGACTTCTGAAAGGAGCGCTGATTTAGTGCTCCTTTCAGAGGCGCTGGCGGTGCGCCGTGGTCTGGATGCCGCGGTCCCGCAGCACACTGTCCCACGGCGTCTCAGACGCCGCCATGTGCTTCCCCCCTTAGTGTTTCTCATATAATCTCTGGGAAGGCCAGAAGCACACCTTTTTTGTCCTTTGCTGGCTGAAGATAGGTATCTCCTTGTCCTGTTCCTCTATGTCTCCCAGTCCTGAAGCCTCTGCTGGGGGGAGGCTAGGCTGCTGAGTCATGGGCTCTGCTGCAGTTGGCATAGCAGACCTAGGTCCTGGGTCAGCCTCCTTATCCTCAGCCTGTCTGACTATGACAACTTGATACTGTAACTTGCAGAAACCTTTCAGGAATTTATGTATTTACTTAGCTTCCTGGCCCTCTGTTCCAGTGCTGGAGCAGCAAGTCTCCATATACATCTCGCGGAGCCACCTGGAGCATCCACAACTGTGGGTCATTCACTCCTGAGGTCACAACAAGTTGTCCAGTGATGATCACATGGCTGGGCACATTGTTCTGACCTCAGGACAAGCAAGTGGTGATAGTGGTGGATACACAGTTCAGGTCAGCAGGACACTCATGCAGACAGCTGCCCCTGAATGGGAACAGAGGGCTCCAGATCTTCCCAGAACACCTATAGTAAAAGGTATTTAAAATTAATTTTAAGCATGTTATACCCTGGTTCTGGTTTTGAATGTGCTGGATGTCATCCAGACTGTTCACACCAGGAGGGGGTTTGGGCCATGCATCATCTAAACAGGACATCACCAGAACAAGAGGAAAATGAACCTTCTGGCTTGTGCAGACAAGACCTATATCTATCAGTGACTTTCAATAGCTTTATTTTCATTATTACTTAGTTGGTAACAAGAACAACAACAAAATAAGAAAACCAAAAAACCTCCATAGGCAATCTGTAAGGTATCAATCAATTGCCTACCATTTTGCTAGCATGATGCCACCTTCATCATTACTGTTCTATCAGTTCCTTAAAATAGTGATGCTTCTGAAGTGTTTTAAAGACTATTGTAAATCTATCCCCGCTACCAAATACTCCAGAAAATATATTAATAAAGTAAACTCCCTTTTCTCTTTTGCTCTGGCCACACTGTTTCCTTCAAAATTGTTTTGAAGAAGCATAACCTCAAAGACTTCAATGTAAGGGATCTTCAGAGCACTAAAATGTCTATCTGTGAATACTGAAAATGTCTGTTCTTCACTAACCATAACAGGTCCATTCATATTCTGTTATCTGTTGTGCCATGCAATCTGTATAATACACACTACAACCTGGTGCTGTGGTGGTGGGGGATTGGTCACAGGAAGGGGGGGGGGAGCCAAGCTGAGTTTATCCTCATGCTAAGAGTCCTTATGCTTAGGAAGAGCCTCTGAGATGCCCTGATTATCTCCCAGTAGTCTGGATCACCTGACTCACTTGTTTGGATTGCTCTGTTCCCAGAGGTCACAACAGTGTTTGTTTTGTGTAAGAGTTTCTTGCTCACAGCCATTAACAACTTGCCTGGATGCAGCTGAGCTTGCACTAGGAACTAAGGCAGGGTAAACTAAAAATAAGAATCCTGCTTCAGTTTCCTTCTACCAATGTGTGCATTTTTCCTAGTATTCAATGACTTTCCTCATCTTGCTTTCTTCCACTTGCATCAGAATCTTACTCTGCTCCATGTTTTAGCATAATTTCCCTGCCGATTTATAGGAGCACGTCCTGTATGCTCAAAATGTAGCATACAGACACAAAATTTACTCATGCACACAGTTCAGGATATAAGCATACTTGCTGTTGTTGTCAAGTTGATTTTGACTCATGGTGACCCTATGAATGAGAGACATCCAAGTCACTCTGCCATCAACAGCCATGTTCAGGTCTTACAGGCTCAGGGCTGTGGTTTCCTTGATTCAGTCTATCCATCTGGAATGCAGTCTTCCTCTTTTCCTACTGCGTTCTACTGTACCATGCATTATTATCTTGTCTAGTGAGTCATGCCTTCCCATGGTATGTCAAAATTATGACAGTCTCAGCTTATCTGTCATCTTAGCAGTCCATGAAAAGTTTCCCTTACATATCTGGATGCTCTTTTGTAAGTGCTGTGGGGATTCATATTCCTTTCTTTCTTCCACAGTGTCTAACGCCCCCTTCCCCTGACTTACTGATAAGCACCTGAAGCCATCTTGTATGGCCATTCTGTGGTTTGCAGTG
>CM034708.1:195661266-195690085 GCA_020142125.1 Phrynosoma platyrhinos
TGAACTGGATGGCCTTTGTGGTCTCTTCCAACTCTATGATTCTATGATCATTTCATGTTGTAGGCCTTCAAGTAATATCTGACTTACAGTGACCCTAACATAACCCTATCACCAAATTTTCTTGGCAAGATTTATTCAGAAGGGGTTTGTCTTCCTCTGAGGTTGAGAGGGTGTGCCTTGTCCAAGGTCATCCACTGGGTTTCCATGGCCAAGCAGGGATTCAATCCCTGATGCATAGAATCTTAGTCCAACACCCAAACCACTACATCCAAGTAGCCAGACACAAAATGATGGCATCAGCATTGGGATACTCCTGGGTCTCATCACTGATGTCTGTGTATGGGGATGTAGCCAGATGTTTTTCTTGAGTTGAGGTTTTAGGGGCTTATCAATAAGTGGGTGGGTGTGGCTTAGCATACGGTAGATCTTCATGTGGATATTTATGATATGCCGAAGGGATGTAGGATTAGATCCATTATATTTTGTGGCAGGGTGGTGGTGTCAACCTGGTTCCTTCCAGTGCCATTTCGTAATGTTGGAAAAATGAGGTAGCATCGGAGGAGTCCATGACACCATTATTTTCCATGCCAGCAGTTCCTGGCATAGTTTGTTCTTGTATGGAAAAGAATCCTAACACTCATGAGCTTAGCTGTCCAATGTTTCTGATAGTCAAAAGAAGGAGCTATGTTTCCATGGCTTGCATGTTGCTAAAGAAATGTTGGAAGATCTCCCAAGTCCCATTAATTTCATTGGTGGAGGGTTAAGCACATAATTAATTCTCCCAATGAGATAGATGAGCCTTAAAAGTGTTTAACTTTGGCTAGAGTTTGCCTTATCATTATAATTAAATTACTAGGATAACTGATCTCCCATATACCTAGTGGAAAGGACAGTTTAAATTAATGGCTTGATCATATTTTGAAATTTTTCACTTTTTATGTCTTGTCTGCATGATGTTACCAAGCATTAGAGCACAATGTGGGTCTAAGAGATAGGGATCACATTGCACATTAGAGTTGGTGTTTTTGTTTAGCGGTAACATGTGGCCAGTTTGCTTTTAAAATGCAGAGATGGACTTCAAAATGGGTTACAAATTTATTTGTGTCACTCTCTTCTTCCATTTCTTCGTAAACTATCTGCTCGGTATAAGGCATGGTTTACAGTTAGTTTAGAATTTGAAAGTACTGGCTGGCAACCTGTTAGAGACATAAGCAGGTCAAATTCTGCATTATGCCTGGTTATGTCTTTTTATGGTAATTGTGGAAGGAGGAATTCACTTACTTCCCTCATGCTACAAACCCCAAACCACCTTATTTCTGTGGAGACCCCCCTCTGTGTCCATTTAGTAACTACTGAAGAGTGTAAACAAACAAACATCCCATAGCAGACACAGAGTGTAAAAGGTGTCCTCTCAGATCTCTTAGGGGTCTTCCATAGGTCCCAGGGATGATACTGGTGTTGTGTATCTAGCTATAAGGCACAGGTGCACAAATTGGGGCCTGCTCACCATATGGAGCCCCCAGGGCTGTTTTTTTGGCCACAGAGTCCCCCCCAGGAACTCATTTTTTTGGTCTACCATGCCCTCTAAGGAAGCTCCTGGACCTCCCCAGAGGTAACAGAAAAATGTTTCAGATTTTTTTAAAATGTTGCCTCCAAAAGCCCTCTGGGGATTATAGGGACATTTCCACCATATGTTGGGTCCCTTTGGCCAATTTAGGCCCAGGAAAGCCTCTTTTCCAAGCAGAGAGTAAAGAAGATGTGAGTTAGATAAGATATCTCCTTGATGTGAGTAGTTAGACAAGATATCTCCTTGGCTTAAAAAGGCCCAGAAAAGCTCAGAAACATGGTGAAAATGACCTGATGTCCAAAGGATTGAGTGCCCAGGGGAAATGAGGGACAACTTCAAACACCAGCCAGTACTGCTTCTACATCTGACCTGAGATCACCTTCCATCAGGATGCAGCAAGAGTCTCGGGCAAGCCCACCATGCCAGGAGATTCAGAGCTCCAGAAGGAACTGATAGAGAATCAGTCTGCAAGCTGCATTAAAGATGGCAGGAGAAGACACTCACCCTACTTCAATGATAGAGAGATTTCCAAGCAGGAGATCACAGTCTTCGAGTCACATGGACAAAATCAATGAGATGAGCCCAGTTACCTGAATTGTGCAAGTGGTTTCAATTTATGATTGACAGGGGTTGCATAGACCTCACAGCAGGGTTGAAAGGCTCCTTATCACAAATGGCCCATACCAGCAAGTTACTGTACACACCCTGGAAATCTTTCATGGGAACATCACTAGAAGACATCATTACATCACCTCAAGATCATTTCCCAGTCTGTCAGCCTTGCTGGACTGCCACTCAAAGACAAACTCTACTAATCCACTTTGCATTTTTGACATGTGACATTCTAGTTAACTTGTGGTACTACATGTTCCAAGTCTGTCTAATCTTTTCTCTCATATGTCACAAGATGACATCACAGCTAGTGTGGTTCCAGCTTCTGGATGTTCCCAGACAAAGGGACATTTGGGGGGCATGTCTGTTTACCTTTTTTCCCCCCTCCTTCAGGATGAAATCCCAGCCAGTTCGGCTCCAACTTCCAGTTCTTCTCAAACTGTCTGAGATTTGAGGGGCATGTGAGGAATTGGAGGTCCTCAATTCTTCTGTGGGTTAAATGTCATGGGAGGAAGGACCTGCATGCTAATGAGCTGATATAATACTCAATTGGCCAGTCAGTGGATAGGACCGGGAACTTTGAGGTGGTCCCAATCTGAAGTTTTAAAAAGCCTCCCTGGAGACCATGTGGCTGAGTCTTCCCTTTGTCTGTGTGTCCAGTGGTTGGGGGCTGAGTGCCAGGGGGCAGGCCTGTGGGATGTTGGTCAAGCTGGGCATGGGCCTAAACTCCCAGCATCCAGGGACATCAAGGACTACAAATCTCATCTGATTGTGAGTAGCTTAGAGATATATTAGCTAGAGTCTAGGCCTTTTTGGTTCTTTTAACTGGCTTGTCTGAAATGACTGTCTTGCAAGGCAAAGAGGCCTTGTACGAAATGATAACCCTTTGCTCTATACTATCTAGTTAAAATTAATGCTTTCTTTCTAAAGTACCTTGGCTTTCTGACACTCCTTTCATGTGCCTGACTCCAGTTACTACTTGTTTAGGTAGCAAGGGAAGGAAACTAGTCCTGATGCGTGTTAGGAGAGTGAATTGTTTTAATTCATCAGGTGGTGGCAGTGTGACTAGGTGGTCTCAAGGGGTCCCATTCAGCTCAGCAGGAGTGGGAAGGGGTGATCCGGACCTGGGAAATTAATAATCTGCTGTGTACTGCTGTGGGCACAGAACCAAAACAGAGTGGCTGGTTTGGCTGCTTGGCCTTAGATCCCTCATAAGGGGGTTTAGGGGCATTTTTTGTTTGTTTCAGGAGCAGGTATAGCAGTGGGATGTGGTCCTCCAAGGTCTTTTGGGTAATATAATGTGTCCCCCTACCCTTCCATGTATGCCCACATGGGACATTGTTCACTATCTTCTCTATCTATTGTTCACTAAATGCTGTGGGGGTCATAAAAACAAAGGGAGTCCTGCAGGAAGGGAGGCATAATGTAGTTCTATTTTCATTCAACTTCATCTTGTGTCTCCTGATGCAAGATTTTGTCCAATGTCTTTATATATGTGAAAACATTACCCATAAAATGATTCTTTGGAGGTAACTGTTTCCCTTTTTGAAACCAATGTAATGATAGTTAATAATATTTTTGCCAGATAATTTATACCAAAATCTGTTTGTTAGTTATAGTCACACTTTTTGCTGGGTGAGAACAAAATACTTTTGGGGAGATTTTAAGGTGCCCCCCCCCCCATGGTCTTTTAGATGATGTTTTCCCAGAAAGCAAGAGTGTGAAAGTGACAGTGTAAGAAATAACACAATAGCCAGGTACTGTGTTAATTAAAACTAAAACAAATAAACAAAATAAACAAAAACCTGTAACAAGTTACCTCTGAAAATTGCAATGGACGTGAGTAATGCTTCCTGTTAAAAAGCAATTTTCCAGCTCTGAGCTAGTTTTGCTGAAGGGCCATTTTGAGGAAAGTGTGGAAACCCAAGCAGACTGCTGATAAGCTCAGCTATACTCTGCTGTCCTGCACACACTCAAGGCCTCTTTGTTGGAAACTTATGGGACAGATAGAATTTCCATGAGGCTCCAGTTACTGATCTTTAATATATGAAGGGATCTGTGGTGTCCACATGTGTATTTGAATAAGACTTAAGGCTACAAAGATGTGTTTCGATGCTTGTTGGAAATGCCTCTTCAGCTCTCATAAGCCAAAGAGGTAGTTGGATAACATTTACTATGGTTTGGGAGTGAAGCGTCTACACCTTGCATAACTCCACATCCATCTGCAGTGATTAGAGTTGAACAAATTAGATGGTGGGGAAGACCAGATGGATCCATTTAAAATAGCAATTTCCACATTGCTGTGATGTGTATTTTATGTTCTTGGCATTTCATCCTGTTTCACTTCACCTTTCCCCTCCAGACTTCCTTCTCCAAATGTCCCTCTTGTATCCACTATGTATCTCTATCAAATGTCCTCCAACTGTCTTGATTTGACAGGGACAGCTCCAACTGATCCTCTGCCATCCCATTTTTTCAGCTGTTTTAAGAATGTTGCGGTTTCTCTCTCCTCCTCCCACTTTCCCTCTTTATTGACTTCCTTCAATGCTGCAAATTATGTTCAAAGTGCAGAAATATTTTGTGTTCAATTAACTCAGCAGAATGCAAGGAGAGGAGGGCACAGTGTGTTGTCCTTCCCTGTAGATTTAGGCAAAAGCAAACTTCTGCAGCCTCTCCAATGCTGCATCCACACTGCAGAAATAATCCAATTTGACATCACTTTAACTACCATGGCTCACTGCTATGGAATTCTGAGAATTTTAGGAAAATGTGGGATAACAGAAGATTAACAAAGGGGGATTGCAGACTGCCAAAAATAGTGCAAATTGAGTCCACTTTAAGGGTTAGGGTTAGGAAATCATGTAGCACCAGAGCTCTCTGACAGAGAAGGCTCAATGTCTCAGAAAAAACAAACAATTCCCATGGTTCCCTAGCACTAACCCTAACCCTAAAAGTGGACTCAATTTGCACTATTTCTGGCAGTCTGCAACCCCCCAAAGACTGTATCTGCAAAATTGGGATAGTTAGAGGATGTGGGTTTGTCATATAGGAGATGGAAAACAGCAATTGACAGCTCAGCAAGCTTGTTGCCCCTTCCCCATTCCTTTTTATTCATTTAGGGTGCATCTTTTGGCATCTACACTGGAGAAATAATGCACTTTGACACCACTTTAAGTGCTAGAATCCTGGGGGTAATAGTTTTACAAGGTCTTTAGCCTTCTCTGCCAAAGAGTGCTGGTGGCTCACAAAACTATAAATCCGAGGATTCTATAGGATGGTGCCATGGCAGTTAGTGGTATCAAAATTTGTTATTTCTACAGTGTAGATGCACCCTTAAAGATCTAATCTCACTTACTTGGCTGCTATGGAGAGCTGCATCTTGTTTTCTGCCATCAGAAAATCATACCAAGAAAGCTAAATTGCATGTGCATAGAAATATATCGAACCTGAGCCCTTTTGCATGTGAACCGTGTGCTCTGCCACTGAACTACTACCCCTTTTAATTATGCAAATATATCCACCTTCCTTAATTTATCACAGCATTCAGGTTTCTTTGAGCAAAGGATTGCCAAGGCACTCTTAACTATTGGGATCATTAGCCTGGGCAGAAGTGAGGCTGCTGTTTGCCTGGAACACTACTGGCTTTTGAGAGTTAGACTATCCCTGGTTGCCTTCACCAGTTGGTTCATTCCTGTAAATCAGGGTAGTTCCTTCTGCTCATGGAAGCAGAAAATAACTATGCTGTGAGTATTTACAAAGTGAATATCACACAGGCTTCTAGATAGTACTTTTGAATCTCTAAGGAATTATTGTCAGTATTCATGTCAAATTAGGACTAGATTTATATGCCAACCTATATCAGTTGACACTGGCCTGATGCTTGGTATAGGACTCTACTGGTTGACCCCTTTAACAATTCTACATAGAATTTTAGGCCAGTTTAGGCTGTAGACCTAGATTACCTGGGAACCAATGTTGTGTATTAGTTTGAGCATTGGACTATGACTCTGGAGAACAGGGTTTGAATCCCAGCTCAGCCAAGGAAACCCACTGGGTGATCTTGGATAAGTCACACTCTCTCAGTGTCAGAGGTTGGCCATGGCAAACCCTCTCTGAAGAAACTTGCCAAGAAAACCCTGTGATGTTTCCATAAGTTGGAAATGATTTGAAGGCAAACAACACAAAACACACAAAGTCTCACTGAACTCAAAGAGGCTTCCTAAACAGGCATTTGATTGCGCTATTAATAACCTGATATTGTTAGGATCCTTTCAGGAACAGTTCATAGGACTGAAATTAGGCCCCTGGCTATGTGACAAGTTCATCACATGTTACAATTGGTTGCTTGGCCATTTGATCAATTACCACAGTCTCTGGTCAGATTAATATATTGTGATTGGTGATGGAGTTAATGATTTGTTCCATGCAAGGTTGGTCATATGACAGTACCCTCCAGCACTGCATAGATAAAATTGGGACACATGGGGCCAAGCAACATCAGAGTGTGGTCAAGATGTCATAAGTTATTAAGCAGCTAGAAGAAGCTACAGTAGTTTTTATTTGCCTGGGTCTACTGGGAAGGGCAAGATTCCACCTCCTTTTCTCTTCTTTTCTCCTTCCTGTTGAGTTAAATGAATACAAACTGTTTGTGCTTTGAAGTCAATTTTCAGCAATGGAAGTAAGCCAAGAACAGGGAGGACAAGTAGGAGGAGGAGAGAGAAACTGGGACATTTTAGAACAACTGAAAAAAACTGGTCAGCAATAAATTAATTAGTACTGTCCCCGTGAAAATGAACCAGTGGGAAGATATGCATGCCAGACAAATCATTTTATTGTTTCAACTAGTTGTAGCCTTTAATTATTTCTAAAGCATATATATTTCTCTATACTCCATAAAAATTAGCAAATAGTATAGGGCCTGTTTTCAGGTTTACTATCAGACGGGATGGGGCAGAGAGTGAAAATAACTAAATTTAAGCCTAAATTATTGTAATATTCACCAACATCCCTTCAACCAGGACTGTTTTTCTTAGGTGTGTGGATCATCTCTTCCTACTAGACATCCTCCACTTATAATCTTTGCTAAATCTACTCTCTGTCTCTCTGTGTATAAAACTTTAAAAGAGCTCATGTGCTTTATTATCTCTTTTTCTCCTGGAAGCATGGTGAGGTGGCAGTTTCCCTGACCTCTCTCTTAATGCAAGCCTTGGAGTTGAGTCAATGTGCCATACCCATGTGGCAGTGAATCAGTTTGTGTTTTATGCTCTGTGGTACTAATAAAGAAGCCAGCTATAATCTTTGATGTGTTACCTATATAGTGGAGCCTAGGGGAGGACGGCAAAATGATCTGGCAAACTCTATTTCCATATTAGCCATTCCCAAAGGTCATTAGACCTATAGTGGCCCTTTTTTTCTGCCTACAACCAGTTAATGTTTTAACTTTTTGTTTTAAAATACTTTAATAAAGTTTTTTTTACCCCTATTTTCTGTTATTTGACTCCACTTTTATTTTTCGGGAGTTTATTGCATGGACTTTTCAGCCCGATCTGTTCATGGAATGGGATCGGGCTGGGGTAGGGAAAAACGGGTTTTACCACACATGAAATTGCTGCTGCGCTGCCGGCTGACCACCACTCATCCCAAATTTGGTACTATGGTAGTACCAAAATTGGCTGGCAGAGGCTGGATTGGGGATGGGTTATGGTTGGCCAGCAGTGCAGCAGCAATTTCATGTGTGGTAAAAACCGATTTGCCCCGTTCCAGCCTGATCCTGTCCCATGCGTGGATCAGGGTGAAAAGTACATGCAGTAAACTCCTCTGTCAGAAGAAACCATAGAATCCTCAGAGAGCTTTTTATATGGAGCACTTCTCAAAGAGAGAGCCATGTTAGAGGGTTTCAGAATGAAAAGAAGGAAGGGAAACAGTCTTGTGGCATCTTTAAGACTAACCAGATTATTTAGGGAGAAACCTTCAATAGATGACAGCATCTGTGATTATTTCCCATGAAGAAGTGGACTGTAGTCAGCAAATGCTTGTGCATGAAAGTCATAGAGGGAAGAAAACCTCAAAATTAGATGTATTAGGTAATTTTTAAAACAAAATATATGTTCATAGGGTATTATGGAGAAAGAATGTTATGCCTATGCTCCTGTTGACTGTACTGTTTTGGTTGTTGTGCAATGGATGTACACTCATCCCTCCACATTTGGAGTTTTTACTTTTATGGAATTGATTATTCATAGATTTTATTAATATGTTTTCTCTAGGAATATTTAGGCCCTCCATGCTCAAGTTTAACCAAAACTCTATGCTCAAGTTTAGCCAAAAGTCACACTGAAGGATCTAGAGATTCCTAGGGAGAACTCTCAACTAGGCATTTGTAGCTCCTCCAGCACAATTCTGTGGTCAGTGTCTGCCAGATGTTGACCTTAGACTTGTACTGGAGGACACAGAGATTCTTACAGAGGTGTTCTCTCAGGTAAAAACAGTGTTTTGTTATTTCAGTTTTTCCATATCCACAGGGGTCCTGTGCCCCTAACCCCAGCGGATGTGGAGGGACGAGTGTATTCATTTCATAGATGCAAAAGCAGAGTTCTAAAAGTATAGCCCAGGGGTAGGCAACCTTTCCCCTTTAAGGGCCGAGGGACTTCAGCTCCCAGAAGCCTCAGCCATGTTGGCCAATAGTCCTGGGATTCTGGCAGCTGAAGTCCCTCAGCCCTTAAAGGGGAAAGGTTGCCTACCCCTGGTATAGCCATTTCATATTGCCAGAACTCTATTATTAAGCTTGACTAGTTTAGAGCCACTGAATCAACTAGATTTCCCTATGTGTTCAGTCACCATTTGGTTCAGTGGGTCTAGTCTATTTGGGATTAGCCAATAGTTTCCAAACCACGAAGTTGTACATTCAGATTGTTCTTAATCACTATCAAGTTGACTTCAACTTATGATGGCTCTATGAATGAGAGACCTCTGAGCCACCCTATCACCAACAGCCATGATCAAGTCTTGAAAACTCAGGGCAGTGGCTTCCTTGATTCAGATTATCCATCTGTAATGCTGTCTTCGTCTTTTCCTACTGCCTCTTACTTTACCAAGCACAATTGCCTTTTCTAGGGAGTCATGTCTTCTCATGATATGGCCAAACTATGACAATTTGGATTTAGTCATCTTGGTTTCTTGGGACAGTCCTGGATTGATTTGTTCTAGGACCCATATCTTTCTCTATGGTATCTGTAGAACTTCTCCAGCAACACATCTCAAATGAGTTGGTTCTCTTCCTATATGCTTTTTTAACTTTCCAGTTTTCACAATCATACATAGAAATTGGAAAAATAATGGCACGGACAATCCTAACTATTATTCAATAATGTATCTTTACCCTCAGTGTCTTATCTAGTTCCTTCATAGTTGCCCTTCCAAATCCTAACTTTCTTCTGATTTTTTGACGGCAGTCTCCATTCTAATTTTGAATCAAGGTCTGGGCAAATCTTTCACTATTACATTGTCTTCATCATCTAATTTAAAGTTATGTAAATCATCTGTGGTCATTATTTTTGTTTTCTTAATGTTCCAGTGTAAACTTGCCTTTTCACTATGTTGGTATTCAGCAGAAGGGTAAGGTAGCCTGATCATGATGTGATGGCAAGATTGTAGATTTACACTATGCAAATACAATTGTAGGAACTTGATCTTTTTCTGTTTTTTTTTAAGTTGAAAATTGATGTGGAAAGAGAATGTTACTGAAAAATGAAAGACAGAACTGAAACTGTCAGATATAACCACCTTTGTTTCTTACCTTACTTATGATAATTTACCTTTGCTATAGATTATGATGGGTTTAAATGCCTAAAGGGACCAGATCTCATCTGATTTTGGAAGCTAAGCAGGATCAATTCTAATTAGTACTTGGATGGATCCCTCCAAGGAATACCAGGTGCGTGGCCTATATTGCAGAGGAAAAACCAGCTGAATATTCCTTGCCTAAGAAAACTCTATGAAATTCATGGGGTCATCATAAATCAACAGGCGACTTGAAGCTACACACACACACACACACACACACACACAATAATTGTGATGTTGAAAACTTTCATTATTATTTTATCTTTGTTCATTTTGTTTGGTCAAATGACTAAATAAATCCAATATAAAATTTATGATGATGCCAGTTATCAGTTAAATATTATCAAATGTTCACTGCTAATGAAGGTTACTACCTTCCTTTGATTTTTCATCCATATGTAATCCTAACAGTTGTGCATTTTTTGTTCATGATATACATTAAATAAATAAATACAGAGAAAGCTGTAGCAAAGAAATCATTTAGATTCTGGACAATCTCTTTATTCTCTCTGATTGTCCCTGCCATAGCCTAGTTTTCTGGTAGGTCCACCAATTTTCCCACTAGGCATCCTATATCTGATGTACTTAAAGAAATCCTTATGGCCTGTCAGCCTGCATTTGCCTCTTCGTTCTTCAAATTTGCTCCTAGGCCTCTCTTAAATCTCTAATTTATATCTTGCCTGCCAAAGTTGCCCCTTCCCATTAATGTCACTTGGCCTGGATATCCAATTTCTTCCTTATCGGGGGAACTTTTTTCTCTGCATAAATTCAAATACTTATGCATAATGTGAGTTTGTTTTCAATTCTTTTTCTCCTTTTGAAGAGCTATGTTCAGGTTTCCTGAATGAATTAAGATGCTCTTTGAAAACCTTCATGGTATGTTCCTCCCCAGTGTTTTTGAGCATGAGAGCTGCTTATTGGGATGTTTTATCTTTTTTTTTTTAAAAAAAATGCATGTCTTTTAAATAATTTTATACTGTTCTGTGTGGTGATTTTATTTATTTATTTATTTATTGTAATTTTTTAATTGATGCTTTCTGGGAGGCACCTTGGGTCCCACTCTGGGAGAAAGATGGCATACAAATGAAATAAATAAATTCATAAATAAGTTTCTATATCTTGATCTTTTAAACATTTTCTCCCCTGACTTGTGTTAATGTAACTCTGAAGTCCTTGATCCTTGCTAAGAGATCCATTGTGAAGTTTTAGAATATCCACTATGAAGTTTTAGAATAAAAGCAATGAGGGCCTAGAACTAGATCCTATTTTAATCATATAGCTAACAAGTACTTAAAAATAAATAAATACTGGTGGAGGGAATTTTAATTAGATGTGCATTATCTTGGGAGGGACACCCCCCTGCCATAATCCAGCTAGTGCCATTAAACCACATTGAATACACCTGAACTCATTTGATTTTGGAAGCTTAGCAGGATCTGGCTTGGTTACTGCTTGGATGGGAGAACCCCAGGGAATACCCGGAAAAGAATCCTACTTGAAACTCTGGAGAGTCATTACCAACCAGAGGATGGAAAGCATATTCACAAATATTTGAAAAATTGTTGAAAAACTTGATGAAAACCTGATGAGAAGAATTCTGGACTGATGAGAATTTTCAGAGTTTGGTACTTATTTCTGCAGAAAACATGCACATGGGTTGTTATGTGCAGAAACAGCATTTTATATGCAGGAAACACTATTTTTATGCAGAAATATTAATTCTTGAACAGAAAATGTCACAATTGGGGTTTTATTCTGCATAAAATTCACATGTGCATTGAAAATAGCATTTTTCTTCACATGAAACAGCATTTTCTATGCAGGAAATAATATTTTTGCATAGAAAGAGTTTTCAGCACAGAAAATGCTATTTTCTGTGCATAAAAATCCAAGTGCATATTTTGAGAGAGAACGTATTGAATAATTACATCTCTAATTATGGGACAATTTCCTGTTTTGCATACTACCCCTGTTGCAGCAATTAACCTGGAAGAGGTAAGCAAGCTTCCATGGCCATCAGTGGCACCCCCCCCCCCATTAAATTATTTAGAGGGAAATTGTCATTGGGGTCATGGCTGGGAAGAGAGGGGTTAAATCAACCCTTCACGTGGACCATGCAAATTCTTTTTTACAACGCATATTTTTTTTTTTAAAAAACCAGATGTAACTGAATTTTGCAACAGTAATGGTTTAATAGGAAATAATGGAAATATACAACAGCTTCATTAATTTTTGATTCAGATCTAATAAATATGAATTATATTGATCTGAAATAAGTAACTCAAAATTTAGCTTGGGTAGCTACTTTGAATCTCATATTAGGAGAAAAGTGGGATAATGAATGACTCTGAATCTGAATCTGAATTAACTAATATTGAATTATGATGTTTTCCAGAAGAAATAATTTGTGAAAATGATTTTAAATATAAAACAACAAAAGAAGCATATCTATATTGATAGTTCCCAGAGCACTACTCTATTAATTTCTAGTTTTGTCCTGTGCCTCATAGGTGGACTATCATACAAACCCATTTCTCAAGCAGGTGTGCTCTAACTCTATAGCCTGCTAAGGCAAAACTGATAACAGTCATAGCTTTTTAACATATGTTACTATAAAACTGTTCAAGGGAATCAGGTGCTCAAATTATAACTGAAACTGAATCAGGTTCAAAACCTTGTTCCTTTGGGGGTTGCAGACTGCCAGAAATAGTGCAAATTGAGTCCACATTTAGGGTTAGGGTTAGGGCTAGGGAATCATGGGAACTGTATTTTATTGTGGCACCAGAGCTCTCTGACAGAGAAGGCTCAATGTCTCAGAAAAAAAATAATTCCCATTATTCCCTAGCACAAACCCTAACCCTAAAAGTGGACTCAATTTGCACTATTTCTGGCAGTCTGCAACCACTCAAGCCAGCTAGTAGAAGGGAAGGGAAGGCACAGGCACTTTACCCTTGTGTTGGATACTGTCAATGCTCTGGTGACCCCTGGTGTTTTCTGTTCCTCTCCCTCTTTTTATTCCCCTTTCTTTCCCTTTGTCATGAGAAGTCTGGAAGAGGAGGGCAGCTGCAGGGACTTTTCTTGGCATGGGCTTCTCAGGTGGTCATGCAGCCCATCCTTCCTCAGATGGAAATCCTGCTGAGTTTGCCTGCCCACCTGCCCTCTTTGCCAGACACCCATTCAGACAATGATATTCCTTCCATTCCTCTTTCACTTTCCCAAGCTACTCCTCAGTCTCACCTTCCTTCCCCCAAATACAAATTTATGAGACTTCAGGTTCCCTTTGGAACTTGGGCTTGCTAGCAGCAATTGTTCTTGTGTGCCTTGTTTTGACTCATGGTGACCCTAAGGAAAACCTATCATGGGATTTTCTTGAAAAGGCTTCTTCAAAGGGGATTTGCCATTGACTTCCCCTGTGGCTGGGAGAGTGTGACTTGCCCAGGGTTACTCAGTGGGGTTGCATGGCAAGCAGGGTTTCATTTACTTCATTTGCAAAATTACCCAAAAGCAGACACTTCCATTGCTTAGGATAATTTCTCTTTCCTCCTCCTCCCCTGGCAGTAGAGCACTGGACCTAATACCAAGAAATAGGCATGGGGAGGTGCTAGGGTTGTCACCGAAGAGGAAAGGGGGCAGTAACTTGAAAAAGGATCATTGGTCATACTGTGTAGTCATAATCTGGTATGGTCCTGCATAGTGTAATAGTTCTAACTACAGTGTATGTAGAACTACACACACTCTCTCTATCTATGTATGTTTCTGCTATGTTCCTTCAAGTCATCCTATGAATTTCATAGAGTTTTCTTAGGCAAGGAATACTCTGATGTGGTTTGCCAGTTCCTTCCTCTGAAATATAGCCTACAACACCATAGTATTATTGCAGGCCTTTCATGGCTGTTCCATGCCTGGTAAGAGCAGTGCAGGATTGGAGAAGCATCTGACTATGGGCCAATGTACATGGCCAAGAAGGGATGGCACAGAGCCCCCCCCCGGAAGAGGCAGATCGGGGCTGCGGCAACCCCACACCATGGCCCAAATTCTCCTTTTTTTTTTTGCTGCCCTGAAAAGAGCATCAAAATGCCACTCCTTTTGGGGGTGGCAAAAGGCCACCCTTTCAGCTGTGCTGGTGGCTTTTTAGTGCCTTTTTGGTGCAGTGTGTGCATGGCATGAGGACAGGGTTGGGGTGGAGTCAGGGCAGCTGGCATGAGGTTACCCTGTCCCAACTCCACCCCCGGCCAGCACTTTAGGCCGGTCAGCAAAACCCCTATGTCTGTGTAGCATAGCATGAAATGATTACATTCTCTGTTGAAGTCCGTTGAATTTTCTGAAGGTCTCAGCAGGTGACATCATTTTGTACAATCCTCCATCTCTTACCATGAGGCACAGAATGGCTGGGGGTGCGTGGGCTGCAGTGTCTACAGTATGTCAGGAGGGGGCTTTTCTTGATGATGAAGGATGAAGAGAATACCAACCTCTACATCAGACAAAAGGAGATACATACAGTTGGAAGGTTGACTTATATTTCTATATGCTACTAACAGGATGTCAGCTTATGTGTGTTAGTTATACATGCAGAACAAACCTTGGTGCATAATCACAGACACTACTACAGTGCAGAAAAGGAGCACACATTTGAAGACTTCAAACATATTATAGGAGACTTTAATAGTAGCTTAGACAGAAAGCCCTGGACTTATTTTTCAGATTTTTTCAAGATTTGTTCCCCTGAGGAGGCTACAGTTCCATAAATTAATGCACTTACATGATAAAAAAAGTTATAGCCATTTTTGGTTTCCATAGCAAATCTATGAGCAGCACAGAAATAAATCAGATCTGAATTCAAATTGACAAATCAGGCTCCAAACCAAATCAGAGTGGAGACAGGATTTACACATCCCTAATTTTAATATACATAGCAGGCTGTAAGTCCCATTATATTCAATCAAAGTCATTACTGGGTAAAAAAGTATTGAATAGCTTATGTTTATTCATGTCATATTATTTTAATCTCAGTTAAGAACTAAGCACCAAGCCCCACCATCTCTCCAATCTAGACATGGCAATGAGGAGATCCTAACTCATTCTTTCTAATTTGCCAGTTCTATATAAGAAGGATTTGTGTAATTTTTTTAAAAAAATCACATAACAGTACTAATCCAGAGTCCATTCACAGCATTCTGCCTAAAAGCTGCTTAGACACAGAAAAAAGCTGGTTCGTAAATCCAGCACAATCCAATTATCTGTCTAATAAGGAATGGCAAAAGAGAAGATGTAAAGGACTTGTGGGGTAGGAATTGAACAATGATCGAAGTTTCCATGGTGCAAGGGAGTGAAGGGGGAAATATTTTTTCAAAGATATACACCCCTATTTGGAACTTAATTATTGTTTAAAGTCAAGGTTATGGAGTGCCCTTTAGTGTCTCTGTTTAGGACTAGCCTTCATTTGAGAGTAGTCTTCTGTCACTGTCAGCAAATGACAATGACTGGTTTGTGCTAACACTAGCAATTCTGTGAAGTTGAAGGCTTTCACTGCCATCTTCCATAGTTTTTTTTTTTGTGGGGTTTTTTTGGGTTGTGAGGCTGTGTTCTAGAAGAATTTATTCCTGACATTTCACCTGCATCTGTGTCTGGCATCTTCAGAAAAAGATGGCTCTGAAGATGCCAGACACAGATGCTGGTGAAATGTCAGGAATACTTTCTTCTAGAACACGGTCTCACAGCCCGAAAAACCCACAAAAACTCACTAGCAATTCTATATATAGCAAAAACAAAACCAGAAAAATCCCAAAAAGTTTTGTAGTATTGTTGTCAATTGTCATCAAGACAACGTCAATTTATGGTGGCCCCATCAATGAATGGCCTGCAAGAACTCTGATATTGACAAGTCTTGCAAACTTTGATTGAGTCAATTCATCTGTAATGTGGTCTTCTTCTTTTGCTACTGTCTTCCACCTTCCCAAGCATTACCATCTTTTCTATGTAATTGGTCATGTTAACCCACGATATTTCCAAAATGCAATAGCTTCAATTTGATCATTTTGGCATCTAGGGAGAGATCAGGCTTGATTTGCTCTTGGAATAATTTCTTTGTCTTTTTAGCAGTCCATCATATCCCCTTTCAGAGCCCATGTGGTGTATTGGTTGGAGCACTGGATGATGACTCTGGAGACCAGGGTTTGAATCCCTGTTTGACCGTGGAAAACTGCTGGGTGACCTTGGGCAAATCACATTCTCTCAGCCTCTAAGACAGGGAGGGCCAAACCCCCTCTGAACAAATTTTGCCAAAAAATAAAATTAAATCCAGTGATAGGTTTGCCAAAGGATTGCCTTGAGTCAGAAATAACTTGAAGGCACACAACAACTATAGTATCCACAGTACTCTCCTCCAGCACCACATTTCAAATGATTGATTTTCTTCCTATCAGTTTTCTTCACTGTCTTCATAGCTTTAAACTGGGATAAATACTTCAGTATCCTAGTAGTGTGTGAGTGTGTGAAAATGCTTTCCAAAGACTGGACTAATATTTGGAAAAATATTTTGTAGTGGAGAGCTGAAACATGTGAGAAAGGGCTTCTTCTTTGTAAATTAGAATAGATTATCATAATTGGCTAATGTGACTAGTCATCTCTTTTCACCCAAGAAATACATCATGATGTTTATCATTACATCATGATATAGCATTCCTCTCTCCTAGAACATTCTGTCTCAAATTTCAAAGGAATGACCTTTTGAGGACAGCAAAACCATTCCTTGAAAGAGTGGCAAACATTTGGCAGGGGAGAGGACTTTTTCTTAAAGGATAAATGTTCACCCATCTTGTCTAACCCTGACCCAAAAGTGCTTCATGTTCATCTTTCTCCAAGGGATTGCTAATATT
Organism: Phrynosoma platyrhinos; assembly: GCA_020142125.1. Classification (NCBI taxonomy): domain Eukaryota; kingdom Metazoa; phylum Chordata; class Lepidosauria; order Squamata; family Phrynosomatidae; genus Phrynosoma; species Phrynosoma platyrhinos. The sequence goes on from CM034708.1 coordinate 195,678,163, forward strand.
CTATCACATTTTATGTATAGGCTCATACTTTTGCAGAGATGTACTATTATATCCATTGTATAATCAATTTCTTTCATAGCTATCTCTTCTTTCTTCTGACTGTTAACTGGCTGTGGTTAAAAAAAATGGGGATGAGCTTTATCTTTATCTTTGTTGTTGTGTACCTTCTAGTTGTTTCCAACTTAGATTTGATCCTATCATGGAGCTTATTGCGTCTCAGAATGTGCGACTTGCCCAAGATCATCCACTGGGTTGCATGAATGAGCTGGAAACTGCATACTGATCTCCAAAGCTGTTGACCACCACTCAAAACAATACACCTCACTGGTTTGGTCTGTGTTTATCCTTAATATGTTTTAAAGATGTTTAATTTTTTAAAACTAATGTTTGGAGTAGGATTCTTTGTTTTATGGTGGTTTTTTTAAAAAATTATAATTGATGTTTTTAGCTATACTTTTTATGTTTTTATGGTAGCACAACATGCATTTAAAACAATGGGGCTTGCAATCTACGGAAGCTCAAATCCATAGATGGCAAGCCCGAGGATAAGAAGAGCCCACTGTATTTTTAATTCCTAACACTGAAGGAGTAATAATGCCTGATTAGTGCTATAGGGCTTGGCTTTTAACAAAATACAGGCAGTGTAGGCCAGCACATATCAATGGACAAATGGACAATGCATCATGGGTCCTGTGTTTGTGCATATGTGTGTGTGTGAGAAAAAGAGTGAGAGAGCACACCTTCCAACATTACGCAGATGAAAACAGATACATATGGTCAAGCAACACTGGTATGTGGTCAAGATGGCAAAAGTTCAAAATGAGGAAGAACACACAATCTAGGGGAGGCTGGAGCAGTTTACTTTTGCATGAGATTAGTGGGAAGGGAAGATTCTGATCCTCTTCTCCTCCCCTCCCTGCTGAGTTAATTGAATGCAAATAAATTGTGCCCTTTGAACCCAGTTTGCAGCAATTGAAGTAAGCTAAAGGGAGACAGTGGTAGGCAAACATTTAGATAGGGACATTTTTAAAGCAGCTGAAAAAGTGGAACAACAGTGGGTTAATTTGGACTGTCCATGTCATATCAGCATAGTTGAAGGAGATGATGTTTACCTGGCCCATCTTGTAGAGTGCAAGCAGTAGTGTTGGCATTTCCATGTTGTCCAGGATGGTAGCACAGATCTCTGATTAGCTGCTCTGCTAATGTGAATGGAGGATTTCCTACAATTTGTGTTCAACCAGCTAGGCAACCGGAAAGGTGTGTATGAACTGGCCCTGAGACAAATTGTTCTCCTTTGATAAATATTTGATCTACAGCCATTTCCACCACCTTTTGTACTACATTTTTATCCCCTATTTCCCCCCTTTTAAAATGTAAAAATTAAAACAAAAAGACATCAGACCTGGCTGAGAGAATGTACATGAAAAGAATTTCAGAACAAATGTTCTTCTTCCATTGATTTCCAGTTTTCCTTAAAATGATTTGAGCATCCCAAATGCTTAATGGAATTAACCACAGAATGCAAACCGCCCCTTGCTTCCTGTCCCTCCACCAAGATAACACATTTTTGTTGGGCAAATTAAAGCATCACCTTTGGTGTTGAAAGAAATGCTTATTGTTTGATAGTAGGCTCTATATTCTCTGATCTTTTGGTTTTCTTTCCCAAATCACATAACTTCCTGCATGAAGTCATCTTTTCTCTCTCACTCTCCTTCCCTCCTCTCTTGCCTTTGCTTATGGCTGCCTTTTCCAGCAGTATTTCTCTAGGGTCTCTCTCTGTGTGATGAATGAGTTTCATTCATCTTTCTCTCTGGGGTTTGTGAAAAGCTTTAGACTTCGCTTGCTCCCATTTTTTCAAGCCTAGTATTCATTTCCATGGTGATGTAGAAAGAAGGGGGTGGCGGAATGGGTGGCAGTGGGGTCAGAGGTCAAGAGTGGCTACTTTCTGAATTAAAGCTTTGAATTCCATTAGATGTGGCACAATGGAACTTAGAGTAACTCTCCAAGAAATTGGCTGTCAAAGGAATCAAAGCAAAGAAGGAGGGAGGAGGAGATCGAGTGGGGAAGAGATCAGCGAGAGAGAACGTAAGCCCTTGCTGTCTCTGTCAGGATTACATTTGGTGACTTAATAGAGCAGTGATTCATTTGTGTAGCCATGTGCTATGTTTCTCAAGTCCTCATCACCACAGCAAATGTCTCACCTCTTGGGAAGATCAGTACTGGTACAAAGCTTCGCTTCCTACAAAGCCGATACAGCCAAACTGTGACCCAGCTGAAGCCTTGTTGATTGTGGACATGCAAACAAGGTGGAGCAAAAGATAATAACTTTTCTGTGGAAAACATCCAAGACAGGGGAGGATGGAGCAGAAAGAAAGTGGGGCTGAGTGCTGGACACCTCCACATTTTTTAAAAATCCCAAGCTTTCACTTAGGAGGGCTTCTCCAGCTGCTATGCTTTCAATGCTTTGCTTTGGATGAGAGATGTAAGTTAGTTAAAATATCCATGAGCATACTCTTTCTTCTGAGTTCACTGTAGCTAGCAATGAGAAGTGTTAATTATAAATCGGTTATGAGTAATAGCATGGTGCAGTTTCAAATTCTCTAATTTCTTATCATATTGTTCTTTAGTTTCCTGCACTCATTCCCATTGTGACAAAAGACATTTTCATTCTTTAGACTTTGATTTTGTTGGTGTTTAGTTCTTTATATGTGCACACATATATACATATGTGTCTCTGCCTGAGTACAGTAATTTACTTATTGGGAAGTGTCTGGACTTCATTTTCCCTTCCATAGGAAATGAAAATTATATTTATTTGAATTTAAATAAAGTTTGTGTGTGCATGTGTGTTCTGTTCAGTAAAATAGTTTGGTTCTTTTCTTAAACAAAAATAAACAATCCAAAGATAGAAAATGATGAATAAGCTTCTTAATCATCTGTCTGTTGGCCTGTGCAGAGTTATGAAGGGCAATGATTGCTATAGGTACAGGATTTGAGGGATTAGGTGCATATGAACAAAATTGGAGAAGTAGATTATTTACAGGAATTTCAAAGGCAATAATCACCTCCACTCCTTTGCAGTCAGGGATGTGGGCTTCTACAAAAGTGATGAAGTACTTTCTAATCAGTACTAGCCTTGGGCACTTTATGGAGCTCATTTTCCACAGGATTTTTGTCTGAGGCTGTTTTTGAGACACCATGGACTTCAGAAGTCAGATACCTGATGGTGAAAAAGAACACACCTTTTGCCACAAATATGCAAGGAGGGAGGAATGGTCACCCATTAAAATAATGTTTCTCTGGGTTAATGACTTGTCTTCTGAAATCCTCTCACATTCTAAGCATCTTGCAGCATAAAAATGAACTCTCCCATTTCACATCCCTCCCTCCTGTCTTCTTTCTTGGAAAAGCATCAATAGCCCAGTTCATGTATTTCTTCAGTTACGTGCTTCCATCAGGTCTTCCACCCACTGTGGCTGGATGGTACTTTTCCCCTGAGAGTAGAATAGGGCCTCCAACAAGATGTGGTGGTGGTGGTGGTGGTGGTGTGCCTTCAAGTTGTTTCTGACTTATGGTGACGCTAATGTGTCACACCTAATGGGGTTTTTTTGGTAAGCGGTTGAAAGGAGATTTGCCATTGCCTTCCCCTGAGGCTGAAAGCATGTGACTTGTCCAAGGTGAGCCAGTGGGTTTCATGGCTGAGCTGGGAATCAAACCCTAGTCTCCAGAGTCATAATGTAGGACTCAAACCAATATGCCCCTCATTAATATCTCCCAATAATCCTCACATACTCTCCAATTCTCCTGATTTGACAGGGACACCCCCTTATTAATCCTCTGCTGTCCCACTTTTTCAGCTGCCATTAAAATGTCCAGTTTCTCTCTCCTCCTCACAATTTCCTCCTTTGTCCTCAGCTTACATCAGTTGCTGCACACTTGAGTTCAAAATGCAAAAGTAGTTTGCAGTCAGGGGGAAAGGAGAGGGGGACTAAAAAATTATCCAGTTGCCAGCATGCTAGATCACTTATTCATGCATGCTTTGGTTAAAGCAAGGGTGGGGACCTTGTGGCCTTCCAGCTGTTGCTAGATGCAACTCTCATCTGTCTTAGCCAGCATAACCTATAATGAGGGATCATGGTGCTGTAGCCCAGCTTCAGTTGGAAGCCACAAATTGTTGAGCCTTGGACAATTCATTCCATATGTCACCTTATGACACCCATATGAATGAGAGACTTCCAAGTCATCTTGTTATCAACAGGTCTGGGCTTGCAGACTCTGGGCTTGGCTTCCTTGTTTGACTCTATCCATTTGTAATGGACTCCTCCTCTTTTCCTTTTGCCTTCTACTTTCCCAAACATTATTATCTTTTCTAGTGAATCATGTCTTCTCATGATATGTCCAGAGTATGATAGTCTCAATTTAGTAGTCTTGGCTGCTTGGGAGTTTGGGCCTGATTTGCTCTAGGACTCATTTATTTGTCTTTTTAGTTGTTCGCAGTATCCACAGAAATCTTCTCCAGCACCACTTTTCAAATGAATTGATTTTCTTTCTATGCACTTTCTTCACTGCTCAGCTCTCAGACATAAATATAGCAATGGGAAATATGATGACATGCACAATTCTAACTTTAGTATTTAGTGATTTTTTAATCTTTGCTTTTTAGGATCTTGTCTAGTTCCTTCATGTTGGCTCTTCTGAGTTACAGTCTTCTTATTGCTTGACTGCAATTTCCATTCTGATCAATGATTGACCCAAGGTGTGGGAAATCTTTGACTATTTCAGGTTCTTCATGTTCAACAGCAAACTTACCTCAGTACTCTTCTTTGACTTTTTTCAGTAATTGTTCCAAATCTTTGTTATTTTCTGCTAGTATTATGGCTGCAGATAGTGTCTTCTTGCATTCCTCCCTGACAATGTCCATAGGTTCAGTCCAGAGTTCTTCTGGCTCCTGGTCAATTAGGCTCCTGGTCAATAGTACAAATCTATTGTTCTCTTATCTTTAAATTCTATGAGGATGTTCTTCAGGTTGTATTTTGGCATGAGGTTTAGCGTTCTTTTTAAAGCTTTAAACTATTTTTTTGATATTAGCAGTTCATGATCTGTACCACAATCTGCTCCTAGTCTTGCTTTTGCAGAGAGAATGAATGGAACTTCTATTTCCAATGATGTAGTCTATTTCATTTGTATATTGGCTGTCAGGTGATATCCATGCATACAGTTATTTCTTTGCTTGGTTGAAAGATATGTCTGTGATAAACAACTCTTGGCCGTGCAAAACTCAATCAGTCACTCTCATGCTTCTTTTTTTTTCATCGTAAGCCAAATTCTCCTACAATTTTTGATTCTGTTCTGTTTCATACTTTAGTATTCCAGTCACCAATGATTAACAAGAAGCCTTGTTTGGGGATATGATCAATTTCCCCCTAGATTGTAGCACAGAATTATTCCATTTCTTTTTCTTCTTCCTCTGTAGTGAAAGCAAAAATTTGGGATGGTTGTAGTGATGGGTTTTCTCTGAAGTCTTGTTGATATTATTTGGGCATTATATCCTTTGCATTATATTCTTTAACTGCTTTTGCTACATCTCTCCTCACTATAAATGTCACCCCATTTCTTATTAGATTTTCATTTCCTGAGTAAAACACTTCAGTTATCTGATTAAAAAATTTCTCATTCCTGTCCACTTTAACTCACTCACCCCAAGTACTGCAGTGTTTATATGGTCCATTTCTTGTTTTACATTGTCTAGTTTCCCTGATTCATGCTTCTCACATTTCATGTTCCTGTAATATATGTTGTGCAGCTTTGGACTTGCCTTTCACCTCTGAGCACATCAACAGCTGAACGTCCTTTCAGCTTGAGTCCAGTTGTATTAGCCATAACAGTACTCTTAAATATCCTCTGCTGTACCCCAATAGAATAAGTGCCTCCTGATCTGGGGATTTCATCTTCTGATACCATCACTTGTTTCATTTGGATTGTTTCCTCATAGGGTTTTTGTAGTAAAAAAACCATTCAAAATGCTTTCTTTTGTATGGTACTAACAAATGTTAGCTATGGTGTCATTGCCACTGTTCCTGAGAGATCCTCCGCTAGTGTTACCCTCTGCCATTGCAGCTGTCTAGTAGATGTGTGGCACATTTTAGTCTGGCTCTTCAAAGCCTGTCAGACATGAGAGACCTTCCCAACAGTTGTCAACATAGCCTCTTGCCACACAGGAGCACACAATCCCATGACCACAGAAAGTTGTACTGTTGGTGGAAAAGAGAAGATTAGCCCTGGATTAAAGGGAGACAAACAAGTTTAACTCACCTAGGAATGATTGGAAACCCTGGAAGTATTTGTCCCCACTTATCAGATAAAAACCTCAAGACCTGGTGTTCCCCTCACTCCAACTCTGTAGTGCTGGCAGCAATATGTAGGAAGCAATTTACCCACCCTGCAGAGCAGGCAATGGTCTCTTTACAAATGGAGGTTCCCATTTGAATACACTCCCTAAGGAAATCTGTCTGGCTTCTGCTCTGCTCTCATTTTTATGATAAATAAATAAATATCTTTTGAAAATTACCTATATTTTTAATCTGATTTTTAAACTTCTCTTTTTCTATTACTTATATTTGTATGCTGCATGGTTGTTTTTAATTATTGTTTTAATGACCCTGTTGGTGGTTTTATGCATGCTAGCTGCATTGGGAAACATAATTTGAAATGCGAGCTGTATAATTTGTTCAAATGTAAAAGCATACTATGGTATTATTCTGTGGTAAGGAAGCAAGACATGCTATTTAATTCCATTAGATAGGAAAAGTCCAACAGTAGAAGGAGTAAGGATAGACAAATACATCTCCTCCTCCTTCCCATAACCAGTCATCTTTATCCAGGTCTCTTGCATGTCTCACCATCAAGGGAAGTCAGGTTGATAGGCATATGAGACAGGGATTTCTCTTTAACAGTAGCAGTACAGAAATCCCTCCTGATGGAAGTCAAAGACAAACCTACTACGTTTTAGATAAGCAGCACAATCTGTATTCTTTTCCCAGGTTGTAATGGTTTTTAATATAGGTTTTTTTGGATCATTTTATATAATGTTTTCCTTCTCATGTTGTCCTGTAGTCATTTGGTTTTGTTATTGTATTGTTTTTAATTGTGTATTGTTTTAAAGGCCATAGTGATCAGCAAAGTGATTGATAAATGCTTTTAATAAACAACAAATAAAGGACCTTACCCTTTGTGACTCTGCAGACATCTTTTATTTTTTTTTTGTTGTTAACTGATTTTGCATTAGTCTTGACCCATGGCGACTCTATGGATGAGACATCTACAGCCCCCCGTCCTCTACTGCTCTGCCCAGCTCCTGCAAACTCTTATTTGTGATCTCTTTAATAAAGTCCATCCATCTAGCATGTGGCCTTCCTCTCTTTCTACTTCCCTCCACCTTTCCTAACATTACTGTCTTTTCCAATGCAAACAAAAACTTCTTGAAATTCCAAATGATTGTTTTATTCATATGAATACTGAATTAACAAATTGATTAAAATATGTATGAGTAAAGACCTTTATCCATGTTTGGAATGTATTGATTCAATGCATGAAGAGAGAGTGGGAATGGTTTGGCATATAGTGTCATCTCCCCATGTACTCAGTGATAAGTTCTGTGTACACAGTGCCCACATGTCCACAGACTTTGTGTGCACAAGCTTTGTGAACACAGAGCTGATCCTGTCAGGGACAAGGATTCCAAATGTCAAACATGTTTAAAGGGCTTAAGATTACTTTATTCAGGTGACAGTCCTAGTTATGGTCACTGGGGTTTGACATTCTGTGCATAATTCACCTATTCCACAAGAACACATGGTGTAGTGTAATGTTGATTCAATTTCCCCCTGCATTTGGTGGTTGGAAGACAGGGCATCTTTTGCAACTGAGAGGGGTGCCTTGTGATGGAATTGAAAGTGAGCTGTAGAAGAGCAGGGCAGCAGTGTACAGCACACTGGAGGGAAAACAATGTCCTGCAATATGTGTATAACACTGATTTATTGTGGCGTGATTCAAGCATGGGTTGATAGCTACAAGGAAATGGCTGTTTGCTGGATATCTTTAGTGATACGTGCTGCATCAGAATGAGAGAGAGAGAGAAATGTACCTTTTTCTCAGTAGATGCCTGACTATGGCCTCTTCCAGATAGAGCAAATTTGTCAGAGGTTGTGGTATTTGTTGTTGTAGTTCACATTTTTTAAATAAATAAATAAATAAATAAATATAAAGGACATTTCTGTTGTCCTATACTATTTTCTGGCAATTCCTTATACCAACTGAAGCATCCCCCCCTCCTCAAGTGGATTTCTTTCTCATTCTGAGACATTTCAGCTAAAAAAGGTATCTATTCACATCCTAACTTTTTAATTTCTTTTCTTAGAGTTGTAACGCAACAGTGAAATGGTACTATTGCATTATAACACTATAACTGTAAGAACAAAGAAATTAATAATACTAATACTACTACTAATAAAATTTATTTATATCCTGCCTCTCTGCGTAATGCAACCAGGGCAGCTTACAGCATTAAAATATACATTCCAAATCCTGCAATCCCCCCCTTAAAATACTATTAAACAATTCACAATTTAAAACACACTTAGAATAATAACACTAATAGACAATGACTGTAACAGAATCAGGGACAAGTAGGTTGGACTATCTTTTGGTGGCTGGGATATCTATTCAGGAAAGGCCTGCCAGAAGAGATCCATCTTAACAGCTTTTTAAAAAGCTGTCTAAGGTGGTAATGTGAAATTAAAAAGGAAAGGAGAAAAATTGTCCTTCATACCATAGAACACCTCAAAAAAACATGTCCCAGGTTTTTATTGGAAAAACTCTAGCAAGAAGTCACTGTGAACAATCATGCAGGAATGGAAGACAGAGGAGACAATGACCTACAAACTATGGGAAAAGCCAAGGAGCTATATTGCAGAAACTCAGTTCTTTAGACCAGTCTGTAAGAAGAAGAAACTCAGAACACGGAGACTGAAGATGGAGAGGGGATATTTGAGAAAGTAGAGCTCAACTTTCAGCACCAAATATGTTGAAATTATGCCCTGGGCAGCCATGAAGCCAGTATGTGTTAATCCAGGAAAGTGTACACTCTTGTCTCTATTAATAGTTTGAGTGGGGTCAGAAACATTCAGCTCAAGTGCCCAAGTTCTGCATCCAGCTCTTGGCCTAAGTTCATACAGCCCTTAGCATCATTCAGTTTATTAATCTGCCTCCTCCCCCCAATTTTGTTCCTCTTTTGCTTCCTGAATATGTGCACATGTGTGGGGGAGAGAAACTGCAAAAAGGGATACAGAATATCACAATGAGCGAATGCTGCAGTCCCACAATGCAGCATACTGTCCAATTTGACTCTGGTTGCTGTCCTCACCTGGGTTTTCTTGTACATCAGAGGACCTCTATAAGAAAAAGGATTCTCCACCTTGTTTACAAGAAAGGTGCAGCAAAAATAGAAAATTGTCTCCTCCATGTATAGATAAGGATTTCATGAGTTGAGCCTTTGCCGCCATGCAGATGAGTGGAATCCACTGGTGTGAAAGAGTTAACTTGTATCAGTGTCCTTGTAGCATACTTTTTCATTCATTTTGCATTTTGAGATTGGGAAAAGATCCTAGGGATCCCAGCAAAAATCTGGGACCAGACTAGGTAAATTAATCTCTCTCTCTGTTGTTAAAGTGCTTGTACAGTTCTCATAGTGATTGAGGGGATATGGGTCACATTTGCACACTCTTGTCCTTCTCCTCCTCCTCTTTCTCCTTCTTCTTTGCTTCTGCACCAATATAACTCTCTGGAAACCATCTTCCACTGGCCCAGCCAGGTGTGTATGTGCACTCCAACCCAAAGGTTCCTCATATATGTGGAATTTGGTTGTTGGATGAGAGATGGAATTTGTTTGGGGGCTTAGTTCTACTATTAGCTAGGAAGAGTGATTGAACTCATCAGTGAATAGGGCTTCAATGTTTCTTTTTTGTGTATCATCTGTTGCATCATTTACCATCGTTAATGTTTATGCTATGGCAGGAATGTGTGTCAGTATTCAACTCCAAAAGAATCCTTGGAAAGGCTTGGAACTGCACCCAGTTCTAAAAGCAGGCAAAGAATATTCATGCTTCTTTTTCCCGTAGACACTGGTCTGTTCAAGTATGTCCATGAGTGCCATCTTCTTTGTATAAGAGGAGAGGCCAGGTATGTGTTCACTTATTGTGCCTCCTCCATGCTTTGATCTTGAATTCCTGGAACAGGGTAACTCTTCTGAATAAAACCTTGATTTGCAAGGTCTCTAAATCACATAGCTGTTATACTCAAGCAGAGTGGTCACCCTTTACTAGAAACAATGTTCCAATGCAGAAAAAGGGACGTGGTTGTTGGGAATTGGATAGAGAAGGCAGGGCTAGCAAATTCACTCTCTCACTCTCTATGACAAGCTGTTAGGCTTCAGCATCCTCAAAGAGAAAAGCAGTTAAAAGGCAGGTGATTAAAAATAGATTCCCATGAAGATGTGTAGGTGAGGAGCAGAATTATGTCACAGCATCAACAAGACAATTTTGGAGAAATGTAATATGAAGTGACAAAGGAAAGGCAGCCACAGGAATAAAAAGTTGAGCTTCTAGAACTCAGTCCAGATATTAAAATACACATTTTCACAGCATGGACATGTTCTACCATACGTTCTGCCATGCTTAACCCCATTGAACCCATTTTCTGTGAAGTATTGCTTTCACACAACCGCATCACGGTTACATTTTCAGGAAAGAGTATCTGTGAAAGTCTCCCCTCTGACTTTTCTTAATAACCTCCTGCATATTTTTATGAAGTTTAATTCTGAATTTACTTTTTCTGAGTTATTTCTGGAACAGTAAATAGGGGAGGTATAAACCTTGAGCCTTGTGAAGTAGTCAGCTTAATCATCAGACCTTGTTTTGGCAGAAAGCTTCTTACAAGCCTGGCTTGGGAAGGGGAGAGGAATCCATAAATAGTTGGGGGAGGAGAAAGGGTAGGACAGCCTGCATCTGAGATCTGGAAGCAGGTGGCACAAATTTCACTTCTTTGATGCTAAACATGTACACTCATTTTTCAGTGGCCTTTAGACTAATGCAAATATTTAGCTGCAGCAAGATAAAACTAAATCACACTTTGTTTGGCTCTCACCTTCCCATCAGTAAAGATTTTCTTTTTCTTCTCCAAGATTTCATTCAGAAATAGCTGATTTTTAAAGGACATATGAAGAAAGGAGATTTTCTGCAGAAGACGCTACTACAAAGCTGTGAAAATGTCCATTGCAGGAATAATTCAGGATATTGTTTGATCCCCATTTTGAATAAATAATAATAATAATAATAGTAATAAAATTTATTTATACCCTGCCCAGTGGTAATCCAATCAGGGTGGCTTACAAGTTTAAAAGCATATCCAGATAAAACATATAATGCAAGAAACCCACCCCCCTTAAAACAATATTAAATCCAACAAGTTAAAAGATCAATATGATTAAATTTAAAATCCAACACAGAAAACAACTAAAAGCCTGACTAGATGATCCCCTCCATCTATTGATGGGGCCACGTAGGAGCATCATTAGCGCGGCTATTTATGTCCGGGGAGGGGTAACTAGTCCGAAAAGGCCTGCCGGAAGAGATCTGTCTTGACAGTCTTTTTAAAGCTGTCCAAAGATGTTAATAGACGGATCTCGTCCAGCAGGTCGTTCCAGAGCCTGGGGGCGACAACTGAAAAAGCCCTCTGGGAGGTAGCCATGAGCCTCGATTTCTGAGGCTGTAACAAATTCCTCCCGGAGGACCGAAGAGCACGGGGAGGATTAAATGGGAGTAGGCGGTCCCTAAGATAGCTTGGACTCAAGCCATTTAGGGCTTTAAAG
>CM034708.1:195690185-195715275 GCA_020142125.1 Phrynosoma platyrhinos
ACGATTAGGAGCGGGATGGCAAGGGCGCTTGGGAGCAATCATGTCGATAGCCCTAGTAAGATCACTATTCCAAGTGTCAACCAGAACTTCAACAGGATCACCGGCATTCCCAACCATTAATCCCTCTAAGGCTTTTTGGAATCCAATTGGCTCCATTAGCCTTCAAGGGGGGACCATTCTAATAGGTCCACCACCCCCGGCAGGGCAGGTACTGGCTCAAAGTTCCAACTTGACCAGGAAATGATCCGTCCATGACAATGCAGAGATGTTCACAACCCCCGCCCACGGATGTTCCTGTTCCATACTAAAGACTGCATCAAGTGTATGACCTGCACAATGTGTGGGCCCGTTGACCATCTGGGATAGGCCCATGTTTGTCATGGTCTCCATGAACTCCCGAGCCGCACCTGTTAAGCTGGTTTCGAGCGGAATGTTGAAGTGCCCCAAGACTAAAAGTCTGGGAGACTCCAACAGCAGCTCAGAGACCAGCTGCGTCAGCTCAGTCACGGAGTCTGCTAGACAACGGGGTGGTCGGTAGACTAGCAAAATCCCCAAACTATCCCTGGTCTTCAGGCTGAGGTACATACACTCGATGTTAGCCGTGTTCCGGATAGGTATCCTGGTCAAGGTAAAGGTGTTCTTATGAACTAGAGCCACACTGCCCCCCCCGCCCACTTCCCCTCACCTGCTCACTAACAGAGTACCCAGCTGGGAGGGCTTGCGCCCAGGTGGCTGCACTATCCTCTCCCAGCCAGGTCTCTGTAAAACAGGCCAGGTCAGCATCCTCATCCAGGAGGAGATCCTGGATAATATGGGTCTTATTTTTCACTGACCTGGCATTACAAAGGAGCAGAGTGAGGCTCTGTGGAATGGATGGTCTGCTCCCCAAACCATTCTGGAAACAGAGGGGACTGAAGGCGGGATAGCTACTAAACAGCGATCCCGCCTTCTTTTGTAACATTTGTCCACTCTGTTCCAGCCATATCTCCCATTCCCCAACGCTACTTCTATAGTCGCCCCTGTTTCACTTCCCACCCCGGTGACAGTGGGTGACACTAGTTGAGAAAGTGTAAGGTCTTGCTCAATGCAATTCAAGGATATTTTGACCTAAATAATCTACCTGAGCCCATTAAGATGTTATAGAAATTGCTCAGCTACATTGTATTGCCAATCAAACCCAACTAGTCCTCATCTACATCTACATCGCCCTAACCCTGCTAGGGGCCAAGGTGACAATATAGAGGTAATCTATCACACCCAACTTATCGAGTCCTCCGTGGGCCAGTTCTTATTAGCAAGCTTATATGTATAGTTCTGTGTTGGGTATGGAGGCACGGTCTCTATTTCTACTGATAGCGTCTGCGGTCTGGTCTTCCCGGCAGGCTTTTTACACCTGCTCTGGTTGCGGGGACATGCCCCCAGCGCTGCCGGTGCTCCACAGATGGAGAAGGGAGACGGGCGCTTCAGGGCCCACACGCCCCTCTCACTGGCGCTGCCTTCCGCCGTCGCTGCTGCCATGCCCTGGTCTTCCCGGCAGGCTTTTTACACCTGCCCTGGTCACGGGGACATGCCCCCAGCACCGCCGGTGCTCCACAGATGGAGAAGGGAGGCGGGCGCTTCAGGGCCCACACGCCCCTCTCACTGGCGCTGCCTTCTGCCGCCGCTGCTGCCGCGCCCTCCATGGCCTGGTATTCCCGGCAGGCTTTTTACACCTGCCCTGGTCGCGGGGACACGCCCCCAGCACCGCTGGTGCTCCACAGATGGAGAAGGGAGCCGGGCGCTTCAGGGCCCACATGCCCCTCTCACTGGCACTGCCTTCTGCCGCCGCTGCCGCCGCGCCCTCCAGTGAAGTGATGTAATACAAACTTCCTGAGCAAATGTGTATATCAGAAAGCAGGTACCCTTTGGATCTCACACTTTTCTAAATATTGCAGTATACCAAAATGTGTATTTAAAATGCACTTTTGATATAAAACATGTTTAGAAATGCATACTTTGTTTTGCGTTCATATTGAGGCAGAAATGGGACAAAATGGGTTCATCAGTGGATCCAGGTGAAAGTAATATGGATGGAAAGAAGATGATTTGCCCATTGCTAACCACAGATCAGTTCTGTAGCACAAGGTTTGCATGACCATGTGCTTCTGTCTCGGCTCAAATGTTAGTATCTTCACTTACAGTTTTATTTATTTATAATTTATCTCCTATTGCCTGATAAAATACATCTCAAATCAGTTTTATTGTTGTTGTTGTCTTTGAATCAATCTTGATCCAGGCCAACCCTATAGATGAAACATCTCCAGGCTCCCCTGTCCTCTACTGACCTGCCCAGTTCCTGCAAACTCATATTCGTAATCTCTTTAATAAAGTCCATCCATTTAGCATGTGGCCTTCCTCTCTCTCTACTTCTCTTCAGCTTTCATAACATTATTGTCTTTCCAACGATTCATGTCTTTTCATGATGTGTCCAAAATATGACAGTTTAAGTCTTGTCATCTTGGTTTCTAGGGTTATCTCTGGCTTGATCTGCTCTAGGGCCCATTTGTTTGTCCTTTTGGCTGTCCATGGAATCCTCAGCACTCTTCTCCAGAATCACATCTCAAATGCATTGACTTTCCTCCTATCTTCTTTCTTGACTGTCCAGCTCTCACATCCACAAATGGTAATAGGACATATGATGGCTAGTATGATTCTGACTTTTGTGTTGAGTTGTATGTCTTTGCATTTTAGAATCTTTTCTGGTTCTTTCATAACCGCCCTCCCCATTCTTAATCTTCTCCTGATTTCCTAGCTGCAGCCCCTGTTCCGATCAATGTTTGATCCTAGACATGAGAACTCTTTTACTATTTCTATTTCCTCATTGTCTAGTTTGAATGTGTGTAAGTTCTCTATGGTCATTATTTTTGTTTTCTTGATGTTCAACAGTAAGCCTGACTTTGCACTTTCTTCTTTGATTTTCCTTAATAGTTGTTCCAGGTCTGTGAGGTTCTCTGCTAGTATTATGGTGTCCTCAGCATATCTCAGATTGTTGACATTTCTTCCTCCTATTTTCACTCCTCCCTCTTCCATGTCCAAGCCTGCCTTCCTTACAATATGTTTTACATATAGGTTGAATAGGTAGGCTGATAGCAACATCAAAAACAAAACAAAACAAATAATTAAAACAATAGTAAATCAATACATCATAAGTAGGGAATGTGTGCACCTTCAGATGTTGTTAGACTATAGTTCCCATTAGCATCACTAAGTCAGCCCAACTGTGGATGATAGGATTTGCAATCCACCAAGATCTGTAAACCATAATTTGTTAACCCTGTTTTCAAATAATTCAAAATCAGGAAAAGGAACAGTATGGCAGATTACAAAAATGTCACAGTCAGCATTTTAAAAAGTTTATCTTCATTAGGAGGTGGATGTTCATATGATCTGGTCAGCATCAGCCTGTTCTGGGAGGCAAAGAGGGAAATGTTTTGACAAATTGTCATGGATTGGTGAGAGAATCTTTTAAGTCAGGTCAGAGAAAGTGCAGATAGTCTTGGACTACAGTTCCCAGTATTCATCATTATTAGCTCTTCTGTCCAGGACTGATGGAAGTTGCAGTCCAACAATTCCTGGAAGGCTATGCTTTGTACACATCCTGGTTTAGGTGCTCTAAAGAAACCAACACATACAAGGCTTTATAGATTTATTTTAAAAAGTAAGTATTTGAATTATGCCTGGAAATGTATGGTTACCCCACTGTAGTTGTTCTTAAATGTGTGCATAATGCTTAGTTAACCTTGTCCCTGTGCACAGCTTTGCTTCTGCATTGAGTTAAAAGATGCCTGGCAGATGGGAAATACTCTTACCTAAGGCATTAGAGAATTGCTGCTTAGCTGAGAGTTGTACCTTATGGCACCATGGTCCATATCAAAATACAGGATTCCAAGTTGCTATTAGCCAGGTGTGCCCCCAAAACCTCTTAATGAACAAGATGGTGTCCATCTTATTCAGAAGGCAACTGGGCCTGGCAGCCAAATAGTGTGTTGTTGATGGAACAGTGTTGGTGATGGAACAGCATTCTCCACCTCACCCGAAGGCAGCAAGCTAGCTTTGGGGCTGTAGAGTAGATGTGTGGTACCCAACTCTTTCCTTCAGTATCCAGACCTACTACTTAATGGTAAGCTCTAAAACATTAGTTTCCATGGACATCAATTGAACCTTTCCCAGGAGGTTAACATTCAAGGTAAGGGCGATTTTTCCCCCCAACAGTATTACAGTGGAGTAGAGAGTATGGTTAATTCGATTTAGTCTAACAGCACTTGATCAACTCCTTACAATGGCTGTTAACTACCTAGACATTATAAATGCAGCCATAGATTGAATGAGTCAGAAAAGTTTTTTTCCATTTTTACATGGCAGTAAGGTATGGGGATTTTCAAAGAATTTTGAGGACTACAATTCTGTAAAAATTCCCAGGCTTACCTAAATCCTGACAGATTTGAGCCAGAAGAAATTGTGGTTTAGCTACTAGTTTTTATACGCCCCCTAGCATTTCACAGATAAAAGAGAGACACATGTGCCCAAGCAATGTCACATTGTGGTCAAGATGGTGAAAAGTATTAATGAGGAAGAAGACACAAGCTAGGAGAGGCTGGAGCAGTTTCTACTGGGAAGGGCAAGTTTCTGCTGCCTCCTCTCCCACAACTGAATCAACTGAGTGGAAACCGTACTTACATTTTGAACACAGTTTCCAGTAATTGATGTAAGTTGAAGACAAAGGGGGAAAGTGGGAGAAGGAGAGAGAACCCAGGACATTTTAAAAGAAGATAAAAATGGGATGAGAGAGGATTAATAAAGATTGTCCCTGCCAGGTCAGGACATTTGGAAGGTATGCTCTTACTGTTACTCCAAGCAGAAAGAAGCAGTATCTTAAAAGATATTGTTAAGATACTTAACAGTATCTTGGATGTTAAGTCCAAGCAGAAAGAAGCAGCAGATCTACCTGGAGATGGCTGAGATGAGTGGTTTTGAAGACTTGGCCTCCAGCTCTCGCCCTCGCCTCATCCAGAAAGTGGAGTCCCCAGAGAACCTGCAGGGGGATGCCATCCTCAAACAGGCGGTGACAGAAGTAGAGAGCCTTCAGAACTGGATCTTCACCCGATTTGGGAGCGGAATGAGCCCCCGTCTGGAGGAGCCCTGTGGATCTGGGTACCTGAGGTGGGCAGTGACCTTTGGAGGATATGACAGTACTGGGGCAGGCCTGGGCAAGACTGGCAGCTTCAAGAAGGTCTATAGCGGAGAGCCACGGTTGCGAGATCGGAAAGGTCTCCCAGCTAGCTCGGAAGGGCTGCTTCAGGAGGTCCTTTCAGCCGGGGATGAAGGACCGCATTCAGTACGTGGAACTGGAGTACGTTCTCTTTCTTTCCTTTCCTCTCACACTACCTCTGCAGCCACCTCTGGGTTTGGGAAAGTGAAAGCAGCTCTGGCTCTCAGTAACACCTTTCCCTCCACTTAGGCTGCCTAAATTAGTCTGCAGCTTGTAAAAAACATGAGGAAGTTGGGTGTCTTTATGCAACAGCTGTTTTAATAGATGTACTGTATTTTATCTCGGCTTTATTTTTTAACTTTATGATGGTTTAATTCTGTTTTAAGGGGTGAGTGGGTTAGAGGTGGGAGGTAGGAATTGTTTTTATCTGTTGTATTTTTAATCTGTTGTACGCTGCCCCGATTGCCGAGCAGAGGGGCGGGTTATAAATAAAACTTCTTCTTCTTCTTCTTCTTCTTCTTCTTCTTCTTCTTCTTCTTCTTCTTCTTCTTCTTCTTCTTATTTATTAACAGCATTTTTCCTTGCTTTTAGCATAATGGAAATAATGCTATTTTAAGTCACAATCTATTTCTCAGAGACATTCAAGGAAGGAAGGCATATGTTCGCCCCTGCTAAGCAACTCATTGACATTTCAATTAGCTATAGTTACAATTACAGTCTTGCAGTTATAGAAATGTACATTTCTTTTAAAAATATTTGGATATTTTTTCATTCAGGACCACAAGGCTTCATAAGTCAGATTTTGAATCATGTGCTATTCCTGCCCTACTATTTAATGAAACCTCACTCTACTTATAAAAGTAACTATGGGGGGTTGCAGACTGCCAGAAATAGTGCAAATTGAGTCCACTTTAAGGGTTAGGGTTAGGGAATCATGGGAACTGTATTTTATTGTGGCACCAGAGCTCTCTGACAGAGAAGGCTCAATGTCTCAGAAAAAAAGAAGACAATTCCCATGATTCCCTAGCACTAACCCTAGCCCTTAAAGTGGACTCAATTTGCATTATTTCTGGCAGTCTGCAACCCCCCTAAATTGCTAGGTACACACAAAAAAGAGTGAAGTTATTTCCTTTTTAATATTATAGTTAAATGTAACTACTCTTGTAGCACCTTTGAGACTAACTGAAAGAAAGAAGTTGTCAGGATGAGCTTTCGTAGATTTCCATCTATTTCCTTAGAGATGCTGATGTCTACGAAAGCTCATGCTGCCAACTTCTTTCTTTCAGTTAGTCTCAAAGGTGCTACAAGAGCTCATTACATAGTGATTCTACAGACTAACTTGGCTATATCTTACAATTCTGTAATTATACTTGTAATGTAATGTAATATCTTTGGTACTGGGAAAGAAAGTAGTAGTGAAATGCTACATCTAACAACATCAGATTTTGTTTGGAATTACTTTTTACATCCTGGGGGTTTCTGCCAGCAGATGGAGCACAGCTCTCCTCCACAACTGTTCATTTTGGAGATTGCATGTTGTCAGTCCAGATCTACAGCCAGCCTTTGAATTCCTTGGGGAACATAGCATTGATCTTCTCCCATTGCTCTGATTCACAGATCAGAGTTTCACAGTAACCAGCTTTGGTGCTCTGGGACTCAGGAGGAAAGCTCCCTACTAACTGCTTGGCTGAAGTTTTAATTTGCTCATCATCTTTGGCTGATGTGATTAGCAGCCAAAGCTAATTACCTGCAGAACTGCTCCTTCGGTTTTCTAGTGCGTACTCCAGAAGATGCAGTTTTGTGCCTCTTTTGAAAGGGTGAATGTGCTCTGTGTTTTATTCCAGAACTTCCAAGGAGGTATCCAGGGTACTGAACCTTTTTCCTAAAGAAACCGATTCACTTAACTTGGTTAATTTCTTTAAATTTCAGATAAAAACTGAGGCTGCATCTGCACTGGAGAAATAATGAAGTTTGACACTGCTCTAACTACCATAGTTCAATGCTATGCAATTCTGAGATTTGTGGTTTAGTGAGATATTTAGCCTTTTCTGTCAGATAGCTCTGATTCCTCGACAAACTACAAATTTCAGGATTCCATAGCATTGAACCATGGCAGTTAAAGCGGTGTCAAACTGCATTATTTCTCCAGTGCAGATACAGCTCTAGAGTGGATTTGTGACATAAAAGTCAGGAGCCACCTCCTCCTCCTGCATCTGCAATGGGAGGGGATATTTTATGGCCTTTGCCTCAGGCAGCGAAATGCCTTGGAGCAACCCTTGGAGAGAAGGTTGGCTACTGCCAACACTTCTCATATCTTTCAGTATGGCATTTTAGAGCTTGCTTCTCTAATCTCTTTGATTGCAACTTTATCCCATCAGTGTCTGCATGTGACGAATGTAGAATGACAGCCTCAATGATAGGTTTAGCCAGCAGGAGGTTATGTCAAATGTTTTGCTGTCTGCTGCTCTTGATAGTTTCTTCTCACAGTTGGCTTTCTTTTAGTGAGTGTTTGGGCTACCCTTTTCTTTTTTTGCATGTGTATTAAACATAATTCTGAATTTATTTATTTATTTTTGTACCATCTAATGTTGATGAAGCCAAATATTGATGCAAATACTTGACATTGTGAGGTGTAATACACCAAGCACACACACACACACACACACACACACACACAGAGAGAGAGAGAGAGAGAGAGAGAGAGAGAGAGAGAGAGAGAGAGAGAGCTTCTGGAAAAATGGCTCTGGAGGACCTAGAGATTCCTAGAGAGAACATAGTATTCAAATCCATGAATAATCAAATCTGCAAAAGTCAAAGACACAATTGTGGAGAGTTGACTATAGTTTCCTGTGAGTAATTTATCCACTCACATATAGGGCAGCAAGGTTGCAACCTAGGACCAATTAATGGTTATGAGGCCAGAATTTTAATTCTATAACCTCTGCACTAATGGCATGCACTAATTGACATGGAACAATGTGAATAAATGGCAGGCTTCAGGCTATTTATGTAAACCTGTTCAAGTTGCTTATTTAAGGATATGCATTTTCAGGTTTCCAGTCACAATTTTGCTGGCTGATTTCTCTTCTCTTCCAGGTCTCTTTCCCACCCACCTGTGGCTACCCCCATTCAGGTATTATAGGTTAATTTTTTTATAGTAACTCCTGACTTGAACATAGTTTCAAACTAAATAAAATAAAACAAAATAAATGATTAAATCAAATAAAATGACTGATAAAGTGATGAAGGGAAATGTTCCAAGGAGGATAGGTGTGTGAGAAAGATAGCCCCTTTTAATAACATAAGGATGACACCATTGCATCAAATTCCATGTAATGATAGCAAAATTTAATTAAAATAACATATGAGTGAAAATTAATCATAACACCATTTATTTTTAGACAGAGACCATTACACACTGAGAATAGTAAAACACCTTGATGTAAGAGGCATACTAGAGTATATAATGTTCAATACAAATGTCTCCGTGTCAAGTTGTCTGTAGGAATGGCATAAACATTAATGCAGAGGTTGGCAACCAAACAGAAGGTGTCTCACCCTGAAATGATGGTAGAAGTGCCCCCAGTCCATGAGTTTCCCATGAAGATTGGGTCATAACTGCTCTAAGGGTGACATATAGGAGTGCAGGGATAGGCATGGGGGGGGGGGAGAGAATGAAACAGGTACATGAGGGCAATGTTTTAAATTACTCCTGGATTTTTATAATTCAAGATGCACTTTCAAACTGGTAATTGTAAGGGAAGAGAGAGAAAACTGTTAATGAAGAAAGCAACAGTAAAATAGAAGAAGCCTATGGTAACATGGAGAATATTCAAAATTTGCATCTGGAAAGAGTAGAAGACCTCTGCACCTTTTAACAGTTGTGCAGAAGAGTCACATTTGTTGGAATTCTCCCTCCTGTGATCAAAGAAGCTCTGATTTTCTTTTTGCTTATGGCTTATGGTCTGTTCTTGTTCTTGTAGTGTGCCTTCCAGTCATTTCTGACTTATGGTGATCCAAGGGCGACCCTATCATGGGGTTTCCTGTGGCTGAGAGTGTTTGATTCCCCTCAAGGTCACCCAGTGGGTTTCCATGGCTGAATGGGCAACCAAACCCTGCTCTCCAGGGTTGTAGTCCAACACTCAAACCACTACACTGCACTGGACCTTACCTGGATCCAAACTGACATCCTGGCATGATGGTAATATTTAGTATGGTTGTACTGAAATTGTGCACCTATCCCACTACACCTATGACTTATGAGGACTTTTTCCTGTCCCATTGCTGTGGCATCAAATGTGAGGACCTTCTAGATACCCTGGTGGTTCATATGCAAGACTATTCCTAGGACACCCCCTCCCTTGAACTGTTGCCACCATAGACACTGTGTCTGAACTCAGGTATTACAGTAACCATTATCTAGCATTCTCAGAGGCATAAATTTGTAGTACAAAAAGAAATGACTACACAGAAATTCATGTTAAAATGTTACTTATTTAAAGCATCTAAAACCTGGCTGGCACTAACTCTGACTCACATCTCTCACTCAGATTCCTTAAGTTTGACATTAATATCTTTCACCCTCTCTTACTCTTAATTTTAAACTGACCTAAGTTAGCTCTGTCTCTGACCATAACTCTTCTACTATTTCTAACACATAGTCCTAAATGAGAGACACAAGTTGTTAACATAAACTTTTGTAGACATAGGCCTGAAACAGGTGAGTCAAAAGGACTGTGCTGGTGCTGTGCCAGCACAATTTGCCCTGGAGCCACAGTGACTGCATGCACCTGGCTCCGATCTGGATGGGGCCACCAAAAAGAGGCATTTTTAACTCCTTTTTGGCCTGGTTCTTTGCAAAGATGCATGGTTTCCCTCCACATTTGAAGTGTGTGTCATCTAAATGCTATGCCCTGAATGCAGCAGGAAACTGTATCGTTCAGTATGTTTCAGGCCCTAGACTACTTCATCAGATGCATCCAACTTCTTTCTTTGTTAGTCCTAAGGGTGCTATAAGATCCTTCTGCATACTGATCCAGACTAACACAGCTACGTCTTTGAAGTCATATTCCTAACTATTCAACTATCATACATGCTAGCCTTTTAAAATCTGATTAAAACATGCACACAGTCCCAAGTCACTCTCAACATTCCATACTCTTACCCTCTCCTGACAGATCACTTATTTTATTACATTTACTATACATTACATATATAGTCATACCTTACCTTAATTCCTCCAATAAACACAACACCTATTTCTACAAAAGTCACATGACTTCACTTATTTTGTTCTGACACTAGAGAAAAAAAAGGAAAAGCCTCTCTTTGGGGGGATATTATGAGAGTTTTTGTGTACTTCCAATTTATGGGCAGGTTGCGAAAATAAGCAGTAAATGCAGAGAAGGCACAGCATGCAATAAGACACAACAGAAACAAAACTGTGTTGCAACCGTCATCACAAATGTGATGTTTTGGAGATGACTCTAGAAGGCAGGTAGGTCTCCCTGAGTCAGATCATCTTAATCTGACCTGAGAGGAAGGTATAAATATTGTCCATTGCTCTGAGCTTCCTAATAGAAGGGAGGAGTGGCAACACAATATTGAAACATAAATGAATCTCTTATGTATGAAAAACTGTGGCTTCATGCTTCTTTGAGCCTCTTATCCAGTAGGACAACTGAGTCCAAAGTCATCACCCTCTCCCTAAACTAATGCTCTCATCCATTTATTCTCCATATATCAGAATGTCACACAAAACTGTTTTATATTCATTTCAGTTTTGTGGCTAATGTAGGAAGATGAAACTGTGCCTGAAGAGGAGAAAGAAGAGAATTGAATGAGTCTGGCCTTTTCAATGAAGATAATAATAGGTTAATGCAAAAATAGAAGGGCTTCTTGTTCAATTAAGACTCTCTCCCAGTCCCCAAGGACTTCTGTATGATAGCTGAATTACCAGATGTCCTGATTCCTTGGCTGTCATCCCATTCTGCACAATATTAAGCCACACAGTTTGAAATGGCCTGTTGTCTCTTATTTTGCCAGATCAGCAATAGCAGAAGTACCACAGACCTCAGCCTATGCTCTGATAGTGGATTAGTTTCAGGTAGTGACTCTAAATGCAAAGAAAGGGTAGGATTTGCCTTCACTGATGCAATAGAGAAGAATTGATATAAGTAAGTGATTAATTCAACCAAGATCTCTATGCACTGTACATTTGACATTCTCAATGAGGTTCCTTAGTTCCACTCAGCTCTCATTCCATAAGTTTCCAGTACCACAATGTTCTATTCTGGGTGTGCTCCAATTTAACTTTGTAAGTATTTCTAGCATTAAATTGGAATTGTTACATTCACAATGATAATTTATATCCTTTGCCTGTTGAAACACTCTCTCCTAGATACTCTGGTGTGCTACTTACCAGCCACATCTCTACTATCTGCCACCTTCTTTTCACCCCAAGGTAGATTTTCAGGCAGTGAAATGTATAAGTGGGAAACCTGTAGCATTTGTAGTCCTCTTGCAAAATTTGTGTTCCCAAATAAAGGGCATGCAGAAACTCAGCTTTTTCCAGGTTGCACCTTAGGGTATTTGTGTATTAATTTTTATACATTGGTTTGTATACATTAGTAAGGTGTATAAAAAAAGAAAGAAAGGAAAGTGAAAACCACAGCAAACTGTATAGAGATAGGTTGGTGATTTATTTTTACTTTAAACAACAACAACAGTACCCAGGATTCAGAAATCTATTTTTAAAAGAAAGGAAGATCACTACTCTGCCTGTGCCTCTCTGATAAAGTTGAACCAGTAATTCTGAATCCCAGATTCATATGGGCAGACTTTCAAAATAATTCCCAAATCATGCCCATGACTGTTTATGTTTGATCTCCTTTTGTACCTCATCTACTCTTAATTGCTGCAAGTGTGAAAAGGTTTTCCAGTAGTATTCAAGCTGCAAACTGGAGGTGTTTTTCAGCTAAGGCAGAGGATGAGTAGACACCAACAGAGGTTTTGTTTTGTCAGTTTGAGTAGAAACATCAATTCAGTTAAGTCCCAATTTTGTGTGATTTATGCTTTCCCATAAACCACCACTGTGATTCCCATGTTGGCTCAAAGTGGAGGGATAGAGGAATTACATTTCCTCTCTGAGGCTTCAAAACAAGTTTCTTTTGTATCCTTGTGCAATTTCCCAAGTCTTATCCCAGGTTGTTTTTGTAGACATTTTTAGATTCTGCACTACAGTCTACTTTCTACAAATTTAATTTGCTGAAATTGCCAAGCTCAAAAGCTAGTGGAGTTTGTCTCTATCTCTTACATTGTGGCTTCTTTTCCCATGACAACTGTTCTACCTATATTCATCAAAGGATACGGGTGCCAATTTAGAGCTCCTTTTTGCATGTATGTGTGTGTGTGTGTGTGTGTATACATGCATCTCTTCCGTACCAAGGAATTAAGAGGCAAGATTCTGTATCTAGGACAGGAGTCGGCAACCTTTGTTGCCGGGGGGCCAGGAGGGGGGGAAATGGTGCAGGGGGATGGGTGGGCGCGCGTGCACTTGCTTGCCGCACATGTGCATTATGTCCGCCATTGTGCGCATGCACACGTGATGCAAGCGCCATTTTGGAAGGCTCCCCTGTGCCTGTGGTGCAGGGGGGCTCCCCTGGGCCTTGGAAAGGCCCCCCCATGCCTGCGGCAGGTGAATCTGCCTGCCGCAGGCGCGGGGGGGCTTCCCTGGGCCTTGGAAGCCAAAATAATGCCTGTGCTCATGCACGGTGTGCGGGGTGGCGGCGGGACCAGACACGGGCCGGTCCCAAGGCCTCCATGGGCTGCACCCGGCCCGTGAGCTGTAGGTTGCCGACCCCTGACCTAGGATGAGCAACACTCTTTCTACACTTTGTGGACAAAGATATCTTAATCTGGGCATGTTGTTTTGTTAGCTGCCTTTGAATTGACCTTGACTCTTGCTCAGGCTTGTTGTCTTCCTGATTTCTATTCATCTGGCATGTGGTCTTCCTCTCTTTCTACTGCCCTCATAAATCTAGGGCTTATAGTCTCTAAATTTGGGGCTTATGGATGTTGGGTCCACACTTTCCCAAGGTACAGGTTTCCTCTGATATTGTTTCGAATGTTCACACCAAAGAAATGAAAGGTTGTACCTTTATAACTTAGGAGGGAGCATCTAGGATTTCACTCTAGTAAGGTGTCCCCACTCTATATGGTCCCCCTTTCCTTATACAGAAAGTGGATCTTACCTATTGTACCTGACCAAAAAGTCTTAAGCGTGTTTTCTATGCTTCATTCCATTAGCTTAACTATATTCTTCATTCTGTTATTATAACCATATTCTCAATTTACAGCAAAATGAGGAATCCATCTGATTCCACAAGGAGTCCTTCAAACATCAGAAATAAAGAAAATACCCTAGTCACACTCTATGTTGGACATCCTTAGTTACTCAGAGCTCTAGAACTCTGCCATCAGTCCCCTTTGAAATGCAGATGTACAGATAGGAGACTGCCAAGGAAGACCAGGTGCTATAGGCTTTATTTCAGAGGAAAGAACATGCAAAGAATTCCTTTCCTAGGAAAACCCTATGAAATTCAAGGGGTCGCCTTAAGTTGACAGGCAACTTGAAGGCACGTACACACACACACATATTTGTATTGTGCATTTCTAGCTTTATTCCTTCTATATTATCCCATATGGCATCCTTCAGCCTCAGACAACTAAGGACAAAAGAGAAGAAGTTTTGTAGCTTAACATTTCCTCTGGGAATCTTTCCAACTCCCTTTATACACACACACACACACACACACACACACACACACAGACAGTTATTCCCCCCCCCCCCTTACTTACTTACCAGGGCTAACTTACTTCCAATTTTGCTACTGATCATAATTGTATTAAGTACAAACAGGGTCTGTAACAGAATGCTGCAGTATAGAGTGCTGTACTTCACTGTGCCAGCCAGCCATTCCAGAGTACTCAATTTGATCTCACCACCACAACCACCACAGTCCCCCGCCCCCAATCCATGCAGAGCTCTGGCTTCCTGCATCTCAGTCTAAGAAACATGAAAAAAGGACAAAGATAGGGAATGATTCATTGCAAATGCTATGAAAATCCTAATTCTCTCTAAGGTGTTTCTGAAATATAGCTGAATGCTTATGCAGTCAGAGTTCATCATCAAAGGAGATCTCAACAGGTTTGAGGAAATTCAAAAGTTTGATGAACTCTAAACAATCTTTGGAACAAAGCCTGAGGTGGGCACTAAAACCAGTCAAACCTGGACATGAGCCACAGAAGACTGAATGACCGACTGTTTGAATGTTATTGTACTGTATTGGTTTGCAGTAAATTTACTACCAGGAACACAGATTTGAAAAACTGGGTTAAGCAGCTTTATCTCCTTTTGTGGAACAACTCCCCCACCGCCCCCCAAAAAAGGCTGTAAGGTACATCATGATAGTGGTTTTACTAAGATGAGATGTATCCTGAACTAAGACTGGAGTCACTCCAGGCCCTCCATAGGAGCAAATGCCATCGAAGTAAATGAAGATTTTATTGGTGATTAATGGATGCAGCAGGTATTTCATAGCAAAGAAAGCTCACATTTTCTCAAACAACAGGAAGCCAGAATCTGCTCAGAGATGATTGTATATTCATGTCTCTACAGTATTTAATTTAATTTAAATTTTAAATATTTCTGTCCCACTTCTTTAGGACTGAGATCTCAGGTCAGCATACAATTAAATGTAAAACAATAAAATAATTTAAATAGGATGAAGGCATATTCAACAGATCACCAGGTTTAAAAAGCAGAAAAGGCCAAAGCAATTAAAACTACATACAGATACATTTTTAAAAACCTGACCAGTGCCCAAAGGTTTTAATTTTTTTTAAAAAAGTTTAATTTGGCACCTAACCCCCCTCCCCCCAACTCAGATACTCAAGATATACTATGTGGGATCATAAAGCATCTCTAGGCTGATGCACATATTCATCCTAGAGCAAGACCAAAGGCATGGTCTCAAGCAATGGGTTTAAACAAACAAACCAAAAAATCCTTATGTGTAAGAGTGAGCTTTACGCCCTTCTAGGAAGCTTGAAAACAGAAAAGCTAAGTAGCTATAGTAAAATTGCTCCTGCTATTTCCTATCACAACTATAATGGGCACAATGTCTCCAGCCCTGACAGCTGCATAATTCCAAATACTTGGGTCTATCAAATTAAAAGGTATTCCAGCTCATGGCAAGCTGGATATTTTTTGCCAGTAATTAGTAAAACAAAATGCTCAAGCAGCTTACAACAGATATTCAAAAAATATTGAAAGAAATTAAACACTTAAACTTTTTATAAAAGACAAGGTGACAGGAGATAAAAGTAGTGCAAAATACATGTTTTCCTGTAAAGCTTTTAAGCAAACTACTACAAAAGCAAGGTGTTGGAAGTCCTGAAACTGGGCTCATGTAATGCCTTAGGACAGCAGAGGGAAAGATGAACCTTCAGCACTTCATTCCTAAACTTCCCAGATTGAAGAAGCAATCGTTCCACTATCCTTGGATATATATAGCCTCTCTCTCTCTCTCTCTTTGCCAATCCCCTTGAAAAAGGCTGTTTTTCACGAATTGTAACTCAATCTTCCTCCACACAGTTTTGTGACAGCCCTCCCCAATCCCTCAATGTTCAGTGTTCAAGAGCTCTACTATGTCTGGAGCACTGTAGAGTAAGCAAAACAGTGGCCTGTCCATGTAGCTGTTGTAGTTACTTCTAGCAGGAGTATAAGGAGAATAAAGAAAACACTTGGGGAAACAGAAAAATAGGTGGTAGCACTGCCACTGCTAAGAGTGAACCAAACCTGTGATAAATGGTTGGAGAATTTCTTCTTCCCTGGAGAAATGCTTTTGCTAATTTCCATGCATGGAATGCTTTCTTCACTCATAAAGAGAAAGAATTGCATATAAATCTGATTTTAATACTGCTTGTTTCATAATACAGAAAATCCACATATGTGAGAACAGCCAATATCTAAATTAAAGTCCCCAGTTGGTTGTACATTTGGGATAGGATGTGGCCTAGTGGTTTGAGTTTTGGACTATGACCCTGGAGACCAGGGTTTAATTCCCAATTCAGCCATGAAATCCACTAGGTTATCTTGGGCAAGTCACGTGCTCTCAGCCTCAGGGGAAAGTAATGACAAACAGCCCCAAAACAAAGTTTGCCAAGAAAAAGCTCCATGATAGATTTGCCTTAGTGTCACCATAAATTGGAAAAGACTTGAAGACACACAACAATAAAACA
This sequence comes from Phrynosoma platyrhinos, assembly GCA_020142125.1. NCBI lineage: Eukaryota > Metazoa > Chordata > Lepidosauria > Squamata > Phrynosomatidae > Phrynosoma > Phrynosoma platyrhinos. The sequence continues at coordinate 195,706,738 of CM034708.1, forward strand.
ACAACAGACTTTATGAGGGATCTGATAATCTGGCTGTTCACAGGAGGCTATCCAAAACTTCCCTGTGAAAGCAGAATATCAGTGGCAATGAACAGTAATGCACAGTTCCAGTTATCTGCTGCCTTCACACATCACTGCTGGAGGAAGAGGCCACCAGGTATGTACTTAACACAAGTAGCTAGCTGTATTGTATTTAACTAGCTGTACTGTATTTGTATTTGTGTATCTCTGTAATGGCTGGTACTTGTAGGTGTTTGGAGTCAAAGGAATATGTGAGGGATGATTGGGAAATGCCTACTGAAAAAAGCATGGGCAATTTACCAAATCGCTCCTCCTGAAGACCCTTCAGACCCAGGCATTAAAGAAATAGGTATAGGCTGAATATTCCTCATCCAAAATGCTTGGGACCAGAGATGTTCCATATTTTGGATTTCTTTGGATTTTGGAATACTTGTATTTGCATATATGTAATGAAACATCATGAGGCTGGAATTTGAATGAGGATCTGTGAAATGGTGGGAATCCAAGCAAAGTGCTTGCTGTGAATCTATGCCTCCCACCATTTCACAGATCCTCATGTCTCTCTCCAGCCACATCTCTCTCCAGCCTTGCAAATACAGTACAAGTATTTGCAAGGTGCATAGCTCAAAATTTTTGGATTTTGGAGTCTAAGAATTCCAGATAAGGGATACTAAACCTGTATCTAGATAAGAGATACTTGGCCTCTGGTGAGAGGTTCATACTGGCTCACTGGAAGCAAGTAGTGTCTCAGCCAGGCTATTCTCTTATGTTTATCCCCTTCATACAATTCTCCAATTGTATCTATGGAGTGAGGAAAGAGAGGACAGTCCCCACTGACTATAAGTGAGAGTACCTGCTGTTGGGGCAGCTTAGATACCAACTGTTTTTGCAATAAAATAATCCTTAAAATATATATTCTTTTGTTTTATTATTTGTTAAGTAAGGACAGCTTACTTAACTCCCCCTTTTCTCTCTTTATCCTTGCAAGAACCCTGTGAAATAAATTAAGCTAAGCAAAGGAATGAAACATCTAAGCTCACATAAGGAGTTTTATGACTCAGTGGTGACTTGAGATGGCACCTTTCTTGTCCCGGCCCCAAACTCTAACCACTCTCACTGCATTCAGATAAATAACAGATGGGTTAGGCAAAAGATAGCTTCATTTGTGGTAGTGTCCTAGCACTGGCCAAGTTCCATCATTACCATATTGATGTTCATGTCTTATTTTGCCATCTGGTTTTGTAATTTTTAATAGTTTGTTGTGGATAGGGATTCCTCTAGTATCCAATTAACTCGGTTTTATTCTTTTGCATTTTATATGGACAGAAGCCATTATTATGGTTCATAGCTGCTCAAAATTATTTAATGTCTGCTTGCTACAGTCTCTGGCCTTGACAATAACCATCACATTGAAAGAAAATATTAGCAATCTGTAGGACAAGCAATGCTCTATTTGAAACAAAACTCAGAAATCTTTCAGTTTAGAACCTATTTCCATTGGCAGAATCCTGCAGTAGATTGCAATAAATGGCAACAAAACAATGACCGCTGAGAATAGTCTCAATGTATTTCTTAAAGAACTAATTTGAAATACCAGCCTTATACAGACATATTTAAAAGCTAAAAAGAACCAACCTTATTCTATTGAAAAAAAATGGAGCCACAATCATGAGCAAAGTTTGCTCATTGCTTGGACATGGGGGGGGGGGAATAGAGAGCATCATAACTAGAATTCAATTCAACTGAAATGAGTGAGTATGTATAACATCTTATATTTCATATAAAAACTAAATCACTACTTAGTTTGTCTTCTCTGGATGACCTCCTTGCTTTTCAATCTAATATTGAAAAGCATTTTTGAATACTTATAAACAGCACAAACTATTCAGATCATACTATCTCTGCAGTCACTTGTACTATATTGGATGAACTGCAGCCAGGAAATCAGAAGAAGAATGGGAAGGGAGGCTATGAAAGATCTAGAGAAGATCCTAAAATGCAAGGTATACAACTGAGCACAAAAGTTAGAATCATACAAGCCATTGTATTCCCTATTACCACATATGGATGTGAGAGCTGGACAGTTAAGGAGTTCAGGAGGAAAATCAACTAATTTGAGACATGGTTCTGGAGAAGAGTGCTAAGGATTCCATGGACAGCCAAACAAACAAACAAATGAGTCCTGGAGCAGATCAAGCCAGAAATCTCCCTGGAAGCCAAGATGACAAAACTCAGGTTGTATTTTGGACACATCGTGAGAAGGAATGAATCACTGGAAAAACCAATAATGCTAGGAAAGGCCACATGTGAGATGGATGGACTCTATTAAAGAGATCATGAATATGAGTTTATAGGAGTTGGGCAGAGCAGTGGAGGACAGGGGTCTTGGAAATGTCTCATCAGTAGGGTTGCCATAGGTCAACATTGACTCAAGGGTAGTTAACAACAACAATAAACACTCTGCCCATTTTCTGACATAGAGTATACCTTATAATAATTGATAAAGGGGGGGAGCTAATAATAATAAATAAAACTTTCATTTATATCCTGCTTTTTGTAAAAACAATCAAAGCAGCGTAAAATTTAAAATAATACAAAATATATACAATATCTCCCCCCCTTAAAAAGAGAATTAAACCGTACTAAGATTAAAATTAAAATCATTAAAAACAAAACAAGAATACTATAATATTACAGTAACGGTGGGCAGAATCTTCACAACTCACAAATATGAGGGTCTTTACGTGGCTGGGTGCTATTCCGGGCAGGTCTTGAAGCTATCTAGGTTGGAAATTTGATGGATCTCATCTGGCAGCTGATTCTATAAGGTAGAAGCAACTGCAGAAAAAGTCCTCTGGGAGCTCGCAACCAATCTTGTCTTCACTGGTTGCAATAGGTTCCTCCCAGAGGATCTGAGTGCATGGGGTGGATTATATGGAAGCAGGCTATTCCTTAGATAGGTTGGGCTCAAGCATGTAGGGCTTTAAAGGTGGTAACCAACACCTTGTACTGTGCCTGGAAACTAATAGACAGCCAGGGGAGTGACTTCAGTATTGGTGTAATATTGTCACTCCTGTTTGTTCCTGTAATCAGCCTGGCTGCCATATTCTGTACCAGTTGAAGTTTTCAGACTTGGCACAAGGGTAGCCCCATTTAGAGTGCATTGCAAAAGTCAAGTCTTGAGGTTACCAGAGCATGTAGTACAGTTTCGAGGTCACCCGGTTCCAGAAAAGGGCTCAGCTGGCATATCAGCCAAAGCTGATAACAGGTGTTCTTGACCGCCACATTCACCTGATTTCTCATCTGAAGCAACGAATCAAGAAGCACCTGAAGTGAGAAGGAAAGGACGCTTGGGAGTGATTGTGTCGATAGCCCTAGTAAGATTGGTGTTCTGTATATTCACCAAGGAATTTAGCTGCTGCCCCACTGTAGAAATAAAGCATTTTGACACCACTTTAACTGCCCTAACTCAGTGCTATGGAATTCTGGGATTTGTAGTTTTGAGACCTGTTTAGCCTTCCCCATCAGAGCTCTCTGGTGCCTCACCAAACCACAAATCCAAGAATTCCATAGCATTGAGTCATGGAAATTAAGATGGTGTCAAACTGCTGTATTTCTGAACTGTGGCAACAGCCTTTCTGTTCTCTGCTAGAATTAGAAAAGTCTGTTGTAAGACTTAGAGCTGTTCCAGTAGAGGGCTGTGATACATTGTGCTGGCAGAGAGGAGTAAATTTAAAAATTAATCATAAGGACTCCTAAAAAGAAACAGTAACTTCTAAAAGTCAACAGCATGCTTAATTTACAGTGAAATGCATTTCACTTTTTTTTTTTTAAAGGAGCCCAAGCACTGGGATTTTACTGTTGATGCCTGGATGCCATTGTGCAGTGCATGGCAAACTGACAGTGGCTTCTTAACATGATTTTTTTTAGTAGGCAAGATGTTTTCTGTCTGCCATCTTCAATGACACTGTTTTGCAATATTCCTTTGGGGTAATGTGGGCAGGATATGCTAAATTGAAAAGCACCAATTAATGACAAACATCAGTCATGTTTTCTGGGCACAGGCAGTTAGCATAAACCTTGGTTTACCAATACTGGAAAACAATGCCATGCCATTTTAGGTTTTTCCCTCTTTGACAAAATCTTGATACAACCCTATAAAGACAGCCCATCTGGTCACACCAGGTGGTAATAGCACTCCATCTACATTGCCAGGTGTGAGTAAATACTATAGGGATTATGGAGAAGACAGAGTATGCATTGCTTTTAAAAAGTATTTGTCAATCCTACTTTGCAGACAATTACTGCTCCAACAATTTCAGTGACGATCCCCAAAGAGGCGCAATAAAAAAGAAAGAGAGAAGCTTACAAACCTCATACAAAAGTAAAGAGACAAAGATATAGAGAGGAAAGGAAGTGAAGAGAATGGGAAGAGGAAGCAGTAGGGGCTGGTAGCTTCCATGTCAATGGGACAATGAATCCATGTGTTCCTACATGTGATGATAAAATAAGAAAGGACGGATCCCTAGCAAGCAGTTGTGCATTAGATTCTGGTGTTAAGCTATAATTGTATGCACCCCTTTCTTGGGAGAAACCCCACTGGCGATACAACACCATGTACAGAGAGGGGGAAAAAAGATGATAACGCTTTCATTCTGAATCTACAAAAAAAGTGATATAGCAATAGCAATAGCAATAGCAAGTACATTTCTATACCACTTGTCAGTGCACTTAAGTACTCACTTTATTGGGCCAACCAAAATGCATTATAGACATACTGCAAGCTTTTGAAACTCCACTGATTCTTCATCAACTAAAGGTATTGAAAGTCTTGTTCTTTACCGACCTCCCCATTTTCATATCATGACTGAAGCAGAGTTTAGAAAAGCTATTTTTTGGACTACAGGAAAGACAAAACTTACACTTTTCGTCTCCTGTTGTCAATATTACTATTTTGACCATGTTGGTTATGTGATGAACAAGATAAACATACATACATCTGCTAGTTACCTAGCAATACTTCTTCCCTTTTACTTTTACTACCTTATTAGAGTGAAGAAGGGATGAAGCTTTTATTTGGTTTTCATTATTGACTCTAGGAAAGGCCTTCTGTGCCATGATTTCCTTTTCTTTTTCCCCCCATTTCATATTCAACTTTAATATAAAAAGACATTAATCACTTTCAAGCACATTAGAAAGGTCCCTTTACAAACTGCATGGTTTGGAACAAAATCAGGTTACAGAAATCAGCACCTACCTGCCAAGACTGGAAAACATACAATGTCATTTTCAAATCAGCTGCTTCAAAAACATGTAAATTGCAGTTATAATTATGAAAAGCATTTCCTCATAAACAGCCCCATTTACTACATGAAGGGCTAGTTATGCAAAGTGGTTCCAGGTTGCACCCTAAACTAACACAAGGACACTCAAATATACATACATAAAACAAGGATCTTTATGTTCTGAGTTGTTCTGGTTGTGCATGGTGCATTCCATTACTGGCTTCCAAGGGATATGGTAATTCCTAGTGCAGATATACTTGCAGCATCCTGGACCTTCTGTTGGAAGGTAAGGTATCTAATGTTTTGAGATTTGTATTTTTACTACTGTTATAAGAAACCAGAAGGAATTTTTAGAAACAATATTTGCAATATTCCCAAAGTAAACTAATGGAAAGCAGCTGACATTGCTCATCAAAGGGCAGAAATACCCCTTACCAGAGAAGCGAGAACATGAACTTTTAGGAAAAGGACGGTGCACTCACTCCTCACCTTTTCCTACCATGCAGTTATGTTTATTACACTCACCAAGGAAAAAAAGAGACAATTTTATGCATATGTTATCACACATAAAAACACCTGCTTGCCAGAAACTGCTTATGAGTTCAGATAATTTATTCACACTTATAATAAGAACTTGACCTTAGGGAATTTATAATTAGCTCAAAAATGTTAAGTAGGATTGGGACCCACTGTGTATAGGAAGAAGGAGGGAAGAGCCTTCATAGAGATGGCATTTTTCCAAAAGAATTGTACTTTTATTAAGAAAGAAAAATGAATCAACAAGCAAGCACACATATACACAGAGTATATATGAAATTTGTTAGGTTTCACATACAAAATAGTTACTTAGAAGCTCTGCATTCCTTGTAGAAAAATGGAATCAGCTGCTTGCTATGGAGTCAAGTTGTGCTGGGACAATTGAGAATTGGCATTCCTAAATTCAACTCAAATTAGCTCAGGAATACTGATTAGGAATTTCAGGGAGGGGTGAGATCCCCCACTTTCTTCCAAAACCAGCTCACAGATTTTGGAGGTCTTAATATAGGCTGAAAATAGCTTGGAGCAAAGATTGATTATTGTGTATCAAAGAATTCCAGATTACTACTCTTTGAAGTAGACAGTTTCCAAGGAGGGGAGATGCGATATTGATGTCATCTCATTCTTAGCCAGTTGTAAATCTCTGTGTCTCCGGAATTCAGAGGGTGTAAATTTCCTGCTTTGCAGCTCCTAAACCTAGCTCCTTTGATCTGCAAATTGTTGTAGGTGCAGATGTGACCTTTCAGGTGCCTACATGATGTGCTTGTCTTGGATCCATGGTGGTTGGGCTTATTCAGTCTAGGGCCATGGTAGAAGACCTACAAAAAGTTTTTTTAAATATTAAATTAATTATCATAACACACCTAAGCAAGTGCATCATTTTCTTGAGTACACCTGTTGTTAGTAACAACTCAACCAAGCACACACTCGCCCTTTGGCATTAGTGGAGAAACTCAATTTTGGATAACACTAGTGAAAGGCTATCCCAAGGAGATTGCCAGCAGGCCAGCAATGGTCTGTCGACTGCTGTTAGGGATATTTTATACTTTTACTTTTCAGTATTATGGATTTAAACAAGCTCCATTTGTTCCATCTGGGCTAAAATTATTAATATTTCCTTCCTTTTAATAATTTGAGTTGAATTTAGGAATGCCAATTCTCAGTGGGTCAGAAACCTCAACTGACCGAGCTTGTGCTTCTTCAAAATACAGCTTTTGAAAAGAAGTTCCAATAGATCTTGATCTGGAGTTGGCCCAAACGGACTTACTAAAATAATAGGAGGCCTGTGGAAGCTAGCAAATGGTTGCGGATTGACATGACCCCTGTGCAAAGTTGTTACCAAGAGAATACTTTCTCTCCTTGCCAGTTTCTTCATACTGGAAAAAACAGCAACTAAAGAATGTCAGCACGTAATGATGTTCTGACAGACCTGAGGCAAGAGAGATGACTACTCTAATTATATGGCCATTCTCCATATAGAAGAAGATGAATATATATTTTTTTGTTGGACAAAAGACACAAAGTCTACTCTAGATCATGCAATTTTGGGTGTGTGGTTTAAACAGCCTCTACTACAACTATTATCAGCGGCTGGAGGGGTTTGTTAGGTGTGTGAGCTCAGATCCATTAAGGCAAAGATGGGTAGCTTGTGGCCCTCCAGATGTTATTGGACTGCAGTTACCACCAGCCCTAGGAGAGCCTAATCAATGATAAATTATTATGGGCACTGTAGTCCAATAACATCTGAAAGCCTACAAGTTGAACATCATTGTGCTGTAGTGCAGATTTTGAACCCCTCTTTTTGGTTTATTCTTTATTCTGTAGGAGATAGGGAAAGACTAGATCAGGAGTGCACACTTGTTGCCCTCCAGATGTTGTAAAATTGCAGCTCCCATGAGCTTCAGGATTCAAATAAAATCATATATTCAAAACAGTGTGGCACTCAAAGAGAAAACCTCTTATAGCAAACAATCAATTCCAAAATGCTTACAGGAATAGAAAAGTCTTCACCTGATGTCAAAAGGACAGAAAGGACGGAGCCAGCTTGGCCTCCCTAGGAAGGGAGATCCAGAGTGTAGGAGCAGCCATGAAAAAAGGCTCTTTTTCACATTCCTACTAAACATGCCTTTGAGAGTGATGGGACTGAAGTAGCCCTGCCTTGCCTGACAGCAGCTTTCCACAGTTTGACAGAGGGTCTCCCCTGCCTCATCCTTTTGAATGGAGATATCAAGGTTTGAACTCTCTGAGGGGTTATTCACATATTTTCTTTTGCAATGTGACTAGGCAAATAATATTACTCACACATTCCTGGTTTGTTGTTCACACTATTTTTTTTGGTCAGAACCGCATCTCTGTGAGTTCTGTTATTCACATGTGTCAGCACTGCAAATAAAGATGGTGTTGATGGTGCAGATATATTCAAAACATGTTCAAGACATGCATAGTTTTATCCCAGCTTATCCTGGGTTTGTTCACATCAGTTATTCACACAGCCAAAAAACCCCAAGATTGATTATCCCAGGGTTTTTGGCAGCCTCCCCAAACTTAATTGGAAGCATTCAAAATTCATGTGAACAACACAGAATTTAACCTATGTTCTACTGAGATTACTGTCTGCATAACCCCTGAGAATCCCCCTGTCAGTGTCATTCCCAATACTGCTGCTGCCCAGTAGCTATCTGGCCCATTAAGGGCC
>CM034708.1:195715375-195730642 GCA_020142125.1 Phrynosoma platyrhinos
TATGAATAAACATATTTTAATATTTTATTTCCATATTTTCATCCACACATTTATGTACACCCATATTTTAACATTTTATAAGAAAATAACATTGTTCAAATTGGAACATTTTTATTTCAATAAATTCAGCACCCAACGGAACACAATGTTTATACTTGATGTGATACATGTGCTTCTTTCTAAGTGCAAATTTTACTAAAATGATCAGCACAGGGGGCCCTTGGTATCTGTGGGTTTGGTATCCATAGATTTGAGCAACTGTTTTTGAAAAGAAAAATTGTTGTGTTTTTTTTTAAAACAACTTTATCTGTGATCAACAGCAGGCAGGCCAAGAAGAGTGATTCCAGGACAGTAGGAAAGGCTGTATAGTGTAGTAGTTTGAGTGTTGGATTATGACTTTGGAGAATAGAGTTCAAATCCCTACTCAGCCATGAAACCACTGGGTGATGTTGGGTAAATCATACTTTCTCAGCCTCAGATGTCAATGGCAAAACCCTTTGTAGAACCAAGGAGTCATATGGTTGGAACACAATATGTTTTGATTACCAGGAATATTATTTCATGTGCTACCCACTCCAGGCTTCCCTTTTCCCTCAGATTTTAGCTGCAATCCTTGATGGAGGTCACACACACCAGGAGAGAACTTCCTTATTTGAAGCAGGCATGAGATGCTGATTGACCGACCCATTAACAGATTCCATCAAAAATGTCTACTTATACTAAAAACCAGGTGGGGTGAGAGGGAGAGAGGAATCATCAGGGACTAAACAAGGTGACATATGGAATGATAACTAGAAAGGGGGAAACTTCATATCCAACTGTTGAAAATAAGATATTAGAGCCATGAAATTAGTGTAGGCTTATCGTGCCTTCCTTTATTTACATACACAGACAAACCTATCAATCTTTTAAAAAATAAATCCATTATACTGGGTCTTTGGTATCCACTGGTTTGGTTCCAAGACCCCTTATGGATACTGAACTCTATCGATGCTTAAGTCCAATTATATACATGGGATAGTAACATGGTGTCCCCATATCAAATGGCAAAATCAAGATTTGCATTTTGGATGATGATGATGATGATGATGATTTGGATTTCAAAATGTGTATAATTGAATCTATGGATGCAGAATCCATAGATATGGAGAGCTGACTTTTCTGATTTCTTCATATCATTTTTAAAGTATTGGTTATTTCTATTTTACTGGTAGTGCAACTGTAGACTCCAATTATTACCAAACCAAGTGCTAGAAAACCAATGTGGTGTAGTGGTTTGAGCACTGGACTATGACACTGGAGAGCAGGGTTAAATTCCTGTTTGGCCATGGAAACCCACTGGGTGACCTTTGCTGAGTACACTCTCAGGCCCAGAAAACCTATGATAGGTTTGCCTTGGGGTCACCATAAGTTGGAAATGACTTGAATGCACACAACAACAATAACAAACCCAAGTTAAATGAATATATTGTAGGGTCCCTGGTTTGTTACCCACTGTATGAAATCATGGATTAGCCTCTCCTGTTTAGAATCACTTCTTGCACAGAAATGAGATAATTTAGGCATTTTAAAAAAACTGGAGAGTGTTACCAAGGCACAGCATGGAACATGCCATTGCAAATGCTTTTTCCTAGTTATGTTGTAGGTAAACTCTTCTGCAAATGTCCCCTTCTTTTGAGGGGAGGAAGGGATGGAGAAATTAATTACTTACCCAGAAAGTGATTTAAAAACCAGTTTTGTGTTTGTCATTACAATCACATCATGAGTGAAAAACCAAAGTAATTTGCAACAGTACATTTGTTTTGGATGAATTAATCTTTTTCATTTCTTGACAATTCTTTCCTTCCTCAGCCCCTTAGATCTGATGGTTTTTCTGATTTATTTTATTTTATATTTTCTTTGAAAAAGGAAACAATTTTCTGGGTGAAGGGGAGTAGCTTGCATATCTCTGGAAAGATTAATAGAGGGCAGAGGTGATGGGTCATACGTATTCAGCTTAAATAGCTTTTTGATAATATTGTGCATTTTCAAGAGAGCCAAGGGAATGGGTAAAAAATGTAGAAAGTATTAATGAACAAATCAAATCAAGAACAGGGATCTATTCTTCTGAGTATACCTGAGAGTTTACAAAACAGAGAATAATTGAATAGAACCCTTTGTTTCCCTTAACACTTGTAATATGGTTTTTAATGACAGGGTAGTTAAATTGAATCCATATACATTGGCCTCCTCTGATCTGGTGCTCCCCAAGTGGATTGGAGTAAAACCACCATCATACTCAGCCAGTATGTTCACTGAATGATGGGAACTACAGTCCAGCACATTTACAGGGCACCAAGTTGGAGAAGGCTGGTATAATTATTCACCAGGAGAAAAATAACAGTGAACTCTGTTGACTCATTTGAGTTAAAATATTGTAAATTTTAAATTAAACTTAATAAATTGTAAATTAAACTGTTAGGCTGGAACACATTGGAGTACATTCTATTCTATTTTAGAAGACCTGTGTCTGAGCAATCACGTTAAGGATTGGACACTGCTATTAGTGTGTGTATTTTCATTCATACATTTATATATATTCATATTTTAGCTGTAACATTTTATAATTACACACTAGATGTTCTTCACCATTGATGACAGTTTTTGTGAAACCCAGAGACAAGTAATTTCCATGGTACCTCCTTTTTCTGCACTCTATATAGTGGTAGAGGCCATAGGCTCCTTCTCCCATCATCATAGATGTTGGAAGAATTATTTTTGTCTTCTTTTCTTCCTGATTAAAAATTGTTTCATTTTCAAAACACACACTATTTGTTTTATAATAACACTTCTACATTGACTGAACAGGAACAAACAATGGAGAAAGGAGATGCAGAGAAGAGATGCCCATATCTCCTTTCCCTGACTTGGCACCATGATATTTATTTATTTATTTAGGGGCTCTATATCCCACCTTTTTCCCAAAATGGTATTCAAGGCAGCCATGATGCTTCTGCCTCAGTTCCAATCCACTGTTTTGACACCTCCATCGCCTCCACTACTGCTCTGTAAGCCTTCCCTTCTCTGCCTCTTAGGATGACAACACTGAAGCAGATTTCTGAGCCAGTGTCACTAACCTAGGAGGCATGTTGGGGGGGGAGGCTTGTAGCCAAGAAACTGAGATGAGGGAGGTATAGTCTGGGAGTGTGTCTCTAGGTTCTCTGATATTAGTAAAATAATGTTCAGTGATATCAGTGTAGGTTCTGTTATGAGATTTCTAGCATCAGGAGCACAAGATATGTTGATTTCTTGCCTTGATGAAGGAAACTGACATCATCATCTGGACTGGAAGAACAACAGCATGAGCTCCTTAACATGCAGTGGTTCAGTAGAACCAAGGAGTCATATGGTTGGAACACAATATGTTTTGATTACCAGGAATATTATTTCATGTGCTACTCACTCCAGGCTTCCCTTTTCCCTCAGATTTTAGCTACAATCCTTGATGGAGGTCAAGGATGGGATAGGAATAATAGAATCATAAAATCATACAATAACAGAGTTGGAAGGGGCCACAAGTGCCATCCAATCCACCTCCTGTCATGTAGGAATATACAAAGTACCCGTATATATTCCTACACACAAATGGCCATCCAGCCTCTGTTTAAAGTCTTCCAAAGAAGGAGATTCCACCACACTCTGAAACAGTGTATTCCATTGCCTTGAAGAAGAAATGGATCTTGCCAACAACAATATATTGTAAGGTACCCCTATTCTAATGGACAGTTTTTTGGGATGGCTTCAGTGGCCAAATGAACCCATTAGGGTTAGAAAAGGCCTACTCTTCATGCAGATTCATGCTGCTAAGATCTGATTTTGTTGCTCTTAATTTTGGACTCACCTTGGAGGAATAACTTATGGGGACTATCATGCGCTTTTTAGAATTCCCTAAATCTCCAGTGGGGAACCTGTGGCCCTGCAGATGTTGGACTGCAACTCACATTGGATGTTATCACCACCCACGCTGGGCAAGACCAAGTTAATAATAATAATAATAATAATAATAATAATAATAATAATAATAGAAAATAAAAAACAGTAAAGATTTCTTATGTAAGAAATAAAATAAGCATCTACAGTGGGCTCTCCACATTAACTGGGGTTAGGGTTACAGGACTGCTGTGAAAGTGGAAAAAATACAGATAAAAAGCAGTGCTTTTTAATCTAAGACAACACCTCTCTAGGAATCTCTAGGTCTTCCAGCAAAACTCTATGGTCAACAGCTGCCAGAATTTGACCATAGAATCATTCTGGAAGACCTACAAATGCCTAGAGAAGTGTTTTCTCTAGGAATCTTTAGGGCTTCCAGTGCAACTCTATGGTCAACTTCCAGCAGAATTACTCTGGAGGACCTAGAGATTCCTAGAGAGAACATATTAATCAAATCTGCAAGTAATCAAATCCGCAAAAGTCAGAACTGTCAGTGAGGAGGGTCAACTGTAGCTTTAGACTGGTTCCACACATAGCACATAATTAATACTGCAAAAACAAAACAAAACCCTCACACTTCTCCCTGAACTCTTTCCACATCCCCAGGTCTCTAAGATCTTTTCAGATCTTATCAGTTCTTCTCTTCCCGACAAATGTAACTCTTCTTCCATAACCCTCTCCCAGCACTCCATGACTTGTAATGACCAGACTGTATTCAGGCTTGTCCATGCTTCACAATGATGGTACCCACACAAGCCAGAATATCCTGGGAGCAGCCTGGAGTATTCTAATCCTGAACCTGCCCTGAAGTCCTCCAGTTATATGAAGTTGAAGGTTTTCATGGCCTTCATCCATAGTTTTTTTGTGGGTTTTTCAAGCTGTGTGGTCATGTTCTAGAAGAATGTATTCCCGATGTTTTGCCTGCATCTGTGGCTGGCATCTTCAGAGAATGGTGGCATGGAGGTGTGTGGGGTATATATACTGTGTTATCCTTGGTTGAGGGGATGTGATTTGCATGTTAGTCTGTGTATTGGTCTGTTGTTGAATGGCAAGGCCTCAGGGTGGGAGGGTATGAGAGGAGGATTAATGCCTATTTAATAAATGGTCCCTTGTCAGCTGGGAATTAGTATGTAATTAGCATGTAAATCTGTGTATTTTTCTGTTGAGGCAAAGCCTCAGGGTGGGAAGATATGCAAAGAGGATTAGTGTCTATTTAATTAATGGTCCATTGTGTGCTGACCCTGGGTGAAGTTCATTTGCATTTGCTGAGTCCTAATTTTGGTGTTTTTGAGGACTGGTAGCCAAACTTTCCTGTTGAAATTGTCCAGGTGTTTGTGGATTTCAATGGCTTCCCTGTGCATTCTGACCTGATAGTTGTTGGCATTGTCCAGAATTTCAGTGTTTCAAATAGCATTTTGTGCCCAGGTTATTTAATAACATGCTCTGCTACTGCTGATTTTTCAGGCTGGCCCAGTCTGCAGTCTCTCTTGTGTTCTTTGATTTGTGTTTGAACACTGCATTTTGTGGTCCCTATGTAGACTGTTCTACCCTGCCCTGGTGGCGCAGTGCTTAAATGCCTGTACTGCAGCCACTCACTCATAGACCACAAGGTTGTGAGTTCAATACCAGCCAGGGCTGAGGCTTGACTCAGGCCTGCATCCTTCCGAGGTCGCTAAAATGAGTACCCAGATTGTTGGGGGGCAATCAGCTCACAGTTGTAAACCGCTTAGACATCCCATGCGCGATATGAAGCAGTATATAAATGAAGCTGCTTTGCTTTGTTCTACAGCTGCACAGTATGCGGTAAACTCCTGCAGCCATGAGAGGGTCTCTCCTAACCTTCACTAAGTGCAGCATTTGCTGGATGTTTTGGTTGGTCTGTAGATCACTTGGAGGTTGTGTTTCCATTGATGTATGGTCATCAGTTTCCCTATTCTGTCTGTAACTTCTTTGATGTATGTATTCCAGTTGGGTGGTTGTTTTTCTTCACTCCTGTGTTTTTTTTCTGGGTCTGGCCACTCTTCTGATGTCTGAGATGGAGTAACCATTAGCCTGCAATTATGTGGGCAGTTCTGAGCAATGATGGGCAGCTATTTACATAGCTTAGTGCTGTGCCACCCACTACTGCTGCTGCCATGAGTTGATCCTTCTGAGGCCAGAAATGAGGTGCCCAGAATTGATCACATGGCTGGGCACCTCATTCTGACTTCAGAGGAGTAACTCATGCCAGTAGAAGTGCAATTGTTGGCACAATGGGATACACTGTTAACAGCTGCTTGGCATTGATCTGGAGGGCTTTGTGTTTTCTTGGAAGATTCACAGCAAAAGGTGAGTTTGAAAATCTGTGTTAAGGATGGTATAAGGTGGATTTGATGCTAAACTGGCTAAACATCATCCAGACAGTTCACACCAGGATTGGAGATTGGGCCCTGTGTTGTCTGGACTCATTACCATGAGGATTTGGGGCAGGGCCAGGGGAGGAGGATGTGTTATTTGGCCCGTGTGGACAAGGGCAACACCCAGGATCATCCGAAGTGTCACATATTCTCCAATCCTGTCCTACTTAGTACAGCATTACTGGCTAGGGAATGTGATTAGGAGAGGGACAATATGGAGAGAGAAAGACATGGATATTTGTAATATGATCCTGCCCTTCCCATAAGGTCCTCTTTAGTGTTATTGAAGCTTCATAGGACACAGATCTCACCCTAGGAATATTTTAATCCTTTTAAAAGGCAAGTGGGTTAAGTTTCCCAATTGCCTCAGTGTAACTACAATTTAAACTGTTGTAACAAAAACTGCAACAGTGCATTGGAATTAGAGGATAAGGTTCATTTTCCATTTTCTGTCAATTTTATTAAAAAAAATAATATAATAAAACTGCAGTTCTCCAGTGCATTAGCTGCAGATGAAGCAAAATATAAAACTGTCAAAAATCAATGCACAGCTGTATGCTAAAGACTCCGTAGCAATCAAAGAGAGTTTTGCTTTTAATTTGTATTGTTCATTTTGTATTCACTGACCTGAATAAAATTCGTTAGCCCATGGATCCAGAACATTTACAACTTCACTCGAGAAGGTGAGAGGAGCTTTACTGTCAATCTAAAGTGAATTGTAAGCCCATTTAGCTGAAGCTGTAAACTGAATATTCACTGGTTCTACAAATGATAGATTATGTAAACATTAATCTTAAATATCAACAACAACTTGAAAAAATATGACCCGATTGTCCTTTAAAATCCTTGTGAAGATTCAGCTTGTGACAGACAAAAGTATTACAGATCTGACACTCAGAGATAAATTATGAAGAAGTAGGACTTTACCAGATGTTTTCCCATGTTGATATTTGGTTGATAATTACAGTGGTAAGAACACTTGTGTCATTTAAAAAAAAATACACCCAGGGCTGAAGCAAAGCTTCTCCTAATGCTGTGGCCTACAGGCTTCGGGACTTGCAGTTCCACCCCTAGAACAGTCTTTGCTTAATAGATCCCAATGCCCTCACAAAACCTGCCTCCAGATATCTCATATTGTTCTGCACTTTTGATCTTGACTTTCTTCCATCGTTATTGCATAATAGCGCTGGTGCTGCAGTGATTAAATGCTTGTATTGCAGCCACTCACTCACAAACCATAAAATTATGAGTTGAGTACCAGCCAGGGACTGGCTTGTTGATTTATTTATGGTTGTGTTGTATTAGTAGAGATCATGTGCTAGAATGCCAGGCATCCATCCATCAGCCACCTCCGTCTGGAACTTAGCAGAGCTGAACTCATCACTCTGGTATGCAGCTCCTTGTAGTTTCAAGCAGTTTGCCATTAATCCAGTCCAGAACAGAGAGTCCATCATAAGAAGGTTTTTATTCATGATTACATAGTAAAGAGAAAAACTATATACATATCCATCATGCAGGTATGAAGAACTTGAACACACACACACAGAAACAGTGCATAATTTGTAAGAACAAAGCAGGCTCTTAAGCCAAACCCCAAACTCATCCCATGGGTGGATACCTCCATAGACAATTTGCTGAATAGCTTCTAACCCAGCCTCTAACTGTGAGTCATGTGTCATATGATCCTGGTTCCCAGACAACAAAAATGATCTTATTGTTTAGATGCTATCTATCTGTTCCCAGACACTGATCTTGTGTGAAATTGTTTACACTAGCCACCTGCAGGCTCAAACTCTTTTCAGTAGAAATTTCCCCACATCTGTACACTTCCACTTTTGACTATATATCCCAACACTTCTAACATGGCTTGCATCCTTCCGAGGTTGCTAAAATGAGTACCCAGTTTGTTGGGGGCAATTGGCTTACACATTGTAAATCACTTAGGGAATGCTTAAGTGCACTGATAAGCAGTATAGAAATGTACTTGCTATTGCTATTTCTATTTCTGATATACATAAGAAGAAGAAAAGGAATAGAGCATGAGTTTTTTTTTATTAAAAACTCCAATTATTTAGTCAGGTACAAACAAACACTTGGCAATTATCTAGTTATAGAAAACCCAGGTAAGCTTTTCTGCTACAAAAAATATGCATTCTTCCATACCATTTCTTATTAAGCAGTTCACCACCCCTCAAAATGTTGTATAAATGACTAACCATGATAACAAGGGTGCTTTTGAAAAGCAAAAATAATAAGAAGTTTTATAAATCTCTGGCAGTCACATTCCTGCAGCTTATATTTGCCTTTGACTTCTTAAGGGATGGTAGCATAGAAAATCTAATAGAGTATGAATTATAGTTGTTGTTTACTTGTTTACAGTAGCTATTCTCCAAAGGGCTTCAGGGAGGAGAATGCTAGTGAAAATAATGTAGGAAGGAGTGAATCAAAGCTAAAAATTATACAAAGAACCCAGAGGCACACGTACAAATACCAGATGAAAGATCAGTCCATCTTATTGCTGAGCTCTGTGTGGAGAAAATAGGAAGTTATAAAAGATAATTTGGAGTGACAGTATGAGGGATCTTATCAAACATTGCCTGAAAGCCATTGGGAGGGTTTCCCACCACCTGAACTGTGCAGAGTAATGGGATTGTATGCAGCCAAGATATCTGGATGCAGAAAGTATGTCAAACAGAAATTACTTGGATAAAAGGAGTTCTTCACCCCAGGAGAATGATTCTAAAAGTGACTGATTAAGTCTTTCATGCCTTGAGTTTCACCTCTAGAATGGTCTTTGTTTAATATAGATACCAGTGCATTCACAAAGCTTATCTCCAGATATCTCATACTGTTCTGCATTTTTGCACCTGTACTTTTTTTTCTGATTATTGTACAACCTGAGTGGGTTTATTATTGTTTTGGGTATAGTGATGGAATGAGGAAAATAGATGGAATAGATAAAAACATGGAGCTATTCTTATAATTGGAGAGCCAGCATGGTGTTTGAGTGTTGACTCAATTCCCAGTTTGGTCATGAAATCCACTGGGTGACCTTGTATCCTCTCAGCCTCAGGGGAAGGCAATGCCAAACCTCCTCTGAACAATCTTGCCCAGAAAACTCTGTGATAGGGACGCCATAAGTCTAGAAGGGAAACATGATTAAAAGGGAATCAACAACAAATTCTTATAATTAGATTGGCAATCCTATACCTCCTTACATGTCAGTCACAGTCCTGTGTTTCTGAGCAGGTGTTCATAGGATTTCATTGTCATTCTGACTCAGCTTTGAGCATATGCAGATGGTTTTTCCCTCAACGCTGAGAAATAGTTGAAGCATTGCATCATGTGCAAAGCTGATACGAGCAAGGAGATTTTGATGGTGTGTTTATATAAGCATCCCTTGGGCATCTCTGAAGTGGTGCTAGTTATACTGGGTTAAATCCATGATCTATCTTCTCTGAATGGAAGTGCCCATTTGCAGAAGGTGCCTCCACTCAGTTTTTAGGTGTGTGCTTCTTTCCTCTTAAAACAGTTCTTCCCTTGACCTTCTGAGTACCATTTTCGGGGACCTGGAGGAGCTCTCATTGGGGCAAGAGGAAAGGGATGTCCAGCACATCTATATATGCCAGCCAACCTACTAAGTGCATTCTTCTCCATGTAATTTATTTGCTTATATATTTATCATGTTACATACATACACTATGTGTGTGTGTGATTTTCTAGCTGTTCACAAAAAAACCCCAAAAATAAAAAGCAACCACTCCAATATATAAAAGACAAAATCAACAATCAAACAAAACTAGGAAACAGAAGCTAATCCAGCAAAATACTGAACATGGAATATCAGAAATTAAAGACCTTCTGAAAAAGAACAATTTCCAGTTTTCTTCAGAGGTATGGGAAGGAGGGGTACAAAATGCCACCCCCCTCATTCAGTGGGCTACCTTGGAAAACATGGTGCTCCTGTTGAGGCCAACTGAACTGCCTAGTGGTATATCAAGTGAAATCTCCCCAGAATATCTTAATTGTGAGGATAAGAGAAAGCTAATGTACAAGGACAAAAGAATCAGAAACTGGGGAGCTTCCAATGGAACCCACAGAAGAAATTGTAGTATTCATAGGCTGAGATGTGTTGGACTTTTTTTACTGATAAAATGACCATCCAGAATCCTGTATGGCAATTACCAATGTGTAATCTGGAGTTACATGCTCCAAATTACACACTCTCAACTGTTACATGCTCCCTATGTAGCCCCTGGTTTAGTTCCCCTGTCACTTGGAAAGCAGTGTGCTGCTGTTCCCATCCACCCCTCCCATGCAATTTCCAGCATGAGAGGAAAGTGTGACAGTCACCCTGTTTCTTTCTGTCCCCATTGATTGCAGTGGCTGCTGCCCAGAAAGTGGGGATGGGAAAGGGGTTGATATGGACTTCACTTTGTAGCACCATACCTATGGCACTTATACATACATAGAGACCATACAGGATCTCCCAATTATCTTGAAGCCTGTATCCAAGAACACATTCCCTCAAATAATCAATACAAGGTATATTAGGCCCAGAATAAATTGGAACCCATTGCAAATGCTTCATAATTGCTGAAAGGTAAGAACATGAGTCCTGCTGGATAAGACCAAAGGCTTATCTGGACCAACATTCTGTTCTAATGGTGGCTAAACAGGTGCCTCTGGGAAGCCCACCAACAGGACACAAGGGCAACAACATCCTCCTATTCTTGTTCTCCAGCAAATGGGATACATAAGTATACTATCCCTGATACTGGAGGTAATATATAAGTACTAAGAAGAGTGGCCATTGATTGATTGTTGTTGTTGTTGTTGTTGTTGTTGTGTGACTTCAAGTTATTTCTGACTTATGGTGACTCTAAGCTGAACCTATCATGGGGCTTTCTTGGCAAGATTTGTTCTGAGGAGGTTTGCCATTGCCTTGAGGCTGAGGGCATGTGACTTACCCAAGGTCACCTTGAGGGTTTCATGGCCATGCTGGGAATTGAACCCTGATCTCCAGAGTCATTATTCAACACTCAAACTACTACGTCACATTCTTCGTGAGTTTGTCCATATAATGTGTTGCCAGCAGGCAAAGCTATCCCTATCCAGACAAGACTACATATAAGATGGAATATACAGTTGTTCAAAGGGTCTCTTGTTTCTTTTCATCTTTGTATTTCCCATCTCCCTGTATGCTTTATTTGTTTTTCTTTGATTTTTTTTCCTTAGCCATCTAAAGTGTTGTTTTTTGTCAGAAATGTGGGATATGAATTTTATAAAGAAGTAAACAGTCTAGCATATAAAAAAAGGGAAGTAACATATGTCAATTGGCAAGCCATGGCACTCTGTGCCAGTTGAAATATCCAAACCAGTTTGAAAAGCAGTTGCATGCGGCATGAATGTTAATGGCCTCGGTCTCCTATATCTCCATTTAGAAGTAATGTACTGTACTGTTAGATGTTTCAGTGTCTAGGCACACCTGAGACCCAGTGCTTCTTGTTTCAAATTTTTCAGGTTTTGGAAAGTATCTTTTCAGTATATTTTTCAAGTATTTCTCCTATGCAATAACATGACCTACAGGTTAAACATCAACAGCATGTTATCTATTTAGGGTTTTCTCTGTGTGGAAACAAAAATAAAAACAGACAAGGGCCAAGTTTCCTATAAATCTTGTCTCCACTGAGAGATTCAGAATTATGAGTTACTTTTAAAAAATGTATAACTGTTTGTTTTCCCCTATGGAATGGGCCTTTCATGTACTGTGTTTACATTTTTTGCTGATATTTTGATTTGTTTTGATTTGCTTTCATTTCTATGGATTGCTTAATTATATTTTTAACTTTATGACATGTGGTGTAATGGTTTGAGTGTTAGATTATAACTCGAGAGACTAGGGTTTGGTTCCAAGATTGGTAATGAAACCCACTGGGTAACCTTGGGCAGGTCACATGCTCTCAGTCTCAGGGGAAGGCAATGGCAAACCTCCTTTGAATAAATCCTGCCAAGAAAACCCAATTATATGGTAGGTTGTAGGTAGGTAAGCTGGAAATGAATTGAAGGCACACAGCAACAATAATATGTTTTTTAACTATATATGTTTTAACTTTTGTAAACCAAATTGAGTCCTAGACTGGAAAAAAAGGTAACATAACAATCACATAACAATAACAATTGCAATAACAGCAATAAATTAATAATTAAATTTTTATTAATTGTTATTAATAGTAATTCTCCATAGGTTTGCATTAACAGCCAGAGAGGAAATATCAAAATGTGGAGAAAATTTGGAATTGGAAAAAAAAATTAGAATGCAACAAACAGGATCTTCCTCAATGTGCCTTCTATATATAGAGGAGCTTTCCATGCATTTCAGTACCAAGGACAGTTCTGTGCTTGTATCCCATTGTGGACAGAGCAGAAGGGTGTATAAGCTGCCTTGTACAGTCTGGGTTATTTGCCCATGTAGATCAGTATTGTCTATTCTGACTGGTTTCATCTCCTAAAGGTCTCATGTACAAATCTTTCTCATCACTTGCTGCTCTTTCCTTTAACTGGAGATGTCAGGAATTGAATTCAAGACTTTGTGCATGCAAAGTATATGGTCTATCACTGAGATATGGCCCCTCCAAATACCTTTCACTTCTTGGTAGCTCTGTAATTCCACCAAAGCATTCCTGGAGCTTTTGATCAGTGAATTACTTTCACTGATTAGTGAAGTCATTTTTCAATATACAGTATTTTTGATTTTAGGGACCAACATGATGGTATGTTGGATTGGGACTAGGGAGATCCAGTTCTCAGCTCTCACTGAGCCAGGGAAATCACTTGGTAACTTGTTCTTGTTTATGAGTCTAACCTACCTCCAGGATTGTTGCAAGGAAGGTGTGGAGGAAGAGAGCCAGATCCACTGCTTTGAGCTCACTGAAGGAAAAGTAGCTCATAAATGTAACTTTTGGAACTTTTGGGATTCTGCATATGTATAAAAGTTAGTATACAAATTGTAGTGTGTGTGTGTATGGTGAGGACCAGTGTGGGGTATTTATTTGAGTGCTGGACTAGGATTCTAGGAGACCAGAGTTCAAATCACCACTCAGCCATGGAAACCTTGGGTAAGTCACACTTTCTCAAACTCAGAAGAAGGCAATAGCAAACTCAGAAGAAGGCAATAGCAAACTGTGGAAATCCTGCCAAGAAAACCCTGGGATAGGTTTGCCTTAGGGTCACCATAAACTGGAAATGAATTGAAGGCAACAACAACATCTATTGGGTCTTAAATTGTGATTTTGTCATATTGCAATAGTCAGTAATAGTTGGCCCAATAGAATCTAGAAAGATGTACATTAACTCTCAGTCTAGTCTATCTCATAGGATTTGAGTTAAGCTATTGATTATTTACTAGTAACATGTATAATTTAGCTTTTCTCCTATGAACTCATGTAGGTATTCATGGCTCTCCTTCTCCCCACTTGATCCACACAACAACCTTACAAAGTACATCAGGCTGAGGGAGAATGACTGCCCAAGAGTCATTCAAGTGAGATGGCTAAGAGGCCTTTTGAATCTGGGTGCATCTACATGGTGGAAATAATGCAGTTTAGCTCCACTTTAATGGCCATGGCTCCATCCTACAGAATGCTGGGGTATATAGTTTTGTGAGGCACAAGCACTCTTGCAGAGAAGGCTAAAGATTTTGTAAAACTACAAATCCCAGGATTCCACGGGATGAAGCTACAATACTTAAAGTGGTGTCAAACTGTGTTATTTCTACAATGTAGATGCACCTCCTGTATTTCACAGGTCTCAGTCCAACACGCTAGCCACTACACTATGCTGTCTCTCATTTGGTAAGATAGAAGAGCTCCATGCATATCCTGCTGAGCTCCTTAGAGGGCAAGGAAGGTACAAATGTAATGTATTAGAAAAGAAAAGTAGCATCTCTGTTCTGATTGAAGTGTTCCTACGTTCTTATTGCAAGCTAGCTCATAAACTCTGCTAACTCAAAAGACTTCTGCTGATTACCTCATTCTTATTTTCTCTCTCTTTTATTTCCTTTTCCCCACCAGGGATCAATGGTGAAATGAACCATTACATCTCAGTAATGCCTGTCCCTCACGCTCCTCTGGAGAAGAAACTTGCTATAGTGCACTTGTCTGAAGCTGCCTCTTTCTTCTCATTATGTGTCTCACGCTTTCCTAGCTCCAACAGTTGAACTCTTATTAACTGCTGGTCCTTCTCATTTTATTTCTCACTTCCTCTTTTTAACTGTCTTGTGAGCTCCACTCGCTCATTTAAAGGGTTCTGAATTCCCCCCTCTATTTATCCGGATCTCTGGTGCATTTGCCAAAATTTATTTGCCTCTCTCTTTGAAGGCCGCCACATGCCTTATATAGCCTTAAACAAAGGATGCAGCCTTGAACCAAGTTTGACTACTGGTCTCTCTAGCCCAGTATTTCTATCCTTGGCAGATAATGGCTCTGATTCACTGCCAAGACTGATCTTCTTTGGAGTCATGGATGAGAAGTCTGGCACAGAGCTTGGGAAAGCTTTTATTTACATTTATGTGTATTAAAATGTCATACCCTCCAAAATTCCACAGATGAAAAGACATGTGACCAAGCAACATTATTGTGTGGCCAAGATGGCAAGAGTTATTAATAGAGAAGAACACACCCAAGCTAGGAGAACTTGCAGCAGTTTGCTTTTGACTGAGCCTACTGGGAAGAGCAAGAGTCGAACCTCTCCTCTCCTCACCCCAGGTTAAAAGAGCACAAACTACTTTTATACTTTGAACTCGGTTTGCAGAAACTGAAGTAAGCTGAAGACAAGAGAGGAAAGTGGGAGGAGGAAAGAAAAACTGGAACTTTGAAAAGCAATAGAAAAAATGGGATAATAT
>CM034708.1:195775593-195799260 GCA_020142125.1 Phrynosoma platyrhinos
CGCTTTTTCTTTTTCTTCCTTTCTCTCAAAGCTAGTCCATGAGACAATAGCTTGCATGCCAAAAGAGCTGGCTCTTGAGATAGGAAAGATTTCCCCTTAACCAGAATTTCTCCCCTCCTTGCCTAACCACACACCCTGACTGTTTTCAAGCTTCTTCATATGCTTTCCATTGTGTGTTTTTTTCTTTTAAGAAGAAACATTTGCATACTTAGAAAGCAGTGTCAAATGTACACCAGGGAGAGATTTGCTTTTGTTGTCCTAACTCGTTTGATTCCCAAAATGAATTGTTTTCAGAGCTGCCATGGCTCAATGCTATGGAATTCTAGGATGTGTCATTCTGTGAGCTATTTAACCCTTTCTGCCTGAGAGGTCTGATGTCACAATAAACTATAAATCCCAGGATTCCATCAGATGAAGCCATAATGGTGAAAGTGGTGTCAAACTGCATTAATTCTGCAATCTACTCTTGCCCTTTGAACTCAGTTTGCAGCAAAGGACAAAGAGGGAGAAGAGGAGAGACCAACTAGGTCATTTTAAAAGCAGTTGAAAAAGTGGGATGACTGAAGTTTAATCAAGACTGTCCTTGCCAAATTGGGATAGATGGAGAGCATGTTCCTAGAGTAGGCACAAACCCAACATTGCTGAATTTTCTGCCATTTTCTTGCTCAGTATCTGGTCACCATTGTCCATGGGGAGATATTATGGTGGCTCTATGCTGCTATGACTGTTTCTCATTATTCCTGTCCAAAGCTTAGACAAGTTACTGCTTTGTTTTATTAATTTTATTTTTATCCCATCCTATCTCCAACCTGGGACGCAAGGTTACATTGGGTTCCAGCTTCCAGATTCTTTTTAAAGTCTTGGTCCTCCCTTTTTCAGTGCAATGGCATTTAACTAGAGAATCTGGGAGCTATAGTCCAAAAAAGTGTTACAAACTCTCTTCCTATCACTGCCAAGGGCAGCCATAACATTAGCTGGAGTGAAGTTAAGACCTCATCTCAGACAAAGAAGGCTACCAGTGGGGCAATGAGGACTGTCCACTCCTCAACTCCCCAGCTATTCCACTCTTCTTGGTGACCCTATCCAACCTTAGAGATGTAAATCTTTGTAAATTTCATTCCTATGGATGACTTCGCACAAGCTCTCAATTTCAGGGTAAGCTAATGGCAAACCTCCTCTGGACAAAATCTTGACAAAAACAAACAAACAAACAAACAAAAACAATCTACAATAGGGTTTGACCCTAAGCCTTAGGGTCTCCATAAATTGGAAATGACTTGAAGGTACCACCAACAACACAAGGCAATAATAAATAATCTTTTCATTTTTTCTCCTTGCTGTAACAAAGTAATCCAAAAGAGTGCAGTTTTTCAAGACTATTCATAGTTTAGTATTTATTGTGTACCAAGAAAAATATGCTCCTTTTTGTGCAGAGAACAGCATTTTCTGTGCAGAAATGTTATTTTCTGTCCAGAGAATATTGTTTTCTGTGCGTGAAACCAGAATAAATCCCAAACTGTAAAGATTCTCATCTATCCAGGATCCAGAGTTTCCTGTTACCTGAAAATCCTCCCTTTCTCCCTCTCCCTTTCTTTATCCCTCTCCCCCCTTTCTCTCTTTTTATAATTTTTAAAAGATGTTTGAATATTATTTCTCTCCTTGCCAATCCATCCTGGGTCTCTTAAACTAACTTGCTACCTCAGATATGGTGGAAGATACCATTCCACCACCAATTTTGGAGTAAGACTGGATTGCCAGTTCAACCAGCAGTTGTATTTGGAATAGAAACGGCACTGACTTGTTCTCAGGCAGCATAATCTCTAACTACTGGTCACTCATTTGCTTAAGCAAGCAGGTGAAGAAGTAAGGAGAAGCAGCAGCAGATCTGGGGGCTGGTGGAAATCCTCAGCAGGTGTCCAGCTATTCCAAGCTTTTGTTTGTTCACCTTCCTAAATTGTGCACTGTGGGAAGCACTTGAAGAAAATGAAAGCTCCTGTGAGTTCAAAATACCCATTCAACTCAAGAAGCTGCCTAGCTGAATGCCTGTATGATTCACAAACTTGGCTTTTCACTTTTTAATCAGCCTCTTCAAGTGCCTGGTAATTCTGCTGGATCTTTCTTATTGATGGCACCATTTAACCACTCTCACGGCTGAAGGCACAGCAGAATTATAAGCAAGGAGTTTGCCCGTTGCATCTCTGGACCAAACAGTTATTTGCCTTCTTTTAATTAGGAGAGATGGATGAAACAGGATGACTCATGCAAAAACAATGGGAGCAGGTTCTTCTAGCACTGGGCTCAAATGCCCTACAAATGTCTGAAGTAGCACATTTGCAAGGCATAAAAGCAGATCTCATTTTAAGAAGGATATAAACAAGTTGGAGCAAGTTCAAAGAAGGGCAAAAGGATGATAAGAGGTATGGAGAACAAAACATAGGAAAAGTTGAAGGAACTGGGCATATTCAGCTTGGTGAAGAGAAGGTTGAGGGATGACATGATTATACTTTTTAAATACCTCAAGGACTGTCAGGAGAAGAGGAGGAAAACCTGTTCTCTGCTGTCCCAGTGGGTAGGACGAGGCCTAATGGTTTTGATTTACAGGAGGGTAGATTTTCATTGTGAGAGCCAGTGTGGTGCAGTGGTTTGAGTGTTGAACTATGACTCTAGAGATCAAGGTTCAGTTTCTTGCTCAGCCATGGAAACACATGGGGTAACCTAGGGCAAATCATACTCTCTCAGCCTCAGAGGAAGGCAAAAGCAATCCCCCTCTGGACAAATCTTGCCAAGAAAGCACCATAATAGATTCATCTTAGGTTTGCCATTAATTGAGAATTACATGAAGGTACACAACAAGAACAAATTTTGATTGTACATTATAATAATAATAATAATTTTTATTTATAACCCGCCCCTCTGCAGAGCAATCGGGGCGGGGAACAGCAAGGTTAAAACAAAGCATAATTAAAACATTCCCTTCCCCTTCCCGCAACCCCCTCCCCCCCGCCCCATCCCCTTAAAATAAGATTAAACCATGAATTGAATTAAAAATACAACATTAAAACAAATTAAAGGACCTTCATGACAGTAAGAGTAGTTTGGCAATAAAATCATTTGCTTAAAAAGATGGTGGGGTCTCAGAAAGAGGCTGGACAACTACCTGCTGAGAATGCTTTAGCTAGAGATTCCTCATTGTGCAGGAGGTTGGTTTTTCAGGGGCCATGAGGCCCCTCCAATACTACGATCTTCTCACCGATTTGAAGAGAGGAAAAGGAAGAAATTGTGAAGCATGTTAGAGCTCTTTAAAGTTCTACCTTGTCCTTTTGTGGTGATTACCTCTTCTCATCCAAAATGCTGATTGACGTGAGGCATTCTGGAAAATATGAAATGGTAGCCACAGTCACCATTCCCCCATCATCATCCCATTCATCATCATTGACCAGATGGGTTGAGGCTGATACAAACTGGGATCTAAATATATCTGGGGGACCACAGGCTGACCAGCCATGTCTTAACACTTGCCTGTACTAAAACTATTATTTTCTTACATGCTAGAGTGAAATAGTGCACCAATTTTAGTTTAGTAAATAAAAAAAAATACAATCCTTCCAATATACTAGGTTTGGAAAATACATTTTATTCTTTCACCAGAATGTGTCTCTAATCAGTCCTGATTTGTTGTGGTCCTTGGGCCCTCTCAGTGGGTTTTCACCTCTTTTCCTTCCTAATTTAGAAGAAGTGGAAATGCCAATTGACAATTCTCTTAGGTTATGTGGGATCCTCTTGAACACTCTTTGCCAAGATAGTGCTGCTAGGCTTATGGAATCCCTAGAGGTTTTAGGAGACTGATAAATGCCCAGCTTTGCCATCCTCAAAAGCCACCACTGTTTCTGATGCACTTGTAATGCTTTCCTTGTTCTTTTTGTGTCAACAGAACCCAAGAAAAAGAAAAAAGAAGGCAAGAAACAGGAGAAGATACTGGAATAGAGAAGCTGTGCCAGGCAGCATGAACATGGGATTTCCTCGAATGTAATTGGTTAACAAGTTTCATTCACACCTAGGCATTTTATCCAGAAGTTATGTATAGCTTAATTGTACAGTAGGAAGAAATAAACATGCAAATGCACTCTTTCTTCTTTTTTATTTTTTTATTCTAGTACAGGCTCCACTAACATGGCACCTTTCAGTTGGGTTGGATTACAACTCCTACCCTCCCCAATGTGATAGCTGGGGATAATGGGATTTGTAGTATAGCACATCTAGAATGTCCTAGTTCATGGAAAGCTGCACTAGAATTTTCAGTATATACTCTTAACCTTTGTAGAAACTTTTGTAGAAAAGGCAGAAATGTCATTTAGAACATGAGTGCTGTGGTAAATGGAAAAAGCATAGGTTCATTCCCAAATCCCCCATTCCTTCTTTCAGAGTCCAGTCTTTTAAGGCTTGGGTCTGCATGCTAAAGACAGGGTTGGTGACCTACATGGAATTCCCAAGTTGTATTCTATCAAGGTTCTATGATGTCACAATGATCTGTTCAGATGCTGCACAGCCTGGCCACTTATGTGTAAAACAGACCCCCACACCTCTTTTTATGTTTTTTTAAATAGTAAGAGTGGGTCCCTATCCCCAGAATGTATCTGCACTGAAATAACTAACTTGGCTGTAATTTACACCTTTTAATAAAACAATTTAAGGCTCTAGTCTATAATGCTTCTTATGTGCTTCCTGGACATATATTCCATTCAACACAATGGAATTAATGTATGGTAAGTATCCAAGATCCTGAAGAGTAAGGATATACAGCATGTTCGCCCCATTGCAAACTGCATTGATTTCAATGGATGCACATGCACACAGCCCTGGGAGAGCTGCTGTGCACATGTGTGCCACCATGATTTTTTTCATCCATGAGGGGGTCAGGAATGGAACTCCCACAGATAAAAAGGGTTCACTATACAACAGAGCACTAAAGTTAGAATTGTCCAAGTCTATGTATGGATGCAAGAGCCAACAGTAAAGAAAGCAGACAGAAAGAAAAATAATTATTTTGAGATGTGGTGCTGGAGAAGAGTGCTTAGGATACTGTAGACTGCCAAAAAGACAAACAAAATGGGTCGTTGAACAAATCAATCCTGAAATCTCATTGGAAGCCAAGATTAATAAATGGAGGCCATTGTACTTTGGCCACCTAATGAGAAGAAATGGATCACTAGAAGAGGCAATAATGCTAGGAAAGGTAGAGGTAGAAGAAGAAGAGGAAGACCACATGCCAAATCAATATGCTCAATCAGGGAGGTCATGGACATGAATTTGCAAAACCCGAGCAGATAAGTACAGGATAAGGATTCTTGAAGATATCTCAACCACAGGGTCACCATAAGTTGTGATTGACTCAAGGGCACCTAACAACAGCACCTAACAACAACAACAAACAACAACACAATGTATCCAAGTACGTTTGTAGCAAAGATTTTGCATTCTCTCCCCAATAAACTGTGTTACTAAAGCTTAAGGACATGCTCTATTTTTAAGATGGGATTATTTGGTGTCAGACATTCTCCCAGGCTGCTGTAATTCCATGTTGATACTATTTGACAGTAGATGTAGTAGTTTATAGTCCATATTCTTAAACCACACTCATACATAAACACATAATTGTAAGCAAAGCAAGGTCTACCCCCTAAAACTCTTGCAAAGTCCATCTAGACAAGAACCCTTTCTGTGATGATGATCAGCTACAGATGAACACTCAGAAATTGTTCATGGTCAGGACAGTCAGTCCCTGTTATTTGGTATTGCCACTACATAGTTTCTGTCTTTAAAAAGATACATGTTTCTGGAAATGCTCTGCCAGGTATTGACTTGTATAAAGCCTCTCTAGGGTCTTCTGTTGAAATATTGATGGCAGCTGACATTTCAAAACAAAACAACAGGCATACCTCACATGAAAGAACATAAGGTGAGCCATTTTTCAGGTTGGCTGCAATGTTTCTCTAGCTATCCATTGTGGCAGAATGGTAGGTTATTTTTAGGGGTGTACTTCACTAATATTGTTCTTGAAGGAAGCACTGAATACTTGAACATTTTTTTCTCACTGGGAGGCAGTCTTTATATAGTGCACAGTTTTTGAAGACTACTTGGAGTTTCAGACTTATTCTGTGCAAAATTCATGTGCTGTATTTTTCACAAAATTTTCTAAATCCACACATGGTATTTTTGTACAGAAAATGTTGTTTTCTGTACAAGAAAAAACATTTTATGTGTAGAAGATAAGACTTTTGTGTAGAAAATGCTGTTTTCTGTGCAAAGATGCCACATGCAATTTTGCACAGAATAAGTCTTGAACTGTGAATATTCCTGTTAGTCCAGAATTCTTCTCACCATGGTTTCTCAATACTGGAGACATCTTGGCGATAGGGGGGAAGGTATTACAATTTTCAAAAAATGTTTTTAACATTCTTTCCATCCTTAATATTTTCCTCAACATACTAGGGACTAATAACAGATTTCCCCCATGGTTTCTTTCTTATTTGGAAACTGAATATGAATCACTAGCTGATAGTCCATGGATCAGCACTCATTCATGGACCACCACTTATGTAGCACTAGATTACATAAGTTACATTACTAGATTACATAGAAACTTTTCAAAAGGTTTTTGAAAATATGTTAGACTTTTTCCAAATGACACCTTCAAAGGAGTGGTCCCTCCCACCAAATGTTGAATTAAATTTCTCAGAAAATGTACCCCAAATCCTTGAAAGTAGCTACAAAATTACTCTCAAATATTAGCGATGTCTAGAAATTACCTCAGTACATCATATTCCTCCATGACCATATAGTTGATACCTTGAAGGGCCCTTTCTGTCATCACACCTTGAACCTATAATATCTCTTGGCATAATAGTATAGCAAGTGCTGGTATTACAATTCCTTAGATGCTGTTGTGATCACAACATAATACCCACTTTATTGTGTGCTAGGATACAAGTTTCCTGGGCTGCTCTTCTTTTCCATCTGTCTGTGGCTAGAGCAATAGCTGTCAGAAGCTGTCAGAAGCTGTTGTGAATTGTGGAACACAAAAGGTAGGGGAAAGACACAGGAGACTTTTTTCTAGTCTTCATCTATCAGAGTACTAGGACATCCTCCATTTTATTCAATGCATGTGTACTGGGTGAGAGCCAGTGTGGTGTAGTGGTTTGAGTGTTGAACTACTACTCTGGAGATCAGGGTTTGATACTCTGCTCAGATATGATAACCACATGGTGACCTTAGACAAATCACTCCCTCTCAGCCTCAGGGGAAGGCAATGGCAAACCTTCTCTGAACAAATCTTGCCAAGAAAACAGCATGACAGGTTTGCCTTAGGGTTGCCATAAGTTGGAAATGACTTGAAGGCACACAACAACAACAACAACAAATATGTATTGGTTACCCCACTTTATCCTCATAATAACCATGTGAAATAGGCTTCCTCAGACAGTGATTGACACAGGGTCAATCAGGGAATTTCATGGCTGATCAAGAATATGATCTTCGTCTTTCTGGCCAAAGTCCATCATACTAACCGGTTTTGTTTTTGTAACTGTTGGATGGCTGTCATCTGATCTTAATAAAGTGGATATTATGTTATGCTCTTGAGAAAGCAATGGGAAAGCAATGGTTCCACAGATATTGTTGGTCTATAACTTGTATTGGTAGGTAAACGTGTTAATTTGAACAGGCATTTGGTGATTTAAGGGACTCTGGAGAAATATCTTTGGCAGTGTATGTGCGTTGTATTTTCAGTGTCATTGTCATGGTTTTAAATGGTTTTATATTATTTTAAAATATTAGTATTTTAATATGTTAATTTAATATAGCCAAGAAAGCCCCATGATAGATTTGCCTTAGGGTTGCCATAATAATATTATAATAATAATAAAATTTATTTGTATACCGCCCAACAGTTTCCCAATCCGGGTGGTTAACAGCATAAAATACAATACAAAACATTCCCTCCCGCCCTTAAAACAGTATTAAATTATTACAATTTAAAAACAGTCTCTATAATATTAAAATCAACTACTTACAATTTCAATAACCCCATGAGATGTTTGAGTTTTACATATATAGTGAGGGAGCCAGTGCCACATAATGTCCAAGATACAGCATACAGACAACCCGAGGCCGGCCATCTATTCTGGAAAGGCCTGCCGGAAGAGATCCATCTTGACAGCCTTTTTAAAGCTATCCAAAGATGTTAACTGACGGATCTTGTCCGGCAGGCCATTCCAGAGTCTGGGGGCAAGGACAGAAAAGGCTCTCTGAGAGGTTGCCGATAATCTAGCTCTTTTTGGTTCTAAAAGTTTCCTCCCAGAAGAGCGGAGTGCGCGGGGAGGATTGTACGGGAGGAGGCAGTCTCTGATATAACTTGGGCCCAAGCCATTTAGGGCTTTAGGTCATAAGCTGGAAATAACTTGAAGGCACACAATAACAATAATAATGTGGGAATTTATTTAATTATTATTATTATTATTATTATTTAACACATGTACCTCATTTTAATTCATGCTGTGAGCCACTTTGGGTCCCACTAAGAGATAGGTGGAATATAAATTAATTTTAAAAAGTAATCTACAACATTGTCTATGATGGCTGGTTCCTGGAAGTTGCAGTGTAACAACTGTATAACCACACAATTCCTATGCCAGTTAATAAAGCTATACATCCACAGACTTAAATGGCTGCCTACATTTTGAGCTACAAGATTTGTCAAAAAGACCTTGCACATTTCATTATGCATTGACCATTACTGCTAAGAATTAAATCTACTTTCCCCAGCATTCCAAAATGTTCCTTTCTCTAGAAGTCCAAATCAGACAGGATAGAATTGAATATATGTGTTGTCTCATTGGGATATCCTTGTACAATTCTCTAAGATGAGGTAGGCAACATGTGGCCCCTAAAGTATACCCTCCAACTGTCTCAAATTGGTAGGAACAGTCCCAATTAATCCTCTGACATCCCCTTTTTTTTGGCTCCTTTTCAAATATCTGTTTCTCTTTCCTTGTCCCACTTCTCCTTGGCTTGCTTCAGCTGTTCTAAACTGAATGCAAAGTACAAAGAACTTTGCACTCACTAAACTGAGCAGGGGAAGAGAGGAGAAGGGGGAGTGGAATCTTACCCATCCGAGTAAACTCAGAGAAAAGCAAACTGCTGCAGATTCTTTCCTAGCTTGTCTGTCCTTCATTAATCAAATTTGCCTTCTTGACCACACTCTGATGTTTCTTGACTACAAGCACCCCAGTTTTGATTTTGCACAGAATAAGTCCTGAATTGTGAATACCCTTCAAACACTGGAAATACCCTTCAAAGTAACCATGCATGACTTTTATGCAGAATAAATCCTCAATTACATTATTTTCTGTGCAGAGAAAAAATCATTTTCTATGAGGAAAAATAATATTTCAACATAAAAATATTATTTTTCCTCACAGAAAATGCTGTTCACTCTGCAGAAAAGGCTGTTTCCTTCACAGAAAATACTTCTGTCACATACAATCACATTCAAATTTTACACAGAATAAGTCCAGAACTGCAAAGATTCTTGCCAGCCCAAGATTCTTTTTGCCAGGGGTTTTCAATGCGGAAAACATGTTTTTCAACCATTTTTGGAATATTTTTGAATATTTTTTCCATCCCTACTTGGATCATCATTAGAGACTGGGTGGATTTGCTGCTCTTCCTGCTACCTTGAAATGCTACCAACAGCAGGGGCTGTGGAAAATTTAATTTACTCAAGATACTAGAGTTTATGATCTCAATAGTGTGTAAAACTACATTTCCCAGTATCCTTCATACTGCCAAGGAAACATCCTAGAATATATCTTTGCTTTACAATTCTAGCACTTTTATCCTACTTTAACTGTCATTGTTCTATTTCATTCCTGAATAGAATATCATATAGACATCATATAATGCCAATCTTTAAAAAATGACACTGACAGTCAACACATTTCCAGTTTGAATTGAAGGTGCTTGTGATGACATTTAAAGTCCTAAATCTATTGGGACTTCAATACATGATGGAGCGCTTTCCCCCACATGTGCCTACCGGGGCTTAAGGTCTGCTGTGGAGGTTTCTCCATGTCTCACCAGTGAGATCAATACATTGTGTTGGGACATGAGAGAGGGTTTTCTCAGCTATGGCACTTCAGCCATGGAATGCCCTCCCCCTGGCCTGACTGGTGCCAACATTCAGTTCATTTATGTGACAAGTTAAAACAGGACTGTTCATCAAGGCCTTTGGGCCCCAGTAATTCAACCCACATACTTCTTATAAATCTTTTATATCTGTATTTTAAAACTCACTATGTTAATATGTTTTTAGCTTATTTAAATTATTTTACTGTTTTTTAAAATGCTTGAAACATTTGGATGCTATTTGTAAGGCATCCTGAGATCTTTTAATATAGGGCAGGAATTAAATATTTTAATGAATAAAGTAATTAATCCTGGGATGTATGGATTAGCTATAGGCTTAGAATTTTCTGAATCACCCTGAAAAGCACTTGAAAAAGTTCTCTGGCATGGAATTTGAAGGACCTCTCACAAAACTACAAATTCCAGGCTTCCATAGGATGGTGCTGTGGCAATGAAAGTGGGATCAGACTGCTGTTGTGATACATAGGTACATTTCTAGCCACCAAGGAGAAAGAGACCCTTGCTCAGGGGTCTTCATCAAGATTTCCCCATGAACTGTAGCCCTTCCCTTCCCTTCCCTTCCCTTCCCTGTCCTGTCCTGTCCTGTCCTGTCCTGTCCTGTCCTGTCCTGTCCTGTCCTGTCCTGTCCTGTCTTGGTCCTCCTCCTTAGTGAGATGGTCACTCACTGGGGGCTCAGGGTTTTGCAAGGGATGGGAGAAGAAATACAGATACACTTTATGATGCCTTTTGCCTGTTTTAGTCCTAAAGCATCTCCATGAACAGTCTGGTAAGGAGTGAATTCAACATTTGGAATGAAGAGTATGAACACTATTTTCCACTGGAGGAGCATAATTGACTTTCCAGAACCCAATTCAGAATTAAGTCAGGGGTTTCACCCACCATTACTTGGAAGTCTGGATGCATTTGCAAATTAATGAATTTCAGCTCCACCTTAAAGAATCTTCACAAAAGAACCTTCAGAGGATCTTCAGAAAAAAAGGAACACTGTGTGCTTTAGACCCCTTCATATCCTTTCCTTTGGCCCAAACTTGACATCTCAGTAATCGGGATGGGAGTTCTTTTTCACCAAGTAGAATGAGAATTCGTTTTCTCTTTTTAACCATTTGGCTTTACAACAAGGTCCTGTAAAAAATCTGGACTGCCTTTGCTGCCAAAAAAAGATGAGCTCATAAATTCAGGAGAGATTAATGCAAGGCAAGATGGAAAACATATAACCTGTGCCATGAAATAAATGCTGCATTTTCAATTATTTTCTTGCATAAACACACCATGACAGGCAAGTGATCTGGGCTGCCTTATCAAAGGAAATGTGGAATTTGACTTTGCATTCCTTGATGAGATAGGAGCTCAAGAAGCCCCCAGACTATCTTCAGCTATGAAGAAAACAAACATACTTTAAATAAATGCTTCAGCTCTGCTTCAAGAACATTGCTTTCGATGCAAGTCACTTTATGATGCCTTTTGCAGGCTCCCAGAGGAATGCAGGGGAGAGCTTTCAATTTTTTGCCCACCTAATTATAGACTGATAATTGTCTTAACAGAAATATTCTAGGATTCAAATGTATTCAAAAGGTGACATGCTGCAGCCCAGAAGCTCTTCCCTCTCTGTAGATGTAATGATAGGTACTGTGGGAATTGATCACTTATGGCACACCCTGAGCTAGTCTCCCCAGCTATCTTGATTGCCACAAGTACCAATCCCAAATAAAAATCCCAATTGTTGCATGTGCTAATCCCAAAGGAGTGCAGATAAGCAGGAACTGTAGCCATAGAACCTAGGCAGTAGGCTGATTCCAGGGGAGGAATAGAAGCTGTGGACCCACCACCCCCTCCACTCTGTAGTGATCCCATAAAAGGGATTGCTTATGCCGACAGGGAGCTAGTTGCAGACCACTGGGGAGATCATGATGCTAATGCTTACTCAAGGCTGAAGCTCACAATACAACATAACATTGGGCTGGTGGTTGGCTCTTAGCTTGACCAAGCTGTGTGATTGTTATAAGAATCAAATAGGCTAACTTGCTTCTATCACCTCCAATCACCCCAAAGCTGTTGCTGCTGCTGCTACTGCTGCTGCTGAAGGAAACTGCAATTATGGGATGTAGCATGGATGGAGATGGAGAACACCAGTCTGCAGCTAGTGCTGGGAATGAATGTGTAGAACTTGAGAACCCCCTACTTTGTACACAGGAATTCTCTGGATTCCATTTGGTAAAGATGTTTATAAATCACAGCCTATAACCACCATATCTGTGTATTTGATTGTAACCATCCATCCATCCATTTATCTGAAAGGATCTCTATTTCTGTCTATCTCTGTATCTATCTACCTATTTATCTGGATGGATAAATGATGATATTTATCTATCAATCAGTCTGTCCATCTATCTGTATATTTAGCTATCTATCTATCTATCTATCTATCTATCCATCCATCCATCCATCCATCTATCATCTATCTATCTAAACTATCTACCTATATATCTATGGATAACTCTCACACTCTCTTGCTCCATTCATCTGCTACTTTCTTACCTACTTATCTACCTATTGTTTTTTCCCTTGGCATGGGAGAAGAATTTGAAGCAGTGGTGTTTAACCCTGTGAGCACTGCCACTCACATTGTAGTGAATAGAAGTGAAGCAGAAAAAAAGCCTCAAGCAACTCCTTCACCTTCTGCTTGCATCCCCAGCCATGATGTTGCTTATCAAAGAAACCTGTATGCCTAGTGACAGTTTGCACAGCAACTGCTCTGAAGAGCACAAGGGATGCCAAGGATTCTTGAAGGATTTGGGTTTCCAGTGATTACTGGACTTTTGTCCTCGCCCCTCACACATAGCGGTTTCCCAATAAATAGCCCTTTAATGCAGGAAGAAAAAAAACACCATATATTTTTGTGAATGTACAGGGGGAATGTTTGCAGGAATTCTTTATTTAAGGAATGTTTCTGCCAATGTAAGTCTTTCACAGCAATCTGGGCTAAGATAATAAAAACAGTAACGGTATAATACATTGGGGAGGGAAAATTAAACAACAGGAGCAACCATTAAAACAAAGCTATAAAATTCAGCAAAACCAATAAAACCATCATCAAGGTGCACATTACATACTATGCCCATACAACCTGCTACAAAGTAAACCTCAAAAATTTGACCTCCAGAGTAGGTTCTTTTGCAAGGACATTCAATAGATTGGGGTGCTGTGACTTAAAAGATTATCTCCAGAGCTGACAAAGAACAGTGATTCAATCATAATTTCATGAAGAGATGGTTTTTATAACTGCCTGCCTACCTTGCTTTGTTTCACTGATTCTTTGGCACAATTCCCTAGGAATAAGTCTTACTGAACTCAGTGGGCTTTGTTTCTGATTAGGCATGCATGAGATTGTATAAGTAATCAATGAAATTGAGCATGGGATTCCTTTTCAAAATTTTGAATCTGCTTTCAAATAAAGCCTCTTTGGATTCTGCCCCCCCCCAACATTTTTTTGTATATTTTGCAGCCTGGGAGGATGGGAGTAAAAAGTAACTGAAATGTTCAATATCAAGGACCAGTGGTTTAAGAATGATCACAGCTCTTTTGACCAATGTGCCAGAGTGCTAAGAAGTTCATTTTTGATTATAACTCCTAGAATCCCCACAATAGTGACATTTGAAATGGCTTAGGGGCAAAGCAGGCAGCTCACCAGGAGTAGCCAGAGGCTGCTCCGGCCGTGATCACATTGTGATTGTGCCAGGACTGTGAAGATCACACAGATCACTTCCAAATCAGGCTGCCACCAGGAAACAGATTATTCCACCTTCTTTTTGATCCAATCCAAAGGACTGAATCACAGCATCAGAGCAGCTTCCGGCTGCTTGGGGATGTGCATCATCTGAACATCATGCCCCCAAACCATCCAGAAGCTGTTTCTTTTGGCCCATGTGTTTCAGGTCCTAGTTTAAAAAGTAACTTCTCTAAACTCTGCTATAACACCTCTCACAGGGTTGCCAGTTTAAATTTATCCCAGGTTCTGAGATCTCTGGGCCAAAACCTGAGACCAAAGGACTACCCTGGTGATATCTTTAAGCATTGTGCATTTAATACCAACCACAATTGCTCACAACTTATCATTCAAATGCAGAGAGAGAGAGGCAGAGGCAGAGGCAACATTGTTCTGTTTTAGAAATTTAAACAAAAATTCTTAATGAAAGGGCCTGTTCTCAATTCAAGATGAAACAAGAGGTTTATTCCTTCTTACCAGAAGCTTATCACATGAGCCCCTCTCTTGCCTGTTCTTGCTGCAATCATGCTAGTAAAGGTAACCAGATATCTACCAGTTTGCTAATATGATATATATAAAAAAAAGAAAAAGAAAAGAAAGATTTTTTAAAGAGGAAAAAAAACCCAGCCTGCTTTGGAACAGTGAAGAGGAGGCAGCAGTGGCATCACCAACTATGGTGTCAACCAATGTGGGAAGTGCACATGTGCACCCCTACTGCTCCCTTGTCCTTGGGCTTTCTCAGAAGCCCAGAGATGGAGCAGCTAGCAAGGGCATGCATTTGTCCTCTTGCTCCAAAGGAGAAGGAGGGCCCAACTGGGAGTCACCTCTCTTCTGGGTGTCACCTGGTACATTCTGAACCCCCAACACCCACCATTGAGACTACTAGGGAGGCAGGGGAGGCAAGAGACAATGGCACAAGGTGACTGCATGATACCAGAACTGCAGCACAAGGAATTTATCACACTTGGTGGCTAATGCCAAAGTGACATACTTGGTAGCTGTACACTCTAACAATGCCTGGAGAGCAAGGCAGCAATGAGACAGAGATGGGGTACTGTGGTATGTATCTCCAAAAGTGCTATTTACCAACTTTAATTACAGTTTAAAAGCTGTGTGTGATAAAGTTCTTAGAGAGATGGGATAAGGAACATTTAATCTAGCCTATTTGGTTCTAGCCATAATGTGGATGCTGAGCAGAGAGTGAGCCTTGGCACAACAAAAAGTGGGTATAGGGTAAGGAAGCTTTGTAAGTTGCTGCACCAATCAATCAGTCCTTGTAAATTCTAGCCAGCTGCTGCTCCACTAACTGAGCTGGAGATGTGCACATAGCTCTTTTGTCTTACCTGGAGTGGAGCCCAAAAACTAGAGAATTTGCACCCTTGTCTCCTCTCTGGAGATAACCCATGAAAGCTAGCGACTCAGGTTCAGGTCCAGAGATCTGGTAATCCTATTCCCTAGTCAGAGGTTACCCATCTTTAGATGATGGTTGGAAATAGTAAATTGTCTCAGATGAAATCCATATTGTTTGCATAGGCTTATCTTCCTGGGGTGTAAAGAGGGATGTTATGGCACTGTGGCTCATTTTTAAATGCACTTGGCCATTTGGCATGTTAATAGTGAGAGTGGAGAGCTACTGTGCAAGAATAACATTTCATGGTCTGTCTTAGCTCACAGAAAAACTGTGTATCTGGGTTTTTGTTTTTAATCCTTATTGTGCATGGCCCTGCTGAAATGGTAGAGCAGTCCAAAAAACAAACAGATTTTTACAACTCGATGAGCTTGACAATAAAATTTTACTACTGTGTGCCTGTTTTATTGCCAATGAGATCATGAACTCCAGAAGAATGGAGGGAAAAGAAACAAGGAGATTGGAAGGCTCTTGGGCATTAGGAAATGAGATGCAGTCGGTCTCCCTTCTGTTTCTGAAGTGAGATCCAGTTTAGATTGGCATTAAGAACAAAAAGTTAGATTCTTAGCTCTGGAGTGATTTCCCATGGTTGAGAGAACTCATTGAGTTCTCCAGGATAAATAATTCAAGAAACACAGAGCATTGCTTACTTATTACTGAGTGTCTACCAGCAAATACAGCACAACTGCATTTGTCCAAAAGTACAAGTCAAATATTTTTAAAACAAAACCTTTGAGAACAAATCTCTGAGCTGGAGATATAACCAGGTTACAGGGACTCCTTCACTCAAACCTCCTTTTGTTGGTCATCCTCCTACATGATTCTGGTTGTGTTAAGCCATTGACTTGACAACAACCAGGAGTAAAAGACAGCTTTTGCTATAGGGGCACCCCTGTTTTGGAAAAGATTTGCTTCAGATATAAGACAATTGCCATTAGGGTTCCCCAATTGGAGGGGATGGTCTTAAGGGCTGTCCCTCCACTCCTCCCATGATTCACAGGACAAGAACTCTAGTGCTCTGAATAAATTACATTTTCCTTAAATGGAGACTGCACTGCCTTCAAAAGTGAATGTATATATAATTGTCCTCATCATTAGACTTGATGGCTAATATTTTACATCAGCTAGTTAAGTAATGAATAGTTGTGATTAGTCAGTGGTCTGGATGATATGGGGGACTTTGTCAAAACTCCTCTCCCTAAGATCATTTGATCCCATTCCTTCTCCATCCTGCATTTTTAAGGATTAGGTCTGAAGGCTGTAGGTTCCCTCCCCCGCCATATGAGTGGAAGCTTCTGAATAATCATCAAATGTGTGCCCTATGTTGATTTGCAGCGCTCTAGACTAGTGCAAGGGCTTCAATAAATGTCAGAACTATGCCTGCATGCATATGTTCTAGGTTAATAGTTAGGTGGGGATGATAGCTGGGGTAGTAGTTGGGGTTAGAAGGTCAGAAGTTAGAATAGGCTTTTAGAATACAGGGCCGTGTTGGGCAGGGGGATGGAAGGAGATGAGACAGGGAATAGTTTTGAGAAAGTAGGCCACTTTGGAATGCAAGGCTTGTGGGAGGAGGATACAAGGGCTGAGGAAACAGTGGTGCCTGGGAACCGTGTGTGTGAAGGCTGATAGAAGGGGAGTTGTTGGATGGGGGGAATGAACAGTCATGGGAATTGTAGGTGGGTGCTAAGTTTCACGCTAATATAGGAGGGATGGAGCAATTAGTTAGCTGGGTTTAATTAGGTGCTTTTGATCAAGGGGGGCAGTTCTGGCTTAAACGTTGACTAATGGATTACTGGCTTTGTGTTCTTCAATAAACTCCTGATTGCATCAATTGGCTGGTTTACTGACTACACAGAGTTCTGAATCTGCTCAGACCTGACAATGAATTTTCCCCTTTTCCCCATTCTGCCATGTACCTGAATTTTATACCATTTTTAAAGCTGCCATGCACTATTATGCAGGGGAAATTCTGTACAGTACTTTGTCAGATGGCAAATGAATTATTTGTGCATACAGTTTTTCATTATTCAGCTAGTGTTTTTGTGAGAGCTATCTGTATCATTAGAGCAACCAGCACAAATGGCTCTGACTCTGTGCTTTGTCTGGCCACAAAATCTGAGCAGGTGGAACCAAGAACTGGGGTTGGGCATCATCATAACAGAACCTCATCCTTACAGAAAATGTGCCTGGAATAGAAATTAGGGGTGCTGTCAATGAGATGATGGAGGGATCGCTTTACATTGTTGCATTGCTGCAAGCATAATTAATGGCTTAACTTTTCAGGCATTTTGGCATGCACTACTAGCACTCCACTTGTTTTAGAGAGCCATATTCCATTGTAGAAACTGGACTGTTTGAGTCACGTCTTCAAAATTTAAAAGATTCCTGACTTTATTCAGATTCTCACCCCCTCCCATCTTATTTCACAAGCTCATTATACTTGCATCAGCAATCTGCTTATTTTCTTCAGCCACTCAGATCTTTGCAACATCCTCCAAAGAGTAGCTTGAGTTTTCCTGGACTATAGCTCACTTCATTGGCTCATACAGTAATTCCTTTAATTAGAGATACACACACATATGATATGCAGTAGACATGAGATCATTTAGAGTTAGCAACCCTTGCAGGCCTATACTCAGTAATTGTTAGTTTTCATGTTACTCTCTAGATGTTTATGCACAATTTAACTTCCTGTTTGTTAGAGGCTCCCCCCCCCCTTCCTGCATCTACCCTATAGTCATTTTGTCTTCTTCCTTCTCCTCTTCTTCTTCTCTGTCTTTTTCTCTCTTTCCCCCTTAGACCCTGCATTTGATTATGCACATATAATTTTTAAGTAAAGTCACTTTTATATGTTGCAGAAGTCTTACTTATTTTCTCTGTTGGATCCTGTGTGTGGGCTGAGTGGGTGTGACAGTTGTGGCTTATCTTCTGCTTTGCCAATTTCATTACTCTGCTTGAGAGATCTAGTAATATCATTCAGATTTCTCAGAAAGATCTTTTGGGGAAAAAGGAAGGCGTAGTATCATAATGTATCACAATTGCCATTTGAATCCTTCAACTCTTTGGTCTAATCTGCATTGCAAAAATAATATAGTTTAACACCACTTTAATTGCCATGGTTCAATCCTATGGAATTCTGGGATTTGTAATTTGTTGCAGCACAAGATCTCTGACAAAGAAGTCTAAATAGTTCATAAATTCTGTAGCACTGAGCCATGACAGTTAAAGTTGTGTTAAATTGCTTTATTTCTGCAGTGCAGATTAGACCTTATAATTTTTTGATGCTTAAGGTGTTTCATGGAGTGGATAGATGGGTAGGAAAAGACAATAAAATTGGGTTTAGGATGAGTGAGACACATTGTATTGTTAATATCAGGTAAGTGTGACAAATAAAAGTCCTATTTCCAACAGATCTTCTGTCTCAGCTATGGACTTTGCTGATGTGCAGTGTCATAAAAGGGAATCAAATATTTAATTAATTGTCATGGGAAGGAGTAAATACTACTCAGATTTCCTGCCTGAGGTGCTAAAACAACTTAACCAACTTTGGGTCTCATCCATCTTAAGAATCGCATGGGAGTTTGTTGCTCCACCACAGGATTTTAGATCTCAGGTGCTAAAATAACTTGACCAGGTGTGGGTCTTCTCCACCTTCACTTGAGGGTCAAATAGACATTTGTTATTCCACCACAGGCAGGAAAATACCTTGTGAAAGTCCTGTGTTAAGGAAACACTACAATGTCATCTGACAACATCATGCCTTATGAATGTCTAACAGTCAAAAGAGCTTGGCTACTTTTCAAGCGGTGACTACAATGTGGATCAAGCTTATAAATCCATGCATTCTGCTTCTTTCTTTGTATGGAGTATTACTTTATACAATGGAATTACTGGGTAATCAGAACAATGAGAAGCATCTTTCCCTGCAGTATTAGATTTGAAGGCATAAGTGGTGTATCAAATAAAGACATGAGTTTTAAAAAAGATATTTTGAACCTTTCAAATGACAGTATTCCCTCCTTCCCTCCCCCCTGCCCGTCTTTCTATTTTTCCCTGTGGGGTGGGCAAAATGCAGCCTTTCAGGTGTTGCTTGGCAGCAGTTGCCATCAGCCATAGACAACAATGGCAAGGAATGCTGAGAGCTGCAAAAACTTGGAGGGGGTATTTTTATTCTACTGTACTCTACTCTGTTCCACTCTATCTAAACTCCTCTTTCCCCCCTTGTCTTGATGCCAAAACCCCTAGGGCTATAACTTCCTAGGGCTAGAATAAGTGCTAGTAACCTTTGATTCCAGGTGGTAGCAAGGCCATAATGGGGAGGATGTGGGTGTTAGCATACCCTGCATGCACACTGCATTATATTTGTGGTCTCCATATTTTCATATTTGAGAATGTTTGAGAGGTCATGATGACTATAGGGATGTGGGGAGATTTCCCATGAGAAAGGAGCATAGACTCAAGGACATGTATAAGATCCAGTGCTTTTGCAATAAAAGGTGAATGGGTTTGCTGGTCACTCATTCTCCCTCCAGGCTCTCTGCATATCCTCCAAAGACAAAGGAAGTCTCATTGCACCAAGGCAAGAAAACTAATATTCCCTGCCTATCCCTTGCTGTGTTCCCAGTGAACTTCCTGATCCAGATATCCTCTTCTAATCCAATCACTGTTTTGTTAATCTGAAGTTAAAGTCATCAGTCCTTCCAGAACCCCATTGTTGGTTCCATGGGAAAGTGTCAGGTTTTTCTCACATTGCAAGCTATCACCCAAGCAACCCCAGAGGCTAGATATCAGATATAAATATCAATCTCAAATCTAGCCCGAAGTGTGCACAGAGAATATTCCTTGCTCACTGAGGGGGAATGCAGATGGGCAGCCATGGGCTGCCCTGGGAAGCGGCAGATCGGGGCCAAGGCTGGCCCATCAAGCAGCGAAAGGGGCACCTGAAGAGCTGCCATGCTGCTTTTCTGTACCTCTTCCAGCTCAGCATGTCTGGACGCTGAGCCAGAAGGATGTAATCGGAGTGCCTGTCATGGGGAAGGGTGGACGCTCTGATTACGTCCTCAGGAAGGGGTTGGGGCACCCAGCGTGAGGCTGCATCTCCCCTTCCTTGCCTCCAAGACGGTGCAAAGCGCCATCTACAAAGGGGTGTGTGTTTCCCTCAGTCTTCATCTGAGCCATATCTGTCTTTCCATAGTCTACCCTTTAGGACAGGGAAATATCACCTCCTCTGCAACTCTCAGTCTCC
This sequence comes from Phrynosoma platyrhinos, assembly GCA_020142125.1. NCBI lineage: Eukaryota > Metazoa > Chordata > Lepidosauria > Squamata > Phrynosomatidae > Phrynosoma > Phrynosoma platyrhinos. Next base: position 195,796,213 of record CM034708.1, read on the forward strand.
GCTATCTAATTTCCAAACTTCCATTTCAATTAGCTCTGTGTCTCTTTGAATTACTATTTGATTTCACAATAAAACCTTCTCTATCTCATTAAACCTGGAATCTTCTCACATTAATACTGATATACATAGGTGGAAACGATCTTCATATTACCCAGCCTCTTGCAAAGCATCCTTGAGCTAAGCAATTCCCCAAACATTTAAAGATACTGCCACTCTTGCCTCTTTTTCTTGTGGAACTGTGCAAGCAGGGTTGCTATTGTTATTCATTTAGATTGTGCCTTTTCACCACTGTTTGGACTTCAGATGGCTGACAAATTAAAAGGATTGCAATATAGTTAAGAACATATCAAAAGCTGTCATTAAAGCAGAATCAAACTTTTCACAATATTGAAACTATTTAAAACACACACTTTAAAAAGTAGCTAAAAACCGTACAGTTTAAAACAATGGAGCATGTTCTTAAAACCCCTTCCTATAAGAAATGAGTCTTTGAGTTCTAAAAATCTGTTATGAAAACAACATTCTGTGTGGAGAGAAGGCAGGTTAGAGCCAACCCTGGTGACAACCTATCAGGACTGAGCTGGCAACAGCCAATAAAATGTTGGGCTGTAAGGGAAAAATTCCATTAGGAACATAGGGTTTGGATTCCAGACAGTGAGGGCCTGGTAATGAAGGTTCCAGAGTGGAACAAGTTTAAGGCCCAGAAGAGAGGGGTTTAATTCCCATACTAAATTCCAAGTAAAGAGAGTTAATAAAGAGAATATCGGGGCTTTGCCTTGGGCCACCATGGGAAATGAAGGATTGGGGCTGAGGCTGCCCTATGCCTCGGCCCCAATCCAGCCTTTTGGCACCTGGGAAAGGAGTGCCAAAATGCTGCTCCTTTCTCAAGTGACAAAAAGGGTGCCGGAAGAGCTGACACACGGCTCTTCTGCATCTCTTCCAGTGCTCCGCGTGAAGAAGTTGCGCCAGGAGGATGTATTCAGGGTGCACCCCGTGTGTAATGGTACGCACCCTGATGAAGTCCTTGGGGATGGTTGAGGCAGTTGCCATGCAGCTGCCCCTCCCCTTCTTTGCCTCCAAGATGGTGCAAAGCGCCATCTGTAGAAGCCCATCCTGCGGGGTACTGATAGCCTTAGAAGCTGGTTAAGAAATAGTGGTAAAGGTACCCAAAGAAGGGCTAAGAGTATCCTGTGGGGGCAATTGAAAGTGTTCCAAAGAAAGGAGTGCTTTAGAGTAGTATTATTTGTAATTGTAACCAGTTATAACAAGTGCAGCAAGACCAAGTGAAACCTTGTTACCTGTATTGTAAATAAAATTTTGTTCTTACTTTATGAAACACTTGTCAACAATGTGAATGAATAGCCATGCTACTAAACCTTATACGAGATAGGTTATACCAAAGAGTGTTAGAAGAGAAGGATGGTGAAGGAGTGGCTCTTTGCATAGGGGGGTGGCAGCAGTGAGACGAAAAGGGTCCATGATGTGACCACAAATGAAAGAAAAGAAAAAGTGTGTGTCACACCACGGATGAAAGGACAGGGAAAGGCAACCATTCTAGTCACCCAATAGACGAAATTACAGAGCCTGGAGCAGGCACTGAGAAGTGTACTCACCATCTGGAGGTGGTGGGGCTGAAAGAAATATCTGTTTCAAGAATCTCAGGGTCCAAACAGATTCATAAAAGAAGATGCTAGAACTTTCCATGCTGGCACTGTCTTCCCCTCTTCCTACACCCATGACATGGAGAATGCAGGTAAAGGTATGTTCCTGAATTCATGAATGGACAGTATCAAAGAGGGTCAACTGTAACATCTCCTTTTTGTTAAAAAAAAAGGAGCGGACTCCAGTGCAAGAGTGGCAGTAGTTGGGGGAACCAGGGCAGCATTTCTATTTCTTGTCCTTGAGCTGTCACCCCCTAAGCCAGTGATACCAAAACTTGGGTCTTGCAGGTGTTTTGGATGTCAATTCCCAGAAGCCCCAACCAGCTTGGCCAACAGTCAGGAATTCTGGAATCTGAAGTGCAAAACATCTAGATGATCAAAGTTTGGGAACCACTGCCCTAAGCCATACCATTATTCCCTAGGTAGCTGCCATACTACTCTTTGTGGCAGTGAATGACTGTTAAACTACAGTTTGGCCTTTTGAAGATGTGAAACAGCAGTGCTCAAAGATACCTTCAACATTTATTTTCCTAAAACAGAGAGAAGCATCTAGTTTTAATGAATCTTGGTTACAACTTTTTTAAAAATGTATCTAATGTATATATACTGTACATGCAAAGCAAGCATCAAAAGGATAGAATATAAGCAGTGCGGAGGGTGAAGAGTTCGGCGAGAGTCATTTCTTCTCTGTACAAATGGTTTCACAGCAGCTGTCTCTTGCCTTCACGCTGCCAAGATGCCAGAGGAAGTACAGACACAAGACCAGCCAATGGAGGAGGAGGTGGAGACCTTTGCCTTCCAGGCAGAAATAGCTCAGTTGATGTCCTTGATCATCAATACATTCTATTCAAACAAGGAAATCTTTCTTAGGGAGCTGATCTCCAACTCTTCTGATGCTTTGGATAAAATCCGGTATGAGAGTTTGACTGACCCAAGCAAACTGGATTCTGGAAAGGACCTGAAGATCAATCTGATTCCTAACAAGCATGATCAAACCCTGACCATTGTGGATACTGGTATTGGGATGACCAAAGCTGATCTTGTGAATAATCTGGGTACCATTGCGAAGTCTGGCACCAAGGCCTTCATGGAGGCCTTGCAGGCTGGAGCAGATATCTCCATGATTGGTCAGTTTGGTGTTGGCTTCTACTCTGCCTATTTGGTTGCTGAGAAGGTGACCGTGATCACCAAGCACAATGATGATGAGCAGTATGCTTGGGAATCATCTGATGGTGGATCGTTCACTGTCAAACTGGACAATGGTGAGCCTTTAGGCCATGGCACAAAGGTTATCTTACATCTGAAAGAAGACCAGACAGAGTATTTGGAGGAAAGGTGAATTAAGGAGATTGTCAAGAAGCATTCACAGTTCATCGGATATCCCATA
>CM034708.1:195829212-195843770 GCA_020142125.1 Phrynosoma platyrhinos
AAAATTATTGAACACATGGGCATTCCCACCACATATGTATATATACTCCCAAAACTTTCTAATTTAACCCACTTTGTATTTTGATTATATTATACCTCTACCATTCTTAGTAACTGAATTGCCTCAAAATATAATTCAAGTGATGGAACCTCCCCCCATCCGTCTTCTTTTTGCTGCTCATACAGTAATGCCTTAGATAATCTTACTTTTTATTTCCTGATATCCATTTTAATATTGATCTATTCCATTTCTTCAAAACTTTACTAGGAAAGATTTCTGGAATAGTTTAAAATAAATGTAAAAACTTTGGTAATACCATCATTTTAAACATCCTAATTTTTGTTAGAATTTTTCAATTATTACTAGCCTATTTGGAGATTTGATTATTAACCTTTTTCCATAATTGATTATAATTACCTTGTACAATATTTTCTAACTTAATTGATAAATTTACACCTAAATATCTCATGTTTTTTATCCCAAATTTCAATCCTGATACAATTTGAATTTCTTTTTGTTCCCGCCAATCAGTGTTCATAAACATTATATCAGATTTATCAATGTTAAATTTAAGCCCAGAAATCTTTTGAAATTTTTGAAATACTTCCAATAATTTAATCACAACTTGACATGGTTTCTGTGTCATTATCAAGGCATCATCCACAAATAAATTTAACCTTATCTCTTCTTTACCTATTTCTCTTTTTTCTTTCCCTTTATCTCTTTTGCTTCCCTAATCATATTTGCAAACTGTTCCATTGCTAATATAAATAATAGAGGGAAAAGTGGGCAACCCTGTCTTATTCCACTTTTAATTCTGAATTTTCTTGATTTCTCTCCATTTACCATAATTTGTGCTTCTGTGTCTTTATATTTTTCCATGATAGTTTCACTAAACCTTTTCCCTAGTCCATAATCCCTATAAATTTTATAAAGATATTCATGATTTAATGAATCAAATGCTTTGTAGACATCTAATTTTATCAAAGCTAATTTATTTTTATGTTGTTTAGCATGAAGTAATATATTAAATATATTCCTTATTGGTTCCTGAATATACCTCCTTTTCACAAATCCATATTGTTCTTCTTTAATTAAAATAGGTAAATATTCTTCTATTCTATTAGCTAAAATTTTCATTAAAAATTATAATCTTGATTGCTTAATGTGATGGGATGCTATGATTTAAGGTTGGCTGGGTCTTTATTAGGTTTAAGTATTAATATAATTCCAGATAATGTCCACGTTTCTGGAATTATATTATTAGCTAATATATCATTGAAAATTTTAGTCATATACTCACTCAATTCATTTTTAAAGGTTTTATAAAATATAGATGCAAATCCATCTGGGCCAGGTGATTTAATCCCTTTTCAATCATGTATTCAATCGTGTAATCCCTCTTGTTCAGTTATTGGGGAATTTATATAATTTCTATGTATTTCAGTTAATTTGATTTTTATATTTGTTTCTGATCCTCCACTTTCTTCTCTCCACTTTCATAAAATTTAACTAAAATTTCCCTTATTCTCTCATCACCAGTTGTTATTTCACCTTTGTCCCCTTTTATTTTACTAATCATCTATTTTCCTCTTCTTTTTAAAAGAAATTTGGATCAACTCTTCATACTTCTAGTGTCCCATGACTTAAATTCATTCCTAATATACATTTGGTTTCTTAATATAGTTATCTGGTCCAATTCTTTAATTTCTTCTCTTTTTTATTCCACTGTTCTTTTGCAGATATATTCTTATATTTATTATATTCTTTTTGTAACATTTCCACTTTTTCCATCAATTTCTTTCTGTATAAATTTTTCTTTTTTAAAATTCCTATTTCCATACTTCCACATTCCCCCCTTATAACTGCTTTAAATGCATCCCATAGTATATGTTTTGGAATATCTTCCCTATAATTTAAATCAAAATAATTTTTAATTTCCTCACTAATTTGTTTTTTATTTTCCTCCTTCAAAATAACACAAAGATCAAAAAGACATTATTGTCTTTTCCAGCGATTCATGCCTTCTCATGATGTGTCCAAAGTACGACAGTCGTCTTGTCATCTTGGCTTCTAGGGATATAGATCTGGCTTGATCTGCTCTAGGACCCATTTGTTTGTCCTTTTGGTTGTCCATGGAATCCTCAGCACTCTTCTCCAGCACATCTCAAATGCATTCATTTTCCTCCTATCTTCTTTCTTGACTGTCCAGCTCTCACATCCACAGATGGTAATAGGGCATACGATGGCTAGTATGATTCTGACTTTGGTGCTGAGTTGTATGTCTTTACATTTTAGGATCTTTTCTAGTTCTTTCATAACCACCCTCCCCATTCTTAATCTTCTGCTGATTTCCTGGCTGCAGTCCCCATTGCTATCAATATTTGATCCCAGGTACAAGAACTCTTTGACTATTTCTATTTCTTCACTGTCTAGTTTGAATGTGTGTAAGTTCTCTGTGGTTATTATTTTTGTTTTCTTTATGTTCAACAGTAATCCTGCCTTGCACTTTCTTCTTTGATCTTCCTTAGTACTTGTTCCAGGTCTATGAGGTTTTCTGCTAGTATTATGGTGTTATCAGTATATCTGATTGTTGATGTTTCTTCCTCCTATTTTCACTCCTCCCTCCTCCATGCCCAAGCCTGCTTTCCTTACAATATGTTCTACATATAAGTTTAATAGGTAGGGTGATAAGATGCAGCCTTGTCTGACTCCTTTGCTAATTGGGAACCATTCTGTTTCTCCATGTTCTGTTCTGACAGTAGCCTCGGTTCTGACATTACACTTCATGCTATATGGGAATCATGATTTATGAATAACATTAGTGCAAAAAGCATTGCTAAGAGTTCTATATGGTGTGAAATGGGAGAAGATCAATAAGGGGGTGACACCATGAGTTACCGCACAGGGTGACACCAACCCTAGGGATGCCACTGCTACTACTATTACATTATATTGGATTATAGATGTAGTGATCCCAGAGGATAGCAGAACTGAACATAAAGAGAAGGAAAAAATATGAAATATTGACACCTAAACATTGAGATGCAGCACCTCTGGGGAAAGAAAATAACTGTAATTCCAGTGGTGCTAGGTGGCTCTTGGAGCAGTCCCAAATAGTTTGACAAAACATCTGAATGAAGTCTAAATGAATAAACAGTATCAAATAGCACAATTACAAAAAGTGACACCATGGGCAACATGCCATATTACTCAAACATAGAACATTATTTCCTAGAGACTTGAACAGAATCCAAATTGCCAGTAGTCCAAAACTCCAGACAGTGACACCTGGTAGACTGTGAAACCAAGATACCTGCCTATACCGTATATTTGTCCAGCAGGCATGGTTTCCCTTCATGAAGGTGTTATGCCTGCACATTTCACCCAGTTCTGATAAAGAGAGAGAAATATAGCTGGTTTTTATTCTTCAGTGGTACTCAGTAGGTGGCATTAATGTTCAGATTTCTAGAGGAGGATAGTTTCTGGACTAGTGCAAACAACCAGATTTTCTGAAACACTGTATTGGGGACTGAATAAAATCTTGTGGTCAATACACATCTCTGTGGATTTGTTCCATTTGTTTTTGTTTCACCTTTTCAGCTTTGGCTTGCCCCTCTATACATGTTTGATTTTCCTTAATGCTAGTAGTTGGTCTTCATTATGTATCAGCTTTTCACTTCCCTGTTTTAGAGACATGTGTCAACTTCTCATTTTGGAGACTTATTTCATTAGCTTTAGCAGAATTGCTGTAATTACTGGTGTATGTCACAAGAAATGGTAAGATGCCACAACATCTCCAGTATCTAATACAGTTATTAAGGGATGTGTCACAACATCATTCGTCTTTGTCTTTGAAAGTATGTCTCCTCCACCAGCTCTACTGTAGCTTGAAATTGCACAAGTCCAAACAATATATATGATATATGATAAACATTAAATAAATATGACAAGGGAATCATGCAGTAGATTTGGGTTGTAGTTAGGGACAAAAAATAATATTGTTGGGTTTGCATTTCCCTATGGAAATCTCCATTCCACACCTCTCAAGAGTACCAATGGAATAGAGAACATCTTACATTGCAAATCCATACATTTCCATGGTTTGTGGTACATTTCAGAGAAGGAAAAATACACACAACTAAACATGCATTTACTTGAAAAAGATGCATAAAGATATGGCACACATACAAAAATTGGCCCAGACATACACCCATATTTACACACAGAAAAACAAAAAAAAAAAAAACCAAAACCCTCTTTTTCTCTGAAATGTTCTCAAACATCCACTAGAGGTCTGGGGGAACATTTTCACCATGTTTGGGGGGCTTCCTGGGCCATTTGATGCTCTGGATAGACCTTCTTTAACAACAGGAAGCGAGTAGAAGTCACCTCCTGTTGACTTCCTGTTTTTTAAAAAGCTCTCTTTGGGGACTAAATTGACCCCGCCCCCAACAAATGTGGTGGAAATGTCCACCATGCCCACTAGAGGGCATTTGGGAGCATTTGGAGGGGAAAGATGAAAGATAGATAGATGATAGATAGATAGATAGATCCCCTACTGGAGAGGAATTGGAGCATTTTTTAACCCCTAGGGGCCCCTTGGGGCCACAAAAATGGCACTGAGGGGTTACATGAATTCCACAGGACACACTTTGCCCACTCCTGTCTTAGGCTGAGACAATGTGATTTGCTCAAAGTTACCCAGTGGATTTCCATGGATTTGAGCCCTAATCAAGCACTCAAACCACTACACCAATCTGCCTTTTTATGAATACAGTTATGAATATGTGGACAATAAAAGTGATGTTACTCCTTATGGAAGAACAATCTACCCATCCTGTAGACCAGGGGTAGGCAATCTAAGGCCTGGGAGCCGGATGTGGCCCCCAGAGGCCTTTGGACCGGCCCCAGGCCGGTACTGCCGCCACTGCCCCCCACTGCCCCCCACCATGATGATATTGATTATAGTTGTTATTACTTGTTCTTGGGTTTTTCTTGGCAAAATCTCCACAGGGGTTTTGCCATGGCTTTTCTGGGGCTGAGAGAGTGTGCATGCATATATTTTTTAATTTTTTAATTTTTTAAAAAAACATTTTTATATTTATTTATTTATTTATTTATTTATGGTGCTTCGGCCTCCCCCAATTGTCTGAGGGACAGCAACCTGGCCCCCAGCTCAAAAAGGTTGCCTACCCCTGCTGTAGACTGTGAGTGGGAAAGCTGCTTGATTCTCTTGGGCAGGATTGTCCCAGCATCCAGAACTGAGGTAAGCCAGATGATAACATCAAAACTGAGGAAACAGACTACAAGTCATGCACTCTCATCTGATGGCATTATTTCACTAAACTTAACCTCTACCTGCAGCACAAAGATAATATTAATGGCATGCCTTACAAGAGTGGCTGCAAAATGTGTGAAAAGTTTTCTGAACACTGAAAAAATTATATGGGTGATTGATGATGATGATAATGATGATGATGATGATGATGACAACGGTTACATAACCAAAGCTGTGAAAATCCTACTGAAATGCAAAAACAGCTAATTAATGAACTGCTTATGTAAAATTCAGATTTTATGTCTGTTTAATGGAGAGTAAAGCAAAGCTGGTGAAAGCTGTCAAGGAGTTCCAATTTGAATATGTGTAATTTTCATGCATATTAATTCAGCAGTCTACTGTTGTAAAGGCATATCTACTCTTAAGAAGGAGGTTTCTACATTAACAGATTTTCTGATGATTTTTTAAAAACTTATTGTAATGTTGGATTGTTTGCTTCAACCAACAAAAATCTCAAAATATTCCCAAGGGGATATATGTCTTTGGTGGTTTGTGATATTTTGAATAACTCAAAACAAGATGTACACAGCAAGTCAAAGAATGCATATTTGTCAGAGTGTTGCTTGCCTGTGAGAATTAATTAAAGGAAATGAAGTCATATTTTATTTAGTTTCCCCTTTTCTTTTTATTAAAAAAGCTCGGTTGAGACCCCCCTCAAGAATCTTAATTTGTAAACTTTTAAATAGAAAATAAAATAGTCATAATCCTGATGGTTAGTCTCAACAAGAATAGACCTACTGAATCAGTTGTTGGGTCAACAGGTAGGCAAATCTCATTTATTCATTGGTTCTGTTCTAGTCAGGACTAACAATAGAATTTAAGCCAATGTGTTTAATATAAAAAAAGGTAAAGGTAAAGTTATTCCCCATTGACAAGATTGTCAAGTCATGTCTAACCATAGAGGGCAGTGCTTATCTCCGTTACTAAAACGAAGAGCCAGTGTTGTCCAAGGACTACTCTGTGATCATGTGGCCAGCATGATTGCACAGAATGCTGTTTACCTTCCCACCAAAGTGGTACCAGTTTATCTACTTACATTCGCATACTTTTGAACTACTTGGCTGAAGCTGGTACTAGTGATGGGAGCTCACCCCATCACATGGTACCTGGGCCTCGAACAGCCAACCTGCCAATCTTGCAATCAACAGAGTCAGCATCTTAACCACATGAGCCACCATGTCCCTCATGTTTAATATAACCCCATCACAATTCAAAATAAATGCCTGAATCCTATTGTTCATTCCAACAAGAGTAGTAGTAGTAGTACTGAGTCTGAGAGAGTGTGACTTGCCCAAGGTCACCTAGTGGACTTCCAGGCTGAGCCGGAAGTCAAACCCTGGTCTCTAGAGTTTTACTCCAGTGCTCAAACTACTACACCATGCTGGCTCTCATTCCAACAAGAGTAGACCCATTGAATCAACTGCTGAATGGTGAGTCAACACAAATCTCAGTGCAACACAATGCAAATCCTATTGATTCGATAGCTGGAATTCTGTTAGGGACATATGCATATATAAATCACACTATACATATAAATTCAAAAAGTCACCATTGTGTAACAGATGTATTCTACTAGTAGTCACTGAAGTAAAGTTTCACAGCCAGATGTTCATCTGTGCCTTGTCTTTGCAAGATACTCATGTATTACATGCTGTGGGTGTACAGTCAATACTTTGCATTGTGGTTGCACATCATATACTTTGCATTGTGATTGTCAATTGTGTATTGTAGTTGAGTATCAATACTTTGCATTGTGGTTGTGCACTGTATATTTTGCATGGTTCAATGGCACCCAGTAACTGACTTGTACTGCTCAAGGTTGCTATTCTTCATGGGGATTGTGATGTGCTCATGTAGCATAGCTCTGCCTGTAGATATTTTATGCTACACTGAGGGGGTGTTGGATTACAGCCAAAAAGTCTATTTTAGTTAGGAATAGCAATATGATTTGGGCCATAGTTTTCTAGAAATAGTGTGGTGTTTAAAGTTTCTGAAATGCTAAAAATAGTCAACATTTGGAAATAAAATAGTTCTGAATTGGAATTTCTCAGATCATTTATGAGAATGAAACAAACAATCGCTTCATTTATATATCAAATTTTCCAACAGAGTGAGACTCATGGCAGCTTTCCCCTCTCTATCCTAAACCCACTTGGCAAAATTGTACCCAAATATTTCCTATCATGTTTTGAGTATTATTTGTTTCCACTCTTCCTCCATATACACAGTGCCCTGGAATGCTTCTGGGTCTACACCATTGTCAATTTCATATACTTCAAGTTAGGGAACATGGAGATTTATTATGGAATCTGGCCTAATAAGGAAGAAGGAAGACAGTGTGGACAGTGTCTTCCTTCAGTAATCCTCATTAATTACACCATTGAAATATATATAATATGATTATTTGCTGACTTTCTGTTTTAAACACTTATGCACCATGCTGATGTAGATTTGGAAAGTATGGCTAAGGTCCTACATGGTTGCACATAACATAAGAGATCTGCATGCAGAACTCCTTTAAGGATTCCCTGATACTAGCCACTGGTGGTGCAGTGGTTAAATGCCTGTACTGCAGCCACTCACCATAAGGTTGTGAGTTCAAACCAGGGGTAGGCAACTTTTCCCCTTTAAGGGCCAAGGGACTTCAGCTCCCAGAATCCCAGAAGCTATTGGCCAACATGGGACTATTGGCCAACATGGCTGAGGTTTCTGGGAGCTGAAGTCCCTCGGCCCTTAAAGGGGAAAGGTTGCCTACCCCTGGTTCAAACCATAAGGTTGTGAGTTCAATACCAGCTAGGGGGCTCAGGCTTGGCTCAGGCTTGCATCTTTCCGAGGTTGCTAAAATGAGTACCCAGCTTGTTGGGGGCAATTAGCTTACACATTGTAAACTGCTTAAGGAGTGCTGAAGTGCACTAATAAGTAGTATAGAAACGTACTTGCTATTGCTATTGCTATCTCCACGGTCATTCTGTGACTAGCTGAGAGCAGATGGGGAGTAGAGAAGTATCTGTTTTCCCATAGCCAGACATACAGTGAAGACTTATTTTGTCAAGACTCACCAGGATTCTCTGGAAGTCTCATTGGGGTGATGCCATCAGTGTCCATCTGGCCATGAGGACAGGGCAGAACACTTGTCTGATCTCCTCTGCTCCCCATCAGCAATGAAATGGCCATGGGTGGGTGGGTGGCTATCACAGTGACATTGTCTGCCGCCACATTTCAGAATGAATGCAGCTTGACACTGCTTTTATAGTCATGGCTCCATCCTATGGAATCCTGGGATTTGTAATTTGTTGTGACACCAGACCTCTCTCACAGAGAAGGCTAAATATCTTAGAACTTTACAAATCCCAGAATTCCATAGGACTGAGTCATGGCAGTTAACCTGGAATCAGACTGCATAAATCCTTCAGTATAGATGCAGCCATAGTGAGTCCTGAAGTTGCTTTGTTCATTGAGAAGGGGGGGGGGATACACCACTGTTGATCATTGTCCATATCTCAGGATCATGGGATATCCCATAGATAGTTATTATTGCTTTCTGTTGTACTATTGCCTGTCTTTTGTGCATATCCTACCAGAATTAATTGATGTTTGCATGTTTAGGTGCATCCACTTGGAGGGACATAATATTTTTTCTTTCCTTAGAAGAACAGAATGTTTTCCTGAGAGTTCAGCCCATTAATTTTAAAACTCTTTGTTGTTATATTTTAATTTACTAGTCTCTTTCTTATAGGAAAGTGCAAATGGAGTGGCAAGGAATGTTTAACCCTGTATTCCTGCCTGCAAACTGGCCAAAATCATGGCAGCCATTTGCAGTTGCAGTTTCATGTTATATTGGGTGTTTGAAGCAAATCTACCGCTTCTCTGCTCTGGGGCCACAACAAACTACAGTTCACAGAATTCCACAGCATTGACCCATGGCAGTTAAAGTGGTGTCAAACTGAATTATTTTTGCAGTGTGGATGCAGCTGATGTTCACTTGTTTTATTCAACAACTATCTGTGTGAGAGAGATTGCTGATAAGATCTTCAGGTGTAAAGATCTATCATTAAACATCAAAATCAGAATCATCTATGTTGTAGTGTTTCTGATTTTTGTGCATGGTTATGAAAGCTGGACAGTGAAGAAAGCTGTCAGGAAGATCAACTTGTGTGAAATGTGCTGGTAGAGAAAAATCTTTATGGTATTCTGTACATCCCAAAAGACAAACAAGAAAAATGAAAAAAGAAAAGAAAAGAAGCCCGAATTTTCACTAAAAGTTAAAATAACTAAAGAGAGGCTATTTTACTTTAGATGTACCACCAGATGGCATGATTCCTTGGAAAAATGATAAGAATAAAGGGCAATTAGTAGAAAAAGAGAAAGACCACATTACAAATGGATTGATTCATGTCAAGAAAGCCACAGCCCTGAATTTGCAAGACATGAGCAGGGCAGTTGATGATTGTGGTTCATAGAGGCCTCTTCTTCATTGAATCACCATAAGCTGAAACTGACTTGACAGTAAATAGCAAGAACAATCCAGTCCTTCCCATTTCTATACTTAATATCTCCCACAAAGAGTTCCATGGGATCTCCCCTTTCCCCACTAGCAGAGTAGTAAAAAAATAAATAAATATATTTTCAAAGCCTTGGTGTTACTATGCTCAATTGTGTATCTCTGGAATTTTATCTCTAACAGGCACTCATGTTTAGTAGCAATTTTGTTGTCCATTGAACAAAGACTGTCTGAGGAATAGACTTCAGCCCTTACCTTGAAGGTGCACTGGAATAAAGCTGTTCACCCTTAAAAATTGCTTCTGGATAAAATGAGCTGTCCTCCTACATCCTTGAAAATAGCTTCTGCTGATGATGAGCAAGTTGAGGGTGGGCAGTGGTGGAAGAGCGGGAGAGTGGGGAGGTGAGAGTTACAAATGTCAGAAGTATGCTCTGTCTTGTGATATTTTAATGAGGTTGAGGCTTACGATGATCAAGAAATTCCTTGCTCTGGAAACAGAAGGAGGTTTATGTTAATCTGTTGGGACACAAATTGTCTTCCCCCTGTTGGAAATGATGGCTTTTCAGCAGAACTGCGTGACAACAGAGTGTGTTGCTTCAACCTGGAGGATTGAGAGTGAATTCATGAACAGAGCAGGATAACCCAGGAGCAATAATCCTGCTCCTCTTCTAATTAACTGCCAACATTCTTTAAGAGAAGGGATGAGTGATAATTTTATTACAGTTTGTCTTCAATTAGAATTTGCCAAAATATGAGAGAAATCTTCATATTGCTTATTATTTATTTGCAAATACACAATGCACAAATTAACATGCTGATTCTTTACAAGGGCCAAGAAATATTCTGTTATGTTTAGGTTTTTGTGCCTAAATCCAGGTGTTAGTTACAGTTAGTGAAAACCCATTCAATAAATGAACTGTAGAAAAGTATTGGTACTAATTTTCATTGATTCAGAGTGTCTCCTCTGCTGGGAATTAGCAACTGGGGAAAAAAGAATCTAAGACAGAACTTTAAAATGTTGGGTGGCTTCCTGTTCAGCTGGAGATTCATAGCTATGGTTGTGAATAAATGAACATGACCCTAAACCCTGTGATTTCAGCTTGTCAGGTGTAATTCCCCACTTCATCTTTTAAACCTGAGGTATTGAGGATCCTTGCCAATTGTCAACTAATCTGGATTCTGTTCTGGGGTTCCATTATCGCTTTCTGGCCACTGGAGTGCCCAATTCATGATGACGGTTAAACCAGACAGACCAAGGGCCTTTGCAGATGGGCCCTTTGCGGTGTGTTGGAGGCAGGGAAGGGGAGGGGCAGCTGCACGGCAACTTCCCCAACCCCTCCCTGAATATGTCCTGATGCCATGCGCCATTACTCATGGTGCGTGGCATCAGGACGTCCTCCCAGCGCTGTGTCTTCACGCACTGCACCAGCAGAGACAGAAAAGAGTCGTGCACCAGCTCTTGGGTCAGCCTTTTGCCGCCTCTAATAGCAGCAGCATTTTGCCATTCTTTTAGAGGTGGCAAATGGAAGAATTGGGGCCACAGCATGTGGTAGCAGCAGCCCTGCTCCTCTGCTTCCCAGGGCAGCCTGTCTGCATCCCCCACAGGTTAACATCAGCACTACACTCAGCAACAGATAACCATGACTCCATGACTTTCAACAACTTTATCACAGGTTTTCCCCTATCTGGAGGAGCTCTAAACTCAACACATGGTAGTAGTCATAAACCAGATCTTTGAGTGCATATGGTTTTCATTACCTGGGAGAACCATTAAAGAGATGAAGTGATGCGATGAGCTTGTGCTGCCTTTAGACATACCCTCATTTGCTTCCTCTTTCCCTCAGGCAGTTACATTTGTAATTGGGAGAAAAACATACAGCCATCTATCTGTATATATTGAGTCCTTTTTAATTTTTCTGGCAGTCTCTCCTCCCCCCCCCCCCCCCCCCCCCCCCCGCCACTCCTTCCCCAGCTCCATCTCTACACATTTTCATCCATTCCTAGCTAAAACTTTCCATTTCTAGACAAAGCTGAATCCTTGACACTACCAGTTTAAGGAAGGAGGCCATGACGACAATCGGAAAGGCAAAAGGGAGAACTTTCTGCCCCATACCCTGGTAAGTTTCTATCAATAGAACAGAGCTGTTGGGATAAATCTGAAGAAATTCACAGATTTTTGTGAATTGTTATCAACACTCTCAGCTGCTCTGTCATGATTTCCTATCACATGCAGGTATCTCTTTTCAACATCAAAAGGTTGGGGAATGAGTAGATTAAATTGATTAACTGATTGATCCCAGAATTCTCAGAATTCCATAGAATGGCACTATGGCAGTTGAACTGGAGTCAAACTGCATTAATTCTGCAGTGTGGCAGGTTCTTAAAACTCAAGCAGGCTCATGGAGTGAAATACATTTTTAGGTTTTGTGGGAGTGGGCTGAACATATGCTTTAGAACATTATGGATGCTGTGAAAGATGAAGGCTTGAGTTGAAGGCTGCTTTGGTACAGTAGTCAGAATGTTCAAAAAGAGACTCAGATTCAAAGTATCATTCAGCAATGATGCTTCTGGTGGTGAGCATTCTGTTAACTCAAGGAAAAGGAAAATGCTATTTCTGCCCACCATCTTTGCTGCACAGCAAACTTTGCTGTTCTATGATGTTGCCACCTGGCTTCTGTATTGCTTGAAGGGCAAGGCAGGCCCTGTAGAGAACAGTGCATTGGCTTTCCAAAGAGATTGATACACACAAATATGTTGAGGGGACTTTCCTCAGTATATGGGGCTTGACTAACTCTGGAGAGTCTTGATCTCCAGACCGTCATTAACAATGGTGACCACTTGGCAAGAAGAAAGGCAAAATTCACTATAAAGCACAGTTCCTCATGTTTTGTTGCCTGAGAAATCATCTTCACCTCACCTAAGGGAAAGCCAGGTCTGCATCAGTCTCACTGGGTGGACTTGGTCCAGTTATGCTGTACCCTTCAATATTTTACCAATGAAAACCAGGACATATGTGGCCAAACAACTTCAGAATTTGGACAAGATGGAAGAACACAGATTATGAAGCAGTTTGCTTTTGCTGAGCCTACTGGGGAGGGCAAGATTCTCCTCTCCTCTCCTCTCCTCTCCTCTCCTCTCCTCTCCTCTCCTCTCCTCTCCTCTATGTCCTGGTGAGTTAACTGAGTGCCAACTAATTTTGTATTTTGAATTCAGTTTGCAGCAACTGAAGTAAGCTGAAAACAAAGGGAGAAAGTGTCCAAAGAACAAAAGAAGAGGAAAATTGGTATGTTTTAAAAATAGCTGACAAGATGGGAGGATAGAGGATTAATTGGGACTACTTTGCCAAACTGTGACAGTCAGAGGGTACCAAACCATACAGAGTTCTTGTGAGAATAAAACAGGGGAAGAACTTTGGATGGGACACTGTTTCTGGAGAAAGGGTAAGGTATATTATCTGTCTGTCTGTCTTTTCATCCATATATTATCTGTCCATCTATCCTTTCTTCCTTCCTCTAAATGGTTAGCTGATTGTCCATTAAAATAAAATATGGCAAAAAAAAAATATCTGTTCATGTTTCAAGTTTCAGACATCTTCTACTGAGTCTCAGAAATGTTTTTTACTAAAATAAAATCCAGAGGAGCTCAGCATCAGGCTGAGTCAGAGGCAGTATTTTGAGTTGTGTATATTCACTAACAATGCAACAATTATATGTCAAAAATGATTAGTAAGAGTGGGTTGTCAATCCACATTTGGGGAAGATGTACCCACATGTCTCCACCAGTCAGGGTACTTTCACAGAGCACCATGACAACCCATATTAAGTTCAGCCGAGCTGCTGCAAACTGTTACAGCTTGGAGAGAAGACATAAATTGAACAACTGCTTATAAACTTCTTCCTAAACATACTGTGTCACGGGCAGCCAGAAGCACAGTGGGAGCATGGTATGATACTATTAATAATAACAGTGTAAAAGACTAAATTTCAATAGGGTTTTTTTTTTTTTTGGCATACAGGCATAAGGAAAATGACACTTCTCAGTGTAGGTACAATAAATATTCCATCAGGACAGGTGCATGGGTTGCCAAAAGGAAGGATTGTTTGAAGGGTTCCATAAGCAGTGATCTTGTGCATCTTAACTTGTAGGGTAAAGTGGTCTGAGCATGCCATGAGGGTCCCATTTCACATCCAAATATCATTTCTGGGGCCCTTAGACCTGCACTTAATTTTTTGGTGGGTGATAGGGAGCTTTTTCCCCATGAAAAGGTAAAAAACGAACTACTTTAGACAGAAAACTCTTTGGGGCCAGCTCTTCCTATTACCCCCATAGTGCTGGTATGTACAGGTTGAGCCCCCTGGAATTCCAAAATCCAAAATACTCTAAAAAACAAAACTTTTTTCATGGATGGCTGAGATAGTGACACCTTTGGTTTCTGCTGGTTCAATGTATACAAACTTTGCTTTATACACACAATTATTAAAAATATTGTATAAAATTACTTTGGGCTATGTGTAAAGGTGTTTATGAAAAATAAATGAATTTTGTGTTTAGATTTGGGTCCTAGCTACAAGATGTTTCATTATTTACATAAGTGCAAAATTAATGTGGATATGTGGCAAGTGGGAAGAGTGACTAGGGAACCTTACAGTAGCAGAATGAGGATGGATGAACCCCTGCTCATACATACTCCCAGATTACTGCAGAAGCCAAACGATG
>CM034708.1:195845226-195871981 GCA_020142125.1 Phrynosoma platyrhinos
ACCTCCAGTTTCCCCCTCTCAATCCCTCTCTTGCCTCGGCTTGCCTTTTCAGCCTCCTCCTCCTCTTCCTCCTCTGCTCTCTTGAGAGGTCCTTATTGTCTAAGCCTCACCTGAAAACATTTAGTGCCAAGCCAATAAAAAGTGGATGAGTAAACTGTTTAGAAGCACACCTAGACAGGACAGGGCTACTATTTCTCCCTTTATCCTATAGTCTTGATGAAACTTGCAAATAACTATTTACAAATAGTTAATCTCAACTTGACTGATTTTTGTGATAACCAAGGGGAAATAATCTTACATGAGATTGTAACTTAACAAAGAACAGCTACAGTCAATTTCTAATATAATGTTAACTTCCTAAGATTTCTTTTTTAATTACAGAAGCAATGTCTCATGAAACAGTGGAGGAGGAATAGCATTTGGACAAATGCTCATTTGTGCTGATGCCTTGTGCAGTTTAGTTAGTGCTGGGGGAATGGAGAAGTGGATGGAAGAGATGTGTCTTGTACCACAGAATGGTGGCTATTGGCGTTCTGATATTTAAGGAAAGTAACTAAGTTTATCGCACACCTGAAAAAGACGTCTTATCTATTCCGGGTTCAATCCTCGATCTGGGATACACCTGGATGTTATCACACATAATTCACCACTCATTCTACTATGATGCTGCTGGCCACATGCAGCCTGAACCCAAGGAGTGCTCAACTGGCCAATTTTTAAAGTCAGAAAACTTCTGTTTTCGAAAAAGTGCTGGTTGAGTGTGGCTTCGACCCAGGCTGGATGTGGCCGACAGCATCATGTCAGAATTGGCAGCGAATTATGTGTGATAACATCTGGGTGTATCCTGGAGTGAGGATTGAACCTGGAAGAGGTAAGACACCTCCTTTTTGTGTGTGATAAGCTGTGTATAATGACTATAGCTTCTTTCCAGAAATGGGGGAGCACAGTTTTTTTTTTTAATGTAGCTATAATGGGAAATGATTATTTGGAAGTCATGGCTCTAATTTCACAAGAACAGACATGAACCTGAGCAGAGTGATTAAGAACAGGACCTTTCCACAGGGAAACCACAAGCTGAAACCAACTTGATAGCAGCAATAATTTTGTGGTGGTGATGGTGGAGGCTTAGAAGTGTAAGTATATCTAATTACAGTTTTGCATATAGGTACCTACTTCAAGTCCTGGCTGATCCTGACAAGGCAAGAACAAGCTGTTTTCTCTAGCTTTTGGCACCAATTAAAATTGTATTTTAAAGTATGGCAAAATGGAACTGTTACTTGTTTAAATGCAGATTTAATATGCAATTTTACAATGCAGTGGACTACTGGGCCACATCCATAATCAATTTGTTTATGGCTGAGGAAGTGACAGGGGAAATGAATGGCCACATCAGTTCTTCCTCAGACAATATATGTTCATTGCCAGTCTGAAGACTTTACCAATTTAGATGGCAACTTGCTAGGCAAATGGATGTTGTCTACTGTGAGAAAATTCAGTGTTTAATTTTTCTTTTTACCATTGATAGTGCTTCTTGGAAGCTTCCTTGCTATTATTTGATTTATTTCAAACTGAGACTAAGAAGAAATGTGGCTTGTGTGAAGTAGAACTCTGATGTATGGACCAGTACACATTGTGACAAGCCCATGTGTCTGTCAAATTCACATTAAGGAACTAAGGGGTATAAGGAACTGTGAAAGTGAACTTTGGCCCTTGTGGGCCTTGTCTTTACTGGTCAGGATACTCCAGGATTATCCTGGAGTATTCTGGCCCCACACTTGCCCTGACTTGCTCCTGTTACTTTGGTAGCTGTTTCTGTGTCAGGATGGTGGTCTGCATGAGCATCCCACAAAGCTGCCCAGACAGTCTGCTGCCACTGTAGATCACTTGCTTCTGAGGTCAGAACAAGATGCCCAGTCATGGTCACATGCTGGGCACCTCATTTGAACCTCAGAACATGTGACCCATGGTGGTGGTGGATGCACTGGATGGCTCAACAGGACACCCATGCTGACAGCTGCCACAGTGCAGAAATGGAAGGCTCTGGATCTTCATGGAAGATCTGGAGCAACTGGTAAGTTTTCAAATTTTTTTGCTATCCTTTTTAGGCTCCAGTTCTGGTGCAGGATGTGCCAGATGTCATCTGGACTGCCCACATCAGAATCAAGATTTCAGCAATGCATTGTCCAAACAGGATAGCACAAGAATAGGTTAGGGTGGAGATGGAATGGGCCTTTTGGCCCATGCATACAACATTACTTAATACATTATGGTGATTGCTAGGTGGAGGTTTCAGAACTCCAGGGATTGAATTCAATTTCAGGAACGTTCTCTGGTCTAGCTTTGAAGTGGTAGGAAGGTCCAATGGCAAAGGGTAGGGCCAAAATATCAGCATACTTTAATTTAAAGCATTTAATGGCAGTAGCTGAACCATAGGAGAGCACCCCTAAAAGTCCAGTGAAAAACTAGAAAACCTCCAAACAACAATATCATGGGCAAGGGGTTGTGACAATCCGAGGAGCTCCAGAGGACCAGCTTAGGACCCCAGGAAGGCATGTATTGCTCCTGAGGTTTCCCATGATTGCTTTGTTCTAAACCTGGAACTTGAAAATGAAATGTGTGTAAAACAAGTGTGGATAAGCCTGTTTTTGCCATCATCATGTATATTTTCACATTATGTCAAGTCACCTGTGGACTCATGGTGACCCCATGAATTTTTTCACATTAGTTAGCCAGAAGATGCTGTGGATTCCTATTGAAAATATATCTAGTGACAATCTTGAATAATTTGCCCCTATGTCATGCAAAGTGGGTATTTTGCAGATCAGGTGAGACACAGGTCTTTAAAACTTGGGATTCGGATCAGGTTTATTCACTGACATCAGGCTGTGGGGCAGAATCTGTCTGTATGTCTGAGGACAAATTGTCTATTTGTGATCCTTTAGGAATTTGTTGTTCCATGATAATTATCAGGACATAGTAAGACACAACCATAAGCAAATTTAAAGTTATAGTGTCCTATGCTGAGTGCCCTCTTCTTTGGCATCATTGTAGAATCCTAAAGTTGCTCTTTCACACAGAAAGCAGGTTTTGATCAAATCTTAATACAAGGATTCTCAATCAGGGTTCCTTGGAACCTTAGGGCTCCCTGAGAGGTTACTGGAGGTTTCTGTGAGACATTGTGACTGAAAAAAAAGATAAACTTTCTTTTTAACTATTGCTGTTATTCTTAACTGTCATCAAGTCAACTTCAACTCATGGTGACCCCATGAATAAGAGACCTCCAAGTCCCCATATCATCAACAGCTTTGCAGACTCAGAGCCATGGCTTCCTGTCAATTTGGAATGTGGTCTTCCTCTTTTCTTCCTGCCTTCTACCTTACTAAGTATTACTGTCTTTTCTGGTGAATCATGTCTTCTTATGACATAACCAAAGAACACCAGCCTCAGTTTAGTCATCATGGCTTCTAGGGAGAGTTCCAGCTTGAAATGTTCAAATACCCATTTATTTGTCTTTTTTTAGTAGTCCACAGTATCTGCACAGTATTCTTCTCCAGCATAACATCTCAAGTTTACTTCTTCTCCTTCTCCTTCTTCTTCTGAAACTCCCAAACTCCCAGGGCCAGCATAGTCATTGGTAGATATTTAACAATCAGAGCTTGGAAAAAATCCACTTTGGATTAAAATCATCCAGTCAGCATGGATACTAGACATTTTTGCTGGGAGATTCTGGGACTTGTAAGTCAAACATGACTTTTCCAAGCTCTGGTTCTGGGACTAAACCATGGAATCCTAGTTCAAAACAAGACAAGCTGGTCATTATGTCTGCCTCTCATATATGGGAAGCTGAAAAGAGCATCTAATGTGGAATTTTATCTTTTAATGTCCATTATTTTTTGTCACTTGTGAGCAGAATGCAAAAGGAATGGGAGAAACCACACTGAAACCATAGGCTGCTGGTTAGTCTCCCTTAAGGGCTGTGTCACATTAAGCAATCCAATCAGATTAGTAGTCTTTCTTCTTTGTATGTCTCATATCATTTCAGGTTAGTATTCAGAGGCAGAAATATTATTGGAAAGTGACTTTCATAGTATATTAGCTAACACAAATGCTAATGCAGACTGATGGAGAGGAGCTAATGTGAATGGGCTGTCAGGCTGCATTAGCACAGCTAGTGCCATTCCCAGCTCAGGTTAGACTGACCATGAGTGATGATGATCCACATGCCATGTTTCACTTTCTGTCTCACCTGAACAAGATGTTTGTCACGGGTCAATGCCAAGATTCTCCTCATCACACCCCACTGGGTGTTCTTCTCAGTTTATTCATCAGGACTAACTGTATAACTATGACTAGAAATGTATACACTGTAAAAAGCAAGGCTTTGCAAGCATTTGTTATATTTGATTTAAAGTAAGATAACTGTAGGGGTGGGGTGGGAGAGAGATGGAGCTTCAAATCTCTAGAAAGATGTGTTTTGTTTCTCTTCATTTACTTCAGTAATCCTTAAAAAAAAAAAAACCTTCAGGAAATACTTTCCAAAACAGACATGTGCCAAGGAATGTCTCAATATCTGTTACAGAATCCCTGTGCATTGCTTCTGGACCATATGAGCAGCCATGAAAGTGCCCATTTCTCAAAATGCCTTGGATACACATCACATGGGAAACAATGGGACATCTGTCTGGCACATGGCTGGCTCTACCATTAGGAAGACTGAGACAGCTGCATCAACCAGTAGATTTGGAGTGCCATGAATTGGCAGCAATTTGTTAGTTATTTAATCTGTTAATATTATATTTTTGGCTGTCAGCGCCTGGGAGGCAGAGAGGTGATAGTTCTACATCATGCCCCAGTAATTGAGTTTGCTTTGAATAGTATGCAGCCTAACTCTTTTTGAACTAGGGCAGGGCTGGGGTCAAGTATTTCTTTGTCTACTTCAAAATTTCCTGGCCCAGCAAAATTTCCTGGTCCAGTGGGATGTAACAGGGAGAATTATCTGCCATTATGATTTTCTATCTGTCAAATTTTCATGGAAATTTAATGCCTTGGATTTTCAGTACCATATAATATAGTGTAGACACTAACGTCATTCTCTCAGCCTCTCTGAACAAATCTTGCCAAGAAAATCCCATGATAGGGTCACCTTAAGGTTATCATGGCTGCATCCACACTGCAGAAATAATCTGGCTTGACATGGCTTTAACTGCCCTGGCTCAATGCCATGGGATTCTGGCAATTGTAATTTATTATGGCACAACAATTCCCAGAATTCCATAGCATTGAGCCAGGACAGTTAAAATGGTGTCAAGACAGATTATTTCTGCAATGTGGATGCAGCCTATAAATCAGAAATGGCCTGAATGCACACAACAACAACAGACACTAACCTCAGAATACTTTTGCCCCAGCTGGAACAAGAAGATAGAAGTGCCCCTAGGCATATGTGTAGAGCAATATTTAACAACTCTTGACACTTCAGAAGCTTCAGACCTCAGCTCCCAGAATTGCTAGCCAACATGGACCAACCAATAGGGTTTCTGTAAGATGAAGTTTAAAACCTTGGCTTAAGCTTCTGAAGTTCAAAACATCTAGAACTGATCTAGAACTAGGAAAAGTTAGGGAGTGGGACTGGATCACAAAATAACCCTGACAACTATGGTTTTCTAAATAAAAATTGTGAGCATGATGTTACACTCTGTATGTGTCCACACATGAATTTTACCTGTGGTTGAAAGATGAAGGATAATAGCCACAAACCTACACAAACAGTTCCTCCTATTCATTTAATTCAGCTCATTTACTGAAGCTGTTTATAAAGATTTAACATTCTCTCTGAAAGGTGAATAATCCAGAAGTACTTCTTGCTAACTAGGGAGCCTCTCAAGGCATTATTTCACTCCCACAGTGTCTTCAAAGGATGTTGCAAATGGAATTCACTAATAGTTAATCCTTATATCAAACACAGTTCCTTATGTCAGGACAGTTGCATAAAATCCAATTAAGTTTTAGGAGTGATTTTAAGTTACTCTTTTTCCATCCAAACAGTTGTCATGGTGGACATTTTTGTGGGATGACTGTGACATCAGCTTTGGCCAGGGAAGTAATGAGTCTTTGCAGACTGGCCCTAGAGGCAGAGATGGGGTAGGGCAGCTGCACGCTGGCTGCCCCAACCCCATGCCGATGCCGTCCTGATGCCACATGCTGTTACACATGGCACATGGTACATGGTGTCAGGACATCCTCCCGGCACAGCGTTCTGACATGCTGCGTCAGAAAGGGCAAAGAAGAGCCGCACTCTGGCTCTTAGGGCGGCCTTTAGCTGTCCCTAAAAGGAGCAGCATTTTGCTGCTCTTTTCAAGGCATCAAAAGGGAGGTTTGAGGCCATGGCGTGGGGCAGCCGTGGCCCCGATCCGCTGCTTCCCAGGGTGGCCCAGAGATGCCTGTCTGCACCCCACCTTATAATATTGGTCAATATTCAAACTGTCCTTGTGTCATTCAGTGTCTGTTGCTCAACAGATTTATTACTGTACTAACTTCTGAAAAGTACTGTAAAGAAGACTGTTGCTAACCTTGTGATGGTTTTGTATTTTTTTTTCCCCTGATGGAGGTGTGGAAGGGAAAGGAGGATCTGGTTTGTGGAAGCAGACCAGGGAGCATCAAGGAGACAGGAGCATGTGAAAATGTGTGATTTGGGTTGAGGAAAAAGCAGGAGCGATGAGAGAGCAAATGGAAAAAACTACAAATGAAATAATTTAAATGTAGATTCAGTCAAGGGTTTGTTGCTAGTAAAGTACCTTTTTAAGTATTTGTTTAGCTCAGAGTTCTTTAAGTATATTACAAGCCAACAAGACATTTTAGCCAAATATGGTTGAATACATAACACAATACAGTATAACTAATACAGCTGTAAATAAACCATATGTAATGAATTTTATTTATATTAGTGTATTAGCTTTTATTTCATAATGTTCCACATTTTCCTTGAATGTCCTACATTTTGTGGTGTCTTGTCTTCCTTTGCAGTTATGACATCTGGTCACCCTGGGCAGGTTGGCAACTCTGGTGAGTCCTAATCTTCCACAGCAAGGGATACCTGAAAAACTCTAAAGCCCCCAAGGTTAGAATTTTCTTCAGCTTTTATCTAAAGGAGAATTTGAGACAAATTTGGAAAGACTAGCTCAAAGAAAATATGCATTAAAGTTTTTAAAGGTGCTAAAATAGTTTCATTCAGAGTGGAGACATGTTGCAGACGGTCTTGATTGTTCATTACCAGCTGAGCCAAATGGACCCCAAAGACACACATTTGTGGCACTTCTTCGAGAAAGTGATTTGTGGGTTAGGCTGTTTAATCCAGTCAAAATGAATAACACTTTTACATTTTTTTAAGTCAAGCCTTGAAGCCCAGTTATCAACTTCAAAGTCTGGCCAAAGGTTTTGTTTTCCTCCAATTTATTCTGTGACCTTTAACTGTTTTTTTTTAATGAGCGAGTGAACAATGAAGAACCTGTTGCAAGAAGTGTGAAATAAAACAGAACAGTCTGGTGCTAGGAGGAAAGGACTACTTTTGCCTCCCTCTCTGCACTGCTTTCTGATGTAATGAAAAGAGAGCCAACACAGAGATAATTTGTATGTACACTAGTTCTGCACAAAAGAGAGAAAGCAAAAGAAGCAGGTGGGAGCATATTATGAACCGTAGATCCTCACTAGGACACTTTCTATAGCAACATCGCAATGTAGGTCCAAAAAATGCGGGCAAGTTTGTTGATCTAAAACAATTTCTAGTAGTTTTCAGCTCTACCAGGTACAGGTCTTTTGTAAAAAGAATGGGTCTTACCACCTCAAGATCAAGCCATCCCAAAATACATTGAATTATATAATAGAGAAAATTCACAAGAATATATTTTTTTGGTGGAAAAACCCTCTTTCCTCTCCAGAAACTGTGGATACTCCATAGTGATTTTGATATAATACTATTTCATCCTTGAAAGTGAGGACAAATAATTTTCACTGTTGAGAAGAAAATGAACATTTCTGTGTAGTTCTTCCCTGTTCACAAATTGTCCACTGAGACTTCTGGAGGACTCTGAGAGACTCTAGTGGATTATATAATAATTTCACATTTGGCTAAAAGGTGGTACCCTGACACTTTTCTTACCACCACCCCCAACTTTCCACTAGGCATAGAATGACCATGGGGGGGGGTGAAGTATCTGTACAGTACGTCTGGGGGGTAATGAATTACTAGATGGTTTGTCATACTGGATTTCAGCCAATGAGTATTTTCTCATCCTTTCTGCCATGGAATGTCTTGAACACACTGAACAGAACATAGGCCTTTATCACAAAAGGATTGAAAAGTGAAATTAGGGCAGGATAGTAGTATCTGTGGCTGTATCTTATCAACCAATACTTATCTGTCCAGTAGCTAGTCTGGAATGCTCCTCCTCATTGATGGGCAAATCCCATCAATGCCTCCCAAATGCATTGCTTTTCCAATGTTGGTGCACATGTGATAAGTTCCTTCTGAAGAAGGTCTGATATGCAGGCAGTCATGTGGTGTATGATTCTGCTCCTCTCCCCCTCACTGTTCCCAAGCAGGTTATTTTTCTTTCTTTCTCCCAATTTCTTTTCTTTATTTTTCTTAATGGAATGCCATGATTGCACAGTTGTGCTAAAAATAAAAATAAATACAGATAGAAGGGTACAAAGGATAGGACATAGGGCAGGGTAGCAGGGCTATGGAGGAAGACAGAGGCTGGGATAGAAGCAGAATGATGGTGATTTTGAAGAGCTGTGTGATAATGAGTGTCCTCAATGGGTTATGTTTATATTTCCTAGACTAATGAGATTGTGGACCTGGTGTGATAAAGTCCATAATAACACTCAATAGGTTAGTTGTCTCACCAAATGGCATGTTGGACTTACCATGAAGTTGTGAATCCTCTGTATCAGCCTGTACAGACCTTATTTTGTTTGATTCCAGAAGCCAAGCAAAACTGTACTTAATCAGCATTTGGATGGGAGACGATTACATGATGGCAGAGGTCACCAGATAAGGCTAGGAAAGAATCCTACCTGAAACCTAGGAGAGCCACTACCAGTCAGAGTTGACAACACTGGACTAAATTAACAAAATGTTTGACTCAGGGGTAGTAGCCTATGTTCTGTTTTAGTATGCAGGGAGGAAAGTGGGCAGGAATAGCTTTTACCACTGTGTACTCAATGGCATTCATTCTCTAGTAAATTTAAAACCTATCTACATCTATGCATAAATGGTTTATTAAAATGGGGCAGCAGATCATTTTACAGTATTTCTCCAGAGGGAATGGAGGAGGGCTCTTACCATTATCAGTTGCAGTAGTCCAGTTTTTATTTCTGTTCTTCCCCACATGAGGTTTTGTTTTATGCCACTGCATATGGCAGCAGTAGCATCAGTCTGGAAACCCCAGTACCATTTTGATCCTGCCACAATACCCCAGACTTGATACATGTGGGCACAGATGGATGTCAGTTTCCACACAAAAACTGTGAAAAATTTTAGTAGAAAATTGGGCATGCTGTCTGCCTTCTTTTCAGGGAGTAAGGAAAAGAAATATTTCAGATCTTGGCCCACCCCCACCCCCATCCCAGGTACATAAAATACAGTGGTGCTTGTTTTCCATGAGGATTCTTGAAACAGATGGGCTACATGTGGTTTGTTGCTCAACCATGCTGGAAGTCACATAAAATGGTCTGCATTTTAAAACATTCTATAAACCACTAATAAAACCCAAAATGCTATGCAATGACTGAGCTCTAAAATTATTTGCATGAATGGTACAACTAGTCTAGCTTTGACCTACAGTAGTGGATCCCTTGTGCAAATGATCTGTGTTGTTAAATGAGCTGAGAGGACGGAATTGCATTTTGGACACCTTCTTCTGGAACTCTTGGGTTGAGACAAGACCAAACTAGATTAAAATTCTTTTCAATTGCCTGGCTCATTCCCTTCATTTCTCACAAGATGGTAGAAAAATAAGCAGAGGTGCCACATACAAAAACATTTTTATTAGTTGTTAGTATATGCTGATTCTTAATGCAATGCTCAAACTAGGAATACAACTTGGCAGAGGTACATACACATATATTGCATGTAGATTTTTTTAAAGTTGTGTCTCCAAAAGATTTCAAATTCTCAAGTTCAGCCCTACATGAGGCCTTTGTGTTGGAGCTCATGGGTTACAGCTCCTCACATCTTGTGCAACATGTTGCAATGTTGCTGTTTCAAGTTCTGAGTACCATTAACTTTTCCTTCCACTTATGATGGATAGCAACAATAGGTACAAATTCTCAGAGGTATCCTTCTCCATCATGCTTGACTCTTCCTATATGAATACTGTGTAAATAATATGTATATCTATACAGATTATATAAATATATATCTATAATATATATATTATATATATGTATATATGTATATTACCGTGGTTTGGCTTTATGAAGCCAACGATAAAATTTGTGCTTATCTTATAGCTATGAGATCAAATGTACGGCATTATTAAGAAAGTAGCAAGTACCTGGAAGTCTTACTATAATGATGACCTTCATTCATTTTATGATCTTGCTTGCTATGTGTGTGTGTGTCAACACATCTTTTACAAGTAAATGTACTCTCTTGTTCTTACAGTAATTTTAAAGACAAAAACTCCAACCTTTGTAAAGAAACAACATGGTTAAAAAAACAATTCAAAAGATCTCAGGAAGGATTGTACCCTTCCTTATACATAGTTTGAAGAGTAATCAGACATTCATTGTAGCTTTATTTACATTGTTACTCAAGTTCAACAATATTACAGGTATTGTATTATGTCTGTACATAGCCAAGTAATGGTTTGGTCATGTTGAAACACACTACCAGTAGGTATTTACAAATGGATGAATTAATTTCTAGCTCAACACTGTCCTCCTTAATATGGCACCAGTAGTTAAAAGATAAATTGTTCAAAGTCCATTTATTAGTGACCCTTGGTAGTCCCTTATGGTTACAGTTATTCAGTTCAGAACAGGATGGCTATCTTTGGGGAACAATTGTAAATATGAGATGGAACAGTCTGTAACATCCAGACATTCTGTATCCTTCCAGAAGCTGTAATGGGAGGAAAGAAAGAAAAAATCCATCTGCCCTCACTCTGTTGTTTGGACTCCTTTGATGGGGCTGGGTAAACAGCTGTTTTCCCTATGTCAAATCTGTCTGCTTCTATTATTTCAACAACAGTTGGCCAAACAGGGAGTACACAAAACACATAACAGAATACATTTGGAACTGAAATTTTCTGCATGTAATATTTCATACAGCATTACATGAAAATGTACCCATATCTCTTCTTCTCTTGAGCAATTTTGGATTTTCTATGCAAAACACTATTTTTTCACCTGCATTGCCTATTGCTGGATAAAAGAGATATGAGTGATTGTACATTTCCATCAAGGAATGGGTGGGAATTTATTTTCTTATAAGAATTAATCACAGATTTCTTCATATTCAGGTTGAAAAAAATGATATTTAAAAAATTTATATGGTGGAGAAAACAAAACTGTTAGATTTGTCAGTTTAGAAACAAAGTATTGTAGCTAACAGGGATGTAATCATTCACTTATGTTTTTAATGCACATGAGAATGATTTTTTTTTTAAAAAAAATTATCTCCACTCTCAACAACATTATCATTTTTAATTATTTTTCTAATTTTGGGATTATTTTGCAGACATTTTACAAAGGCTTTTTAATATGAAATTTTGTCCCCCCCCCCCATGTAAAACACCTTTTTTTGCCCAAAAAACTAAAATATTTTTGCATAAAAATCCAATGACCATTTTAAAACACAGTGACCTTGTCATTTTCATGCAGAGGTAAAAATGTCAGAGTGGTTTATAGGTTTTTAAATTTTTCTTCTTCTTCTTCTCCTCTCTGTTTGTGTGTGTGTTGAGAGACTTTTCTTGCCAAGGATACATTCCCCCCCCCCAATATTCTTTTCATTCCTACTACTCATCTCTTAAAAATCTAACTTTTAATCCCTGTGTATTCAGCCATGTTTGTGATGCTTAATTAGGTTTCACATCTCTTACTTCTGAAAAGTTCATAGCTTTAACAACATGAACCTCACTATGCTAATAAAAGCTGCATCCATGAAACTGAGCCAGTATAGATAGGAGGGAATTTTCTTTCCATTTGTTTTTGAAGAATTTATCAAAAAATAAAAATTCAGAATGTCATAATTAGTATGAAGATATCATGATTTTCTTTAATATATCTATATCTATATAGGAGGAAACTCACAGATTTCCCCATTCCTATTCCTACTGCGTTTAACAAAATCATCTCCCTCCCCCCCATAACCAACAGTAAGTACATAACCTTGTGCTCAATGTAATTAAAGTATATTATTAACACAATACAGTTGTTGCCCTTCTGCTTTGTAGATGAATTATGTGATTGCCAAGACTTGGTTTCACAGGTAAAGAGTTATTTTTTATCTGGAAGGCCATCTATTTGGTTAGAAAGACCACTCACATGAGGCCCTTTCACACTATACAATTATAGCACTTTGATACCATTTGAACTTCCATGACTTCATCCAATGGAATCTTGGGGGGGGGGGTTAGTTTAGGGACTCTGACTTAGAATTCTCTGTCAGAGAGATCTAGTGCCTACAAACCCCAGGATCCCATAGGATGCAGCCATGGTGTGTAGTGTGAAAGACCCCATGGTCAGAGCCAATTACAATTACAATTACAATTATGGCAGAGAAGTCCTACATTATAAAGCAGTGGTATGCAAACTTTTTACCCCTGGGACTATCTTTACATTCACATGTAGATGTCATGCCCCTTTGAAATAGTAGAATAAATTGTTTTGTTTATTTAGTGTACATATTTTCATTTGCTCATTCATGTGTGTATGTATTTTAACATTTTATAAGGAAAGGGCATTGTTTAAATTAGAACAGTTTTATTTAAGTAAATTCAATATTTAACTCAATGCATGTGTAAATTTTACACATAAAAGGATTTGAGAAGAGGAAAAGGAGGAGGGATCAGGGCCTCCAAGTCTTGCACTCACCCCTTGAGCAACTCATTCACTCCCCTGGGCATCCCACCACACTGTTTGAGAACCACTGTTATAAAGGATCACTTGACATAGTTATATGTCCTGTGCGTAATCCCTTCATACAACAGCCAATCATGCGGCATGACACCCAGACATTGAATCTTCCGAACACTCACCACATATACAGTGGAATGACATACACAATGAGTTTCAGTCCCCTTGAACTCTGGAAGATTAAATACATGAGCTTTGTTTAGGTGGAGGCAAGGGGTTGGGAACAGAGCTTAGAAAAATTCCCTTTTAGAACTACATCTCCCAGAATGCACTCAAACACAAGGCAAGATATAGGATTGTCTTCATCTCCACTCTCCCCTCATAACAACTCTGGAATCTAGGTCAGGTTAAGAGAGAGTAACTGGCTTGAGGTCACTCAGTGAGTTTTATAGCTGTGGGGGGACTAGAATTTGGATTTCTTGGGTCCCAATCCAACACATTTTCACAATAGCAGCTCTCTGGAGCTGGTCCTGGGAATATCACTTGTAAAGATGTTTGTCCTTTTAGATATGGTTCTGATATTACTACTCAGTCTGGGTTGAATCTCATTGTCTGCTATTGTACAGTCTCAAGGCTGCTTACTTGGGTACCCTTCAAACAGTAGGAACTGCTTTCCTGAGGTCCATCACACATTGCTGCTACAACATTTAGAGCCCATCACAATTCACCAGTGCCTACCTCTCTGGTCCTTACTACTTTAGACAAGAGATGCATAGACAAGGCTTGTGCATACCAGGGGACCCCATACCAGGAAAGGAGCCCTGGTGGCGCAGTGGTTAAATGCCTGTACCGCAGCCACCCACTCATAGACCACATGTTTGTGAGTTCAGTACTAGCCAGGGCTCAGGCTAGACTCAGGCCTGCCTCCTTCTGAAGTTGCCAAAATGAGTACCCAACTGTTGGGGGGCAATGAGTTTACAGTTGTAAACCATTTAGACATCCCATAGCGTGATATGAAGCAGTATATAAATGAAGCTGTTTTGCTTTGCTTTGCTTTGGTCCATGATGCCCTTCACCAATCCCACACAACCCCCCTTTTAAAAAAATAAAAATAAAATCAACATAATTTTCATGCAATTTTTTTGCCCCCAACAATGTAGAACCCATCATTGTGAAAACACATGAAGATTCTGCTACAAGCACTTCAGAACTGTATACTGTCCCCAAATAACCCTTATTTTCTTCTGCAGTCCCTCTCAAAATGGTGACAGGAAGTGATGGTTGCCATTTTGAGAAGGATTGCAGTAGAAATCAGAACTATTTTGACTCTCTCTGGGTGTGTTGTGAGAAAATTGGTCTCCCCCCCCCCCCCCCCCCGCGCGCCCCACAGTTGCTTACTCCTATCCTATAGGCTGAGTTTATCCAATATTAGAGAAAAGCTGTGAATGAATCCTATGATGCTACTGAAATATTTCAAATGTCTCACATGACAATTAAAGAGGAAAATACAGAACTCTTATAGTGGCTTAGTAGCTTGGCCATGGGGTAAGATCGTCATATGACTGCTTCCATTCACACTTAAGTCTCAACACAGGGAGACATCTTGCTATGCAAGATGCAAAAGCAGTTAGGAAGCCATCAGCAGTTCTTTGATAAAATACCCACTTGTTAGAATTGTTTGTATGATAAAATTTGGACAGCTTGCCTCATTATGCTTTATGGCAGAACTGGCCCTGATTGAAACAAATTGATGAGACGGAGGCGGGGGGAGTCATTGCTGAAGGACTGAGATCAATAATCTTTCTTTCCAGTGACTTGCTCCTCCAGCCTACTGTCTGATGTGAACAAATTAGAATGGCAGTTGTGGGAACTGGTATGGGTAGATTTGGTTATGATAGAGAAGGAGAGGATAGAGATAAGAGAGAAAACATGACTGAGTTGCTGATGTTTCAAACTACCCTAGTAAATGCACATTTAACAGCTACAGATGATCTTATTTATTTACATACCATTGATAGTTTGAGCCTGTTATTTTTCAGCTAGCAGCCTTATCTCTCCTTTAACATATTAAGAGATCTTAAACCCTATAATTTTTTAAAAAATATATATGGCCAACTTCTCTCAAGATGGCTTCACTCCAAATTGTTATGTGCCTTCAAGTTGACTTTGCCTGCATATCTACTGCAGAATTCATGTTGTTTAACATTGTTTTAACTGCCATGGCTCAATGCTATAGAATTCTGGGATTTGTAGTTCTATGAGAAATTTAGCTTTCTATCAGAGAGCTCTGGTACCACAACAAATTACAAATCCGAGAATTTCCACAGGATGTCAAACTGCATTAATTCTGTAGTGTGGCAGCAGCCTAAGATTAATGGTGATCCTTTCATAGGGTTTTCTTTGGCAAGATTTTTTAAGAGGAGGTTTGCCATTGCCTTTGTCAAAGAGTGAGAGAATGTGGCTTCTGTGAGGTCATCTAATGGGATTTCATAGTGGATTTCATAATACTCCAACTTTCTAGCAGTTCTTTTATTCTAAGACACCCTTCACATGATAACTGAAAAGAAACATTAGAAGGGCAGGTGAGTGACAGGAACTTCCAACAGAGTAGTACCTAATAGGAGCTTTTCAGTGTTCCTGAATGTAACACCTTCAGAGTGATTTTAATGGCCATAAATTGTACATGACAAAAGATAATGGTTTGAAGCATATTGTTGATCCCAACCAGAGCAGATCCATTGAATCTAATGGGATGCTCCTATATCTTTACTCACCACTAAGTTGATTCAATGTGTCTACTTTAGTTGGGACTAGCAAATAGGATTCAGGTCAACATCCAGAATTTGGAAATGTTACTTAAGGAAAATACACCTCAACTCTGAGAATCTCCCAGCCAGAATGGCAGGTGGCCATGCTAGCTAAAGATTTCTTGGAGCTATATCCAAAGTGGTAATATTTCTAAGCTTTCTAAGGGCTTGTGAGGAATGGCTACCATTCAGAGAAAGAATAATAGTGCCTCTTTCTTGTGCAG
The DNA here is from genome assembly GCA_020142125.1 of Phrynosoma platyrhinos. NCBI lineage: Eukaryota > Metazoa > Chordata > Lepidosauria > Squamata > Phrynosomatidae > Phrynosoma > Phrynosoma platyrhinos. Next base: position 195,861,338 of record CM034708.1, read on the forward strand.
GAGGCTGGCAAAGAATTCAACTGACTTCTCTATACTTGTCTGGGAGAAGTCTGTAACTATTCATAGTTGCTTCCCTCCATAAGGTATGACTAAGGATGATGGATAACTCAGCATGTAGTTTTTTATGTTCACGTGCTAAGGAAAAGAACACTGGGTTGGATCCAAACTTGGTCACATGTACCATAGCCTCACTGAAATCAATCTTCACTCCATGCATCTGAGCATGTAAACTCAAGTCTATGAAAGCTCATGCTACCACCTTCTTTCTTTCGGTCAATCTCAAAAGTGCTACAAGATCCCTTTGCAGAGGGATTTTCCACACTAACATGGCTATGTCTATGAAATAAATGGGACTTAAGTTAGTACTGGCTGCGTCTTTCTTATCTGAAATGCTTAGGGCCAGAAGTGTTTTGGATTTTGGATTTTTTTTTTAAATTTTGGAATATTTTGCATATACAGAATGAGATATCTTGGAGATGGGACCAAGTCTAAACACTTATTGATGTTTCACATACACCTTATAAACATTGCCTGAAAGTAATTTTATGCATAATATTTGTGTGTGTGTGCATGAAATAAAGTTTTTGTACACTGAACCATCAGAAAGCAAAGGTGTCACTATCTCAGTCAACCAATGTGGACAATTTCAGATTTTGGAATTCTGGATAAGGAATACTCAGCCTGTAGTGACTAACTTCAGTGAATGTGCTCTTTATATAGTTCAGCCTGCATTCAATCCAGTGGTCTCATGTAAAAACTTAAAATGAATCCAGGATCCTTATGCTAATTCTTTTGATTCTGAAAAAAGAGGTAGGATTTGTTATTGCTGTCAATGATAATGTCCTCTATTCCAGTGCCATGCTCAGCAAGAAAGCTGGAACAAGTAATTGCTTTTGTCAACTTGTTAAGCAGTTGGGCATCAGGTGACAAATAGAAAGCTCAAAGGCACATTTTTCTAGAAAAAAAATAGGATTCATATTTACATCCAACGGAAGCAAACTTCAAAAGGCAAAATGACATGATGAGAATGCAAAGTGTCATGTGGGTCTGTAACAGCAAGGGAAGCCATGAGAAATTGAGCAATCCCTTTGAGATTCTCAATGACTTAATCTTTGCTATAAAGATGAAATCATTAAGTAGCCAGGAGGGATTTATTTAGGCTCTCCTCTAATCCATTCTGTGCTTCCTGCATCCCCAACAACTAAATTAAAAGCTTTGAGATTTCAAAGGCAGGGTGAGAGAAGATTGAATCCTTAATGTCATAAAGGGTAAATAAAACTTAAGTATTGCCGAATAGTTTTGATTAATTGTCAAGCAGGGGAACAGAACAGTAATTCCTCTTCAAATTTCATGGAATATATATTGATACAATAGGCATGGTCAGCATGGCTAGCTGTGGCTGCAATACATGTATCAACCATGTGAAGCAAAGTCCTAAAAGTGAAACTACTGCCAGTGAAGATCTGATGGGAGTGCTGAATTGGGGAGAGATGGCTCTGAAACCCCTGTTAATACAAAGAATTACTACAGCTACAATCAAGCTTACACAGACCTGTAGACCTTACTTCTCTGTAGAATACCTAGGTTTCCACAATAAATGGCCATTGGCATACCCTTGTGAGAATTTAAAACCACAGAGGGTGAGTTTGTGTTTGTGAGGTTGCGAAGTCCAGGTCATCCTTGTTGTGCACCTTCAAGTCATTTTGACTTATGGTGACCCTAAGGTGAACCTATCATGAGGATTTCTTAGAAAGATTGTTCGGGGTGGGGCATTGCACATCAACATTTATACATTAACATATGCAAATTTATGCAAACATTTCACCTCTTTAGGTCTTTCTTTTAGCAATGCATTTCCTTTGGGGTAGAATACACTTCTTATATGTGACCTCCTGCCTGATTTAGGGCAGGGGGATAAATTTATTCAGTTTCTATTTTATTGTGAATTTATCTAATTTCCAGAGTTTGGGAAGATCCATTTCAGGGGTCACAGTTCCTAGAATTTTCCAGCCAACATGAACAGTCCAAAATAGTAATTTTTCCAAGCTCTGTTAATTTTGTACTTGCAGATTAATATAAGAACTGAGGATTCATTTTCCTTCAAAACTCACAGTCCTTCAAATTTGGCAATACAGCTTTGCAATTGAAACACACAAAGCAAAAAATGTATATATCACGGAAAAGTATGCACAGAAATGTGTAAATTGGTGAAAATAACATTCACAAATGCATTGTATTAGGAAGACTGCTTGCAAAAATTGTGTGTATTAGGCAGAACTGATTACAAAAAAGCATGTATTGGAAGAAACAGAATGTATATAAAAATACATATCTCAACATTCAGGATGAACCAAATTTAAGATTAGAAAATTTCTCAAAATTTGAGATGAGCCAAATGAAGGCTTGAAAATAAGAGAAACCAAGAAACCAAACTGATAAACATATTTTCCCACTACTTCCCAACATTCTTCAGGTTTAAGACCTATTTAAGACCTATTATGGGCTTGTGATCTTTAGATGGAGGGACATGAACAAAGGAATAATTGCTGCAGATTCCTGTACTGACAGGGGTTTGGACTATTTGGCCCTTGGAATTCCTTCCAATTCCATGATTCACCAAACTCAAATCTGAAAGTGCAGGAAATCTGTAGTTAGCAAGATTTTGTCACTATGACAGTGTAAATAGTACTGTAATCATTATTTGCATAATTGTTTTGCTCTATAATGCCCATGCAATGTATCAATTGTGAATGGTACTGTAGATGTTTCTTCCTCCAAACCTTTGTTCTCTGGCACTGTCAGAATTTTGGGCTGTATAGTTATGTCCTGCAAGTTTTCTAATCCCCCCAGTCTTTAGATACTTCCTGGGGTCTACCAAATGATAAAGTGAACTTCCTGCTCATTTTCCTTCTCTGTTCAATTTGACTACCAGTAAGTGTTGAACCAATCAGAAAGGAAGTCTGAACCAACCAGAGAGGAAGAAGCAGTTAACCACTTTGCTGATCACTGCAAATGATAGTTGTACTCTAGACAAATTCCAATACTTGGAAGTCCCACTGACTTAATAGGGGTGAGCATGTATACAAAAGTTTGGCTGACATGCTGCCCTTTATGAGGTAAGGTACTATATTTCTGATGCAGAGTTAAGCAGCAGGAGAGAGGTAAAGATTAACACAAATTCACACTCCCCACTTTCCTACTGCAACTTCATACCATGTTTCATAAAAATCGGAAGCAGTTTAGCTGATTGGCTTGTTCTGGTGTTTTGCTCTTCCAGTCATTTATACTTTACATGTAAAATATTTCTGGTTGAAAAATTTCAAACCATTGAACCATGTTTCATATGAACGTACACACAGAGAGACAAACAAAACTGGCAGCTCATATAACAGAAGAACTGACCAATAACTCGCCCGAGGTTCTCTCTGGCTTGTGGAAATGCCAGTGCTTTTGTGCAGCTCGCCCATTTGCAAAGTACCAGCCAAATTAGCCTTGGGCAGGAGAACTTCTCAGGGACAGAGGTTATATCCAAGAAGGATGGATTCAAAAGCCCTTCCTCATGAGACTACTGGAGAGTGGGGGGCCTGCCTCAAATTCATATCTTTTACTGGCCCATTGGCCATCTCTTGCCTCCAAATGACACACTGAAAATCACATGTCAGAGATAGAGCATACCCACCCCATCTGTCCCTGACAGTGTGTCCTCTAGCTTTTTTATTTTGTACTAGAGCATAAAGTGCTATGGCATTGTTTTATAAAAACTTGACACTTTCTTCCCCCCTTTCTCTGCTGTTATTGTTTTACCTTGTGGCTCCTATGTTCTTGTAATGACACATAAGGAGGTGCTTAAAGGTTTTCTTGAAGGTAGCATTGCAGAGGGCATAGCAGGCAGGATTAATGGTGCTGTTGATATAGCACAGCCAGTAACCAATCGTCCATACTGTGTTGGGAATACAAGATGAACAGAAGCTGTTGATAAGAACCATCACATTGTATGGTGTCCAGGTAATGATGAAGGCCAAGAGAATAGCCAAGATAGTCCTGGTAACTTTTTTCTCCCTGGAAGGAGGTGTCTTCTTTTTGGCAGGCTGCTTTGTCATCTTGACAATCTTACGTGCTACAACATTCGGCTTCTCATCCCCATTTTGTTCATCAGTGCCTACAATCTCTATGGTGGTGTTGGCCGAGCTGCTACAGTCACCTTTTGGGGACTTTGTGAGTATCCTGATGCATGTCAATTTGGAATTCTCTACTTTGGCATTGACTTGGGAAACAGAAGCCCTGGTGTCCTCTTTGATGGCTTCATCCTCTTTCACATTGGAAGCTACAGCACTAACAGAGGTGGAATCATTGGAGCTTTCCTTCTCCTCTGTAGTAACACAGTTTTCCACTACTGATTCTCCTGTGGCTTTACCATTCTGAATTTTACTGTGTTCTATTCCATCTTCACTGGTTGGGATGTTGTTATTGTTTGGTTTCCCTTTTTTACCTTGGACCAAACTTGGAGAAGCTGGATCTTGGTTTTGCCCACCCTCTTTTTTGTCTTTCTTAATCCTGCTCTTACTGGCACGTGATATTTGCCAGTAGAGAATAGTCATTATGATGACAGGCAAATAGAAAGCTGCAATAGCTGTGCCAAAGGTGACAGCTGCATTGGACAGGAACTGAATGTAGCATTCCCCATCAGGAACAGTCCTTTCCCCTACAATGAACTGCCAAAAGAGAATAGCAGGTGCCCACAAGATGAAGGACAGCACCCAGGCAGCTGCAATCATCATGCCTGCCATCTTGGTGGTCCGTTTGACTGGATATGTTAGAGGCTTGGTGACACAAAAATATCTGTCAAAACTAATTATGAGAAGGTTCATAACAGAGGCATTGCTGACCACGTAGTCAAGGGCCAGCCACAAGTCACAAACCACAGGTCCCAATGGCCAGTAGCCAATCACAGTGTAAAGTGTGTAAAGGTTCATGGAGAAGACACCAATGATCAAGTCAGCACATGCCAAGCTGAAAAGAAAGTAATTGTTGACAGTCTGCAGGTGTCGGTTGACTTTAATGGAAACCATAACCAGGATGTTCCCAATGATGGTCACTAGGCTGAGGGACCCAGCCACCAGGACAATGAAGACTACCTCAACAGTTTTATAAGGACTTGCCAAGGCCATCACATCCTCCAAAGAGCTTATGTTCGTTGAGTTATTCATCTCTGTGTCTAATAAACTGCTGAATAAATATCACTTAAGCCTGCAGAAGAAAGAGAGAGAGAAAGAAAGAAAGGCTGTGAAACATTTTCTTCACTTGCTTTGGCAAATGGAGCTGAAGACAAGACAGATGGCAGAGAATGAAAATCCAAAGAAAATTAATAAGGCCAAAGACCCTTTAATCAACACATAAATGTTGCTTGTAATGGGACTTAGTGGGTTCAATTAAATGAATTTTCCTCTCAACTATATTTCAGGATGCAAAATATAACTTATGCTATAGATGGAAGGAGCACAGAGGTAATATGAGCAAGAAAAAAACACACCATAGAAACAGTGGCAAACATCGAAACAACATATACATATAATTTAAAGCAATAAAATGTGGAGACTGAGCTTGCAACTTCCTGGCAGAACACTTATGGACACTTAGATGTTATTGAATTGTAACTCCCATCAACCTTATGCAGCTTAGTTTATGATAGCTGTAGTCCAACAGCAGTTTGAGAGCCAGAAATTGAGCTCTTCTATACCAGCCAGAATACTCTGGGCTGCACACAGAGTATTCTGGACCCAGAGCTGCATTGGATTTGCCCCATTACCTCTTCATTGTGTAGTGATGACAGACAGCTGCCTACGCATGCGTGTCTGGTGTGTCACCCAGTGCCACAACTGCTAGAACAAGTCTCTCTTTCTGAGGTCACAACAAGGTGCCTACCATTGATCACATAGCTGATTACATCGTTGTGACCTCAGATGGAGTGATTTGCACCAGAAGTGGTGACACCAGGTGACATAGCAGGGACATGTGTAGACAGCCGTCTGTTGTAGCTATGGAATGTTCTGGATTTTGCAGGAAAATCCAGAGTAAAAGGCACATAAAATAAAACAATGTGAGGGAGGGAAAGGGCAGATTCAGTGCTGATCTGGCCTTACATCATAAAGACTGTCCACATTTGAATCAGGGATTTGGCTCTACATTGTGAAGACAGGTTGCTGTGACAACAGAAGAAAATCAGTTCATTTGGCCTGTACAGAGTACCTCATTGCCCATGTGTGTTATAGAAGCAGAACAATACCATGTGGTATTAGGGGACTTAACTGACTTCTGCCATTTTTCTGCTCCAAGAGTTATATGGAAGCAAATCATCTCATCAGCTGCAAATTTTCACTGATATTCCAGAGGGTCCACTTTACTCATCCCTATTTTCTACATATGCTGTTAAAAGGAAACATAAATTGAAATTAGAGGCTCTTTTTATTTAGGAATTTTGGGAGAAGTTAAAGGAAGTGTGAAAAAATTAACTACAGTCTGTCTGCACTTCTAGGACAAGTGCCAAAGGAGTGGATGATTCAAATTGCATAAGAAGCTCCATCCAAATAGAAGGAGCAACCCTCAGCAGCAGAAAAAGAAGCCAGTGTCTGGTGTCATGACAGGCTGAAGGTGGCTGAAGTAGGTTTGCACTCCTCTCCTCTCTAGGGCAAACCCTGCAGTAATCCCCATAGAACACAAAGGATGAGGAATCCTGTTGAATGGGGTGGGGTGTAGTTTGGGGGTAACAGGAGATCTTCAAAAATCAAGATGAAGCACTTGCCATGAGTAAGGACTTTGTACCTGTATTAATTCCAAAGTGCTAGAGGGGCTGCAATGGAGGAGGAGGAGGGAAAACACTTCAGCCAGCTCATCTCTTATCTGCCTAAATCTAGCTTCTTTTGAATTGAAACTATTCCATTTCCTGAATATCTTGCATTCTTTGGAATATTTATATCTGCATTCAATTTTTCCTGTGCTATCCAATGAGGCATCAATAGATTATTCAAAGAAAAATCAAAACAGCAATATATATTTGATCTATTGGTGATAAGTGAACAGGTAGTATTTGCTGATTGATTTTATACATTTTTTCCATTCCTCCAAATCAATAAAATGCAGGTGAATAATATTGACACTGCATTTATTTATATATGAGACATGTATGATAGGATTAGGAAAGAATAAGAATTTAGTTTCCATTCATTTTTATAAACCAAAATTCATGAATGTCTTTATATTGAGATGGAATAAACTTAAGTTTTTTTCAGAAAGAAAAAAATAAAAAGAAAATAGGAATGTGGGAGAAAGATGAATTGACAAACTCCCTAGATGGAGCTGATATTATTATAATTATTACTTTAAAAAAAAAAGGTTTATGTCTTTAAAAAACTTTGTAGAACTCAACCACACTCAATATTGTTCCATTGCAGTAAGGTGTTGTATGGATGAGGAAAATTTTTCGTACTCTCCAACATTTCACAGATGAAAACAAGAACGTGTGTGGCCAATATTGTCAAGATGGGAAAAATATTAATTTGGAATAAAACACAGGTTAGGAGAGACAGCAGCAGTTTGGTTTTCCCTCCTGGGGAAGGCAACATTCCATCCTTCCCCTCCTCTTCCATCTGCTGAATCAACTGAGTGCAAACTACTTTTGCACTTGGAGCTTAGTTCGCAGCAATTGAAGTAAGGAGATGATTGAAGGCAAATGGGGATATGATGGGAGAAATAGGGATCTAATTGCCATTTGACACTGCTTTAACTGCCCTGGCCCCATGCTATGGAATCCTGAGATTTGTAGTTTGTTGTGGCACCGGAGTTCTCTGACACAAAAGACTAAATATCTCACAAAATTACAAATCCTAGAATTCCATAGCATTGAGCCATAGCAGTTAAAGCAGTGTCAAAATGTATTATTTCTGCAGTGCAGATTAGACCTGGGACTTTATTAAAGCAGCTAAAAAAGGGAGATGACTTCCCTGCCAAATTGGGATGTTGGGACAGTATGTGCTATCTGACTGTAGCACTGCTGTTAGATGTTGAAACATTGTCTATACAACTGTATTGTTCCAAGGATTATAAATAGTAAAGATGTCTAACTGGAACATTTCTCATGACATATCCATTCATTAGTACCATGTCTTCCACCCATGCCTGACTGGTATATGTCAAAAGGAAAGTAGAAACTTCATTTGTCTTGATAGCAGTCCAGCAAAGTGAATTTCCCCTTGCATATCACAGGAATTACCTAATGCTATTTTGCTTCTCAACTGATGACACATATTACGTTCCATCTTTTACAACATGAATTGCACATTTTCACTTTACTTCATAAAGAGGGTAAGAAAGGAAGCAGGAGAAGAGGACAGGAAACAGTGGTCCCAAAGACAGAAGGAAAAATCCTTTTCCAAACTGGAAACACTGGCTGGAGAACAGCATCTGGATTCTGCAACTTCACAAACCAACTATAATTCATAGACCTCCTGTAATAATGCCCACTAAGGAGGGAGAGAGAAAAAAATCCCCCTTTAATATGTATGTAATATGAATTTACTGAATGTCCCACTTTCAAACTAAGACATGAAATGATACTCACTTATCCCTCTAAACTTACAATGGAATTCTCCAGTCAAAAATGCATACCAAAAAATGTGCCTATTCTAGGACAATGCAAGGAATATGAGAAGTTTCTCAGAGTTTGGAACAGACCAAATTTAAGATTGTGAAAAAATGACAAAATGAAATAAATCAAAATTGACAACTTAATACACCCCTAGTACATTATCTCTTGGTGTTAACTGGAAGTTGATAGATATGCACAATTATGGTGGATCTATAATCATTGGATTTTGAAGGCAAGGTTGACCCCTGACCTTGGTAGTATGTAATTTGCTTAAAGAATACTGTCTAACCCAGGGGTAGGCAACCTTTCCCCTTTAAGGGCCGAGGGATTTCAGCTCCCAGAATCCCAGGAGCCATTGGCCAACATGGGACTATTGGCCAACATGGCTGAGGCTTCTGGGAACTGAAGTCCCTCGGCCCTTAAAGGGGAAAGGTTGCCTATCCCTGGTCTAAGCTATTGGTGTTGGTGGCAGAAGGAAATACTGAACACGAGTCCCTGCATTTTTTTTTTGAATTTTTTAAAAGGATTTTGAGTGGAAAAATAAATAAACATAAAATAGTTTTATTGTTTAAGCATTCTAAACAAACTTGTGGTATCTAGATATTTTGGGTTGAAATGGTAATAACTGTTGCCTATTGGGCATGTTGCTCACTAGGGCTCCTTGGAATTGTAGTCCAAAACATCTATAGGTACCGCTTTGCCCACCACTGAATTCAATTAAAATATAATCCATGAGACAGCAACATCAAGCTTTGGATCACTCTGTAATTATTTATATAAACATATTCTTGTTGTATTACACTATGTTAACTATTCTATCTTGCATTTACACTTTCCTTATAAGGTAAAATTCTTTGTTTCCTTTTCTGTCTCCTCTAAATATTTAAGAACATTAACCCTGTCTCATTATCAGTTGGGTGCAAACCAAATTGTGCTGAAACTGATTTGAAAGAGCACTTGTACCTGCCTTGCTAGTACCCCAGATAAGAAGATATGGGGGCTTCCAAACTGTCCTTCTCTTCCTAAAAGAAACATTTTTGTTCTTGAGTACTGTAGGTTACAGTATTTTCTTACCAGTATAGAAGATTCAACTGTTAATCTAGTCAACTTCTGTAAATGAACTAAGAAGGGATTACCATCTTGTCCTTTGCCACAGGTAGCAATATATCTCAGGTGCGTCTTTCTTAGGACCCAGTTTAGACTTTTATTCTCTCAGAAAACTAGTGCCCAAACTGAATACAGTCAGCCCCCCATATCCAGGGGGAATTCTGCATCCACGGATTCAACCATTCATGATTTGAAAATATTTTTTATAAAATCCAAAAAGCAAAGCTTGATTTTGTCATTTTATATAAGGGGACATCATTTCCCTATGTCATTGTATATAATGGGACTGGAGCATCCATCAATTTTGCTATCCATGGGGGATCCTGGTAACTAAATCCCAGAAGATATCAAGTGTCCACTGTATTTTCTTGAAGTGTGACAATATAGTGGTATTTGAAGAGATATACTGGTAGCCATAGAAAAATTTTGTGGATTGGTGTACAGTATTTCAGTTTTGCATGGCTTATACTCTGAGTGAGGAATCCCAAATGAGTGACCATATTGGTATAGCTCTGAATCATATTGTTAGGATGCATCTACACTGTAGAAATAATACAGTCTGACACTAGTTTAACTACTATGGCTACATCCTGCAGAATAGGATATCTTGTTTTCTGAGGTACTAGAACTCTTTGGGCAGAGAAGACTAAAAAGCTTGTAAAACCACAAACTCCAGGATTCCATAGGATAGTGCTACAGCACTTAAAGTGGTGCAAACTGCATTATTTCTATAGTGTAGATACACCTATTAGCTCATCTAGAGTAGAACTACTGAACTAATTGAACTGACATCTGCGAGTACCGATGACGTGGACAAGCTTCTTGGTAAAGTGAGGAAAACTACTTGCCCTCTTAATCCTTGCCCTTCATGGTTGGCCGTCCAGGGTGGGGATGCG
>CM034708.1:195873272-195885017 GCA_020142125.1 Phrynosoma platyrhinos
TTATTATTATTATTATTATTATTATTATTATTATTATTACATAAGTATTGATTTACCTAATGATCATAATTCAAAGGATCAACTCTGTTTGGGACTAACAATATAATTTAGGCTATGATATATTTGTTAGATCACACACAATACAAGGACATTAGAAAACAACATTCACAATGGATTAATGGTTTTTATGTCATCAATCAATAATGCTATAAAGCCAATTGCTTTAATGCAGATTAGAGAGTTTTGTAGATACCAACCCTTGTCATTAAATCAGTTATAACTCTTTTCAAGCTTTGCTAAGATCAGACTCCAGAAACATTTCCTTGTCTCGAAGGATTTGAAGAATAAATTCAATGCAGAGCTACCACTGAAACTCCAACTCAGGCAAAATTCACCAAGGCCTTCGTGGCTCTTCTAAAGAGAACAGATGAAGAATTTCAAGGAGAGCCAAACATTCTTATAACAGTAGCAAATTTTGTAATAGGGGATAGCAAACTTTATCAGAACAAAAACCGATGGATGCCAGCCATGAAAGCCTTCAACTTGACATTCTCAAATGTGCACCTTATTTGTTTGCAGTATGTATTGTTCTGTAAACTTTGAAAATAACATGTCCATATCTCTACAACAGCAGATAGATAGATAGATAGATAGATAGATAGATAGATAGACAGACAGACAATTAGATGGACTGCAAAGAATGTACTCTTTCTCTCAGGCTTTTATCATGGCTTATTTTTATGGGAAAAGGGTTAGAGTGCTGGCTTCTTAAAAGGGTGACACACCTGCCTACATTTCACAGATGAAAACCAGAAACACATGGCCAAGCAAAATGGAAAAAGTTTTTAATGAGAAAAACATACAAGCTAGAGGATACTGCAGCAGTTTGCTTTTGCCTACTGGGAAAGGCAAGATTCAGCTTTGTTATCTCCCCTTCCCATTGCTGGGTCAATTGAACACACTACTTTTCCACTTTGGACTCATTTTGCAGTAACTGAAGTGGACAAAGGGGGGAAGTGGAAGGCTGCTGGAAAAGTGGGATGACAGAGATTATTGGGGACTGTCCTGTCAAATGAGGACAGATGGAGGGTATAGGGTGGACCTGTGCTTCTCTATCATTTGATGTAGCTGTATAGTCTGATAGCTGCCTTCTGTGCTATTTCAAATTCTTCCTCCACCACCCCAAGCTCACCCCCTTTCTTGACTTCCTGTCTCTGAGAATTTCTTGCAGGATTTGGGATAATACTGAAGTCTTTTCTGACCCTGGCATTTTCTGACTAGTGCTGCTAATGGCAGGGTTTCTTTAAGAACACAGTCAATAAACCTTTGTGCATGGTTCAAAGCAGCAAACAATGATTCACAGTTGTATAACATTAGCTGAGCAAATGTATATTATGCCTCTGGTAAGAATAGAAATAACGCGAAATCAAAGTATTCCCCAAAGAGCAGCAGGAGACTGTATATTAATGGATGGCTGGTTCTTGCCGCAGTGTTACCTGTCCTCATTTCAGCTAAAGGGCCTAGGGAATTGCATAACACTTAATTACAACCTGCTCTCTGCTGCTTTAATTGTTGGTAACTGGTTAATGTAATGACATAAGCATCAATGACCATAGATTAAATCTGCCACCCATAGTAATTTTAACAACAAATTACTTAGCATGATATTAGTGGAGTAGGCACCAATAGCTAGACAAATGAATTGGAATGGAGACAGTGGGTGCAACCACACAGCAGAAATAAAGCAGTTTGACACCACTTTAACAGCCTACAGAATCCTGGGACTCAATCCTACAGAATCCTGGGATTTGTCATTTGGTGAAACACCAGACCTTTCTCACAGACCAGGGTGAATACATCACTTTTCAGTAGCATTTGGGGCTGAAATCCATGGACCCATTGATTAGCCATGAGGACTTAGATTACCACATTACCTTCAAAAGAGATGAGCTTCCATAAAATAGCATTACCATTTAAGAATACACCTCCTCCAGTAGAACTATTAATTCCAGAGTCTAAAATGTCCTATTTCACTGCATATTAGTCAAACATGCAGAGGTTGTTAGATCCCCCAGGTTGTAGGGGTAGGGAATGAGTGCATCCACCGCAATATGAATTCTGTCTCTTCTTTTTTTTTTTTCAGTGCCCAAATTTTGAGTACTTCAGTAACTTAAAACTTCAGTTGAACATCTGGAAACACAGTTTAGGCATACAAAGAAAAGAGGCTGGCAAAGTTGCCAAGAGAATGCAAACATGGCAAATATAATAGTTTTAGGTATTTACAATTGTCAGTCTCTCACTCTCTGAAATGTTAGAAATTTAGGGACTGAACCAACATTGTTTTGGGGAAAACAATGCTTGTTTGTGGTGCATGGCTTTATTTCCCTCACCCCCATAACTACAAGCCTAGATAATGTGACACCACTGTATAGGTTGCTCTTCTATTCTCAGAGTGGAAGATAGCTGTGTTCTTAGGAAGAACTGTTTAGCCTGCAGCATGATCCATATTGCTACATAAAGGCCAGCTTTTTCCAATATTTACATGAGAGAGAAAGTAGACAGTTTTGAAATATACATCAGTTGGTTTGCAGACTAGAATCTGAAAATCCATGATTCTGGAATGCTTTCCAGACTGCAACATGTTGGGCCACATTTGCTAGGATTCTGGAGGTATTTTCTGGAATGTTCTTGGGGAAAGCTGACTGTATGAAACAATGTGGTCTAGAAAAGGTAATGAGTTATTCAAAATGAAAGGGAAGAAACCATATTAAATTGCTAGTTACTATTACAGTAGAACATTGGACCCTCTAGAAACTTTTTCCTTATTTTAATAACATGCCTTTTCTGAGAACCTTCCCAACTAGTGGATTTGCCAAAAGAAAGTGAGAGAGTCCTCTACTCCAGATTGCTCTTGCACACATAGTAGGCCAGTGTCCCTCAATGATCCCCCTCAGGTCACTTTTTTATCCTGGAATCCTGAAATATTTTGCATTAAAATAAGGCACAGCTCATCTTGTACTCTGTTTAAGCCCCCCCCCCCCAAACAAAACTGGAAGAGAGTGTCTGGCCACTTTTGATTCTATTTTCCTGTACCACCATTTGCAGGGCTTGTGGGGCCCCCTTGGTAGTAACAAACTGGCTCTTAAAATCATCAAAATTTTAATCTACTTTCAATGTAGGCATTACACTGTGAAATTCTTCTTTTAAAGTCTCTGAAATAGAACTGTCCTACTCTCCAATTTTATGACACAAAAACTTGAAGGAAGATCATTTGCAGCAATAACCAGAGCTCAGATCCTCTCAGAAGCTTGGCAGATGGCTTTTTAAAAAGTAGCAATTGCTACTTGAAAAGATACAATAATTTTTACCACTGTTCAATCTCACTCATCCCTCACCCCCATTACTGCCAAAATAGTGTTGAAGTATTTTCTTACAGGGTGAATTGTTTCAAAACCAACCAACCAAAATACATCTTTCAACTCAGCCTTCAAAGATTCTCTAACTTTAAGTGCCAGTGCTTTGTAAAGAAAAGTTTGTCAATCTAAATAGTATATGTAAATATCCTGGTTATTAATCTATCGTATGTTAATTGACAATTCATGGGCTTGACAAGAGTGCCCCAGAATCTTTTGCCACACTCCAGAAGATCCTGGAACACATCTCACTGGTGGAAACCAGTCACAGAAAGAGAGAGAGAGAGTTGTGATCATCGTTTATGGCATGTACAGCTGGAAAGATTTCTACCAACGTGAAAATCAGGATGTTGAACTCTACATTTCAATCAGATCCTAGCAAAGTTACTTTTTTGGACAATAGCTACCAGAATCCCTCAACAAGCACAGTTGCTTGCCATGTTAATTTAAGAACTGTAGGAATTCCAATGTTGTTTTTTTAATCTTTCCCAAAGCTCTGTTCTCAATATATTTAATGGTTTGATATCAAAGGTTAAATACTTTGAATGCCATCAAGGATGCATGGTAGATTTCATGCAAATGTGATTCAGATTTTGCTTTAGTTGAACACAGATGAGAGGAAGACTACTGGGAGACAGCACCCAATGGGGCATAAAAAGGGATGAAAACCTGGTACTGAATGGGTGGGAGACTCTAATATGTGTTTATGAATGGCTAACACATTTCAGAATTGAACCCTCCTTCTTCATAAGATGAATAAAAACAAAAGCAAATCCTTTAGACCACTGGATATGCAAGACTTTTCTACCATCTCATTGTGGACAGACTCCCTGGAATGGAGAATTGAAAGCAGACTGACTGACAAGCTTCTTGAGGCTAAATTTGGAAATTACATAATTGTAAAATTACATCAATAAAATTATATTACAAAATACTAATGGGTATTATTATCTATGATGTTTGTATGTTATGGTTTTATTTTGAGTTTATTCTTTGAAGAATGTATTGTTCGATTCAATTGTGTAAACCTCTTTGAGCAATTTTCAGAAAATGTGAAATGAATGAAGAAGGATTAAGAAAAAGCATCTTATGTGAAATCTCTGAGCACAATATGGCTTACCCATTTTATAAGCCAGGAGATTTACTATACACATATGTGTGATAAAGCAATAGTTTCCTGTAATGATCCATCCAATTGGACAAAGATTATTTCAGCAAAAACATTACACATGTATACATATATATTCTCAAATGGAACAATTCTAGATTCCAAGAAGATCATGGTTGAATAAATAGCCTTTTCATAGTCAAATGTTCTTTTGCTGCCAAATAGGAAATTGATCTTAAACACCTCATTACCTCTAAATTATTTATGCTTATGACACAATCAGTCAGGGAAATATTAAAATTACCCCCAAATTCTCAGGAATGGACTGAACAAGGAAGAAGCAAATTGAAATGCTGACTCAAGCTGACAGTTCACCTTTTAGTACTTGGGTCATTCACACGATGGTAGATACATTAACAGCTAAAGGAGCTATAACTCACAGATTATTTTCCAGTGGGCACGAGGCTATTTAGAAGGTACAGTAATGATTTCAACAATAGATTACTGCTAAATACAGAATCAGTATTTATAGATGAAGGTATAGGAATTTGTCTTGCCCTGGGAACATTCTCAAAACATCCATAGACATTGCTGTAACTATTCACCTAGACAGGAAAGTGGAGGCCTTCCAGAAATGGTTGAACTCCATCTCCCATTACCCCTAGCCAGCATACCCAGTGGTGAGGAATGATGGGAAGTGCAATCAAAAATCTGGACAACCGCATGTTCTGCATCTTGCAGTAGATGAATGAACTTTATTCCATAAATGGGGATCTTACATTTCCATTACCTGCTCTAATGGAAACAAATGAATAATTTCTAGAAAAGTAGACTTGGGACATTTGGGTTCAAATCCTTACAAAGCAGGTGTATAGCTAATGGGGAAGGACTAAGTAAAAACACTGCCTTCCCAAATAAGAATTATGCCCTCCCCAATTTACCTTCAATCCTCAAATTTCAGAACCTGAAATACTGAAAATTGTTCATAACTAGAACTCATATTTGCTTTGTTCTTATTCCCTTCTTGAACTGTAGCCCTCATTTAATGGATGAAATCTGCTAAATATCAAACAGATATCAAACAGATATAGGTGCACTAGGTGTGATTTTGAACTTTTTTTGAAGTGAGAAGTTACATGACTTTTTTATTTCTTTAAATATGTGAATGAAATTTGAAGACATAGTTGTAGCTTTTGGAGGAATAAAGCGTGCCAAATTGTCAACAAAGAGGTGTAACTCTGAGTACAGATGTGTAAATCCCCCTTAGTTCATTCTGTGGGTCTTGGAAGCAAATGAATATTTATAAAATACATGCCTGTGCATGTATAGTTCTTTTTTTTAAATACTGTAGCCTCTATATTATTACTAAGCTGTAAAACACTATGGGTATATCAGGTTTCAGTAAGCAAAATGGTACCTGCTTTACTTTTAATTATAGAGGCTGTGGCTACAATCAGATTGACTTTTAACTTCAGTACACATTTTAAAATAATCCAGCAGGATGTCTGCTGAGCATGACACACACTGAGGTCATTAGTCTTTGCTTTTCAGCCAGGAAGGCTAATACCATTAGAAGTTTGCTGATGACTCATTCACTGATTTCTTTAGTCAAGCCCCAGATACTTGGTGTGAGCCAGACGTTCATAATACCAGAGGAATAACTCAATATCATTAAAAAACTAAGATTGTTTCTGACCTCTCACACACCTACAATATTTTTAACACATCTTTCCCCATAAGCAACTAGCCTCAGGCACTCCCAACCAAATGTGTATTAAAGAGACATTGTATGGATTAGTGAAATCAATAATTGTCTGGCCTTGCTTGTATATTCTTTGTCTCCAGTAATAACCTGTATGTATGCATTAGCATCTAGGTACAGCTTCACCATAGCTTACTTGAAAATCAGAGTGAATTGTTGCCCAAAAAGAAATCAACACCCACCCACTCTGGCCCTTTCAAATTTACACATCAAAATAGGACAGACATTCATCTAGGATTTTCCTAGATATTTAGGACACATCTGGATTTTTGGGAGGATATTATGGATTGAATTTTGATGTCCTGATTCAACATATGCAATTTTCAGCAAAACTGGCAAGCCTACTCAGGTGTTGGTATTCGGTGACTTCCCTATTAGTGGAGTGATGAATCCATTCTGGGTTTTAGTCCAAAGTTTCAAAGAGCTATTCAAGGCAGCTGAACCTATTTTGGGTAGCTCTTTTAAAGTTCATAGTCAAACCCAGAGCAGATTCACCATTCAATTGAAATGGAAGCCACTAGTTGTGTTTGCTGATCTGCACCTCAAAACACAGGGCCAGTCTGACCCACATATGGCCCATCAAACTAAACCCAGCTCAGTAGCAATATATTATTGCTTTCTATGTGACTGACAATCTTTCCCCCTCCTGCCACCACTGCTTCATGTTTTTGTCAGCATTAAATGAAGTCTAGTTTACACATCCAGCATAATGAGATAATAGATGTTGGATCTGGTAAAAATAGACTGTACCGCTACAAACTGAAGGTGGGAGAGCATATCTGGCTATTTTCCTGATTCAAAAACACTCCCTAAATAGAAAACCAGCATAGGAGGCAAATACATTTTCTACTTGAAGTACATATTTTCTCTTTCCAGACATTTGCATTTGTGCTGTTGTTAAGATCATGTGAGAGATCATGTGTTGTTAAAAGGAGCTCCCCTCATCTGTAGTAGAGTCTGTTCTTGTTGTTTTGTGTCTTTAGGTTATTTCCAATTTATAAGGCAAACCTTTCCTGAGTTTTTCTTGGGAAGATTTATATAGAGGAGATTTGCCATTGCAAATCTGATGCTGAGAGAATGTGGCTTGCCCATAGTCAGCAAAAGGGGGATACAAACTTTGGTCTTCCTGTTTCCTAGTCTAGCACTCAAACCAGTGCACCACACTAGCTCTCATTGTTTGGAGTAGTATAACCCATTTTATCACCATTTCACTTAGGAACATTCTGAACCTATTCCCTCACAGTGGAACACAGAAAACTGTTTTATATTGAATCAATTAACTGGTCTCTCTAACTCAAAACTATTAGCTTTAACTAGTGATTCCCTAGGGTTTCAGACCACATTCTTTTCTAGCTCTATCTGGAGATCTCTGCTGTTTTGTAGGGCCTCGGCAGACAACTAAAAGAGTCGTCTTCCGGGCAGGGAAGAGGAGGGGCAGCCGCACGAGCGGCGCCCCTTCCTCTCCCCGAGGTCGCCCCCAGAAGCGCCGGCCGTCCGCACGGCCAGTGCACCGGGGATGACCTCACGGCGCAGCGCCCACATGCGCTGCACCGTTTGAGTCAGGGAAAGTGCGCCCGCCGCTTTTAGGGCGCACTTTCCCTGAAATCTAAAAGGAGTGCCAATTTGGTGCTCCTTTTAGATTCGCCGCAGGGGCGCTGTGGTGCGGAGCCTCCGCTCTGCCGGTGCCCCGACCCGCGGCGACTGGGAAGCAGTCGTCTGCTTCCCCCCGTAGTCATCTTCCATTCAAGCACTAACCAGGTCCAGCACCACTTTGCTTCTGAAATCTCACAAGCTAGGTGTGCTCAATATGATGTGGTATTCAGCCATATACCACTTAAGAAAGCCACAGACAGAACATGAGGCCAAGACCCCATTCTACAATTGTTCCTCATCAGCAATCACCCAAAAACATTTATTGAGTTAATATATAATCTAGCCATAAGGTGGAATGGTCACTGGTAATTTTACCCTACGTGGATACCCTGCTTAAAGCCATCTAAGTTGGTTGCCATCATCAAATTTTTGGAAGCAAATTTCATACAATGTTGCTGTATACAGAAAGACTTCGGGCCTCGGCAGATGGCTTATTGAGCCATCTTGGAGGCAAGGAAGAGGAGGGGCAGCTGCATGCGCGGCACCCCTTCCTCTTCCCGAGGTTGCCCTCGGAGCTGCCGGCCCTCCGCACGGCCGGCGCTCCCAGGGCAACCTCCCGCCACAGCGTCCGCACGCGCTGCAGCGGAAAAGTCAGGGAAAGTGCACCCTACGCATTTAGGAAGCACTTTCCCTGTCTTCTAAAAGGAGTGCCAATTTGGAGCTCCTTTTAGGGTCGCCGCAGGAGCGCCGCGGTGCGGAGGCTGCGGTCCCGCGGCGCTCCGGACCAGGGCGTCCCCGACGCCCTGGTCTGCATCCCCCCTTCCTTGTGTTTGCCCTGAGTCTCCCATCATTTAATTCCCTTGGACAAATTTGGATTCAAATAGCATGAGAGAGGCAGGGGGAACAAAAATCTTCATTTCCACTTTCTCGACATCATGCTGAATTATCATAGAATCATAGAGTTGGAAGAGATCACAAGGGATATCCAGTCCAACCCTCTGTCATGCAGGAACTCAAAATCAAAGCATCCCCGACAGATGGTAATCCAGCCTCTGTTTAAAGACCTCCAAAGAAGGAGACTCCACCACACTCCCAGGGAGTATGCTCCATTGTCAAACAGCTCTCACTGTCAAGAAGGGCCTCCTAATGTTGAGGTGGAATCTCTTTTCCTGCAGCTTACATCCATTTTTCTGGGTCCTATTCTCTGGAGCAGCTGAAAACAAGCTAGCCCCCTCCTCAATATGACATCCCTTCAAATATTTAAAGAGGGCTATCATATCCCCTCTTAACCATCTCTTCTACAGGCTAAACATACCCAGTTCCCTAAGTCGTTCCTCATCAGGCATGGTTTCCAGACCCTTCACCATTTCAGTCGCCCTCCTCTGGACACGCTCCAGGTTGTCAACATCCTTTTTGAATTGTTGTGCCCAAAATTGGACACAGTATTCCAGGTGGGGCCTGACCAATGCAGAATACAGTGGCACTATTACCTCCCTTGATCTAGATACTATCCTTCTATTAATGCAGTCTAAAACTGCATTAGCCCTTTTAGCTGCAGCATCACACTGTTGACTCATGTTCAACTTGTGGTCTACTAGGACTCCTAGATCCCTTTCACATGTAGTCTTATTAAACCAGGTGTCCCCCATCTTATATCTATACATTTCATTTTTTTTTTTTTTTTGGCTCTAAGTGCAGTACCTTACATTTGATGGTCTTCCACCAACAGGCAAAAACCTTCCTTTTCAGACAGGCATTCAAAACAGAAAGCTTTTAAAGAATGACCTGAAGTGCAGACCAGCTCCATCGGGCCTAGCCTAAATTAAGAAGGAGAGCCCTCTCTCCAGTTCATCTGCCATGGTCCAGGCCTCAGAGTGCTGGACTTGATCTCCTTCCCACTACCATTCCCTTCTCCTTTTGTGTCATGTCTTTTTAGATTGTAAGCCTGAGGGCAGGGAACCATCTAATTAACCATTTATAAGCCGCTCTGAGAGCCTTTGTAGCCAAAGAGCAGGGTATAAATCCTTCAAATAAATAATAATAATAATAATAATAATTCAAAGCATTATCTATTTTCCCTCAATGTCATTTTCAGCACATGCAGTTGTGTGCTTAGACATTGAATTTTGCCCTGCTGGAAGCCACAATCTGGGCATGTCCTTAAATGGTCTCTTTGAACTACTTTTATTTTTATATTGTAAGAAACCATTCATTATATGTAACTGTAGGCCTGGTGAGATAACATCCTCCACAGCCACATCTTGTTAAAAAGCTCTGGCTTGAAAGAACAACGAATGTTCCTCATTCATATTTAACTACTGACTTCTCTTTCTGAAATGTGTAGGAAAATTAATCTAGTTGTATGATTCCTAAAACTGAAATAATGCTAGGTGGTGAGAGAAACAGTCATTATTTTGGGGGCATGTGAAAATAAGAAGAAATATTTTGAGATTAGAGCTAGTGTAAGAGAACATGTGCATACATGTTCATGGTCATGCTTGGATGTGACCTTTGGGTGGCCTGTTATGTTATGGATGAATGAAGCTGCAAAGATGAATCTTGATCCTTGTGGGGTGGGTTAGGGAGGATGTTTTGTGTGAATACTAAGGAATTTCCTTAAGGAAAGCTGGTATTTTACTATCAGCTTCTTAAGGCAGGTACAGATCTGCCTGTTTTACATATGCTATCTCTGTCAGGCACAATGTATTCTGATCAGGGATAAGAAAGAATTTGATTGGGTTTGATAGTCTTGATAAAAAAAAAAGACTTTTGTGAGACAGACAGAGTACTGTAGTTGTTTAAGTGTTTGGCTAGGACTTCGGGAGACCAGAGTACGAATCTCTACTCAGCCAGGAAAACCCACTACATGACCTTGAGCAAGTCACTTTCTCTCAGCCTAAGATGAAGGCAATGGCAAGTCTCCTCTAAATGAATTTTGCCAAGAAAACCCCTTAATGGGGTGCCATAACTTGAAGATGACTTGAAGGCACATAACAACAACAAGGTGTGTTGTGATGGGGAAAAAAACCCTAGGTATATAAAGAATAATCATAAATCTTCTTGTCCTTCCTGAATGAAAAAATGGTATACCTTTGCAAATTTTTAACTTTTAGGGAGATTTTGTGAAAAATTATTTTGCACAAAAACTGTATTTGTGTAAAAAATAAGTTGTTTGCTATTTTTGATTATTTTTAAAACATGTTTTTATTTTAATAAGACCTATTTTTTATATAAAAAACATTCTCATATCTCACCCAATGAAGAGAAAACTCTTGAATTTGTTCTTTCTTGTACCTGATAACAAAACAAGCAATTTGCATCCCTAGAGGAATGCATCTTTCCTTGAGAATTTACACTTGGTGTTTTGAAGTTTTAAAGTACACACAGAACAACTCACACATATTTTAAAATACAAGTAGCTCAAATGTATACTACTGGACTAATACACACAGATTTGCTTTAGGCAATGGGGTAACATGTGTACATTAGGTAAATGTTTAAATGAATGCACACACATGGAAAAATGTATAAAATAAGAACTAATTTATATGCAACCCACTCTCCCCAAGTTTAACAGCCTAATATAAGGACACAAGGACACAAAGAAAATGGAAGTGGTATTCAGAGAAGCACAGTGGCTTTTAGACCTTTGCAACTCAGCTGGTGTAACTGCAGCAGTTCTCCCTTTTTGAGGGAGAAGCCCACAGTCCTGTTTCAGTGCTTACCTAAGATTTCTCAATATGGACACTGAGGGAGTTGCTGCAGTCACCTGCAACACTTGTGAGATGTTTGTCTTCTTGCCAAGAGATGTGGGGTACTTTACCTGCACCAAGTGCAAGTTAGTAGCCCTCCTGGAAGAGAAAGTACAG
>CM034708.1:195886609-195898739 GCA_020142125.1 Phrynosoma platyrhinos
CAGGAAAAGAGATTCCACCTCAACATTAGGAGGAGCTTCCTGACAGTGCGAGGTATTCGACAGTAGAACACACTTGCTTGGAGTGTGGTGGAATCTCCTTCTTTGGAGGTCCTTAAACAGAGGCTGGATTACCATCTGTCGGGGATGCTTTGATTTTGAATTCCTGCATGGCAGGGGGTTGGACTGGATGACCTTTGTGGTCTCTTCCAACTCTATGATTCTATGATTCTATGAAAGGTGCTGATCTGATCACTAAGCAGTGAAGAATAGTGTGGCAATGGAGCAGCAAATCTGCTCTGGGTTTTGCTCTGAACTTTAAATAAGCCATCCAACATATGTTGAGCATAGGATAGCTCCTTTAAAATTCAGAATAAAATTTGGGGCAGATTCACTATCCCTCTGACATCAGAGCCACCAGCTCCCACTGTTCAAGTCATCTTTTCCTTTGTACAATTTTGCTTCCTACTCTCATCACAAACTAGATGTGACAGAAAGAATTACAGCTGGAGTGCCATAAGTTTTTATATGCACTGTGTGTGCATTGATATATCCACATATAGAGTCATTTCAGATCCTGATTGACACAAGGTTCTCACTCACAAGGAAAAGCTCATTGTGTATACATCCATATTAGTTGCTGTTCTTGTTGTAAAGTGCTTTCAAATCAACTTTGACCTATGGCAATGCTATGAATGAGAGACGTCCAAGTCACCCTATCCTCAACCACCCTGCCCGGGTCTTACAGATTCATGGCTATGGCTTCTCTGAATGAATATATACATTTGGTATATGGTCTTCCTCTTTTTCGATTGCCCTCCACTTTACAAAGCATTATAATCTTTTCTAGTGCATCCTTTCTTCTTATGATATGGCCAAAGTATGACAACTCTAATTTAGTAATATTTGCTTCTAGGGAAGAGTTCAGATTTGCTGTAGGACCCATATCAGTACTGAACCCCAATCAACACTTTCAGAAACACATGGTTAGTAGACTGTTCCTATGAGGACAGAACAAACATGACAAGTGGGAGTCATTGCTGGTATGCACAACCATATTGTTCCCATGTACAGCTCCTGCCTCCAATACTGCCGAGCAGTGACTCCATTCTCTAGGTGGAGGCAACTTCAGCTGTTAAGAGAGCTATCTAGGTTCACAACTTGGTATTCTGGTATGGACAACCTTATTGTTCCCCAAGTACAGCTCCTGCCTCCAATACTGCATAGCAGTGACTCCATTCTTTAGGTGGGGACAACTTCAGCTGTTATGAGAGCTATCCCCGTTCTGATCTGAATTCTTAACACAGCCAGCTAAATCTACTTTAACCTGGGGCCCTTTCACGCTACACAATTATAGCACTATTTTTTCACTTCACCTGTCATTGCTTCCATCCTATGGAATCCTGGGATTTGTAGTTTAGGGAAGAGCATTTCATATTCTCAGCCAGAGAGCTCTTGTGCCTCACCAAACTACAAAACTCAGGACTCCAGAGGATGTAGTTATGGCAGTTAAAAGTACTACAAATGTGTAGTGTGTAAGGCCCCCTGGATGAGCTCCAAAGCAGGCTGCTGTTAACACTGAGCATAGAGTTACCACCTTGCAATACTGGAACCACTGACCATACCTGCTCCTCCCTGAACATATATTTGAGTACCCCTACTGAGGGGTATAAATGTGAACATTAACACTGTGGTCATAGAGGCTAGCTAGTTAACAATTCACCATTTTGTGGTTGACATTCAACTCATGTTTTCCTCTGTACTTCACATGGGAAGTCATACCTCTTATCCTTTCTTTTTGCATAAACATATGTGAAGAAACAGAATGTGTGATGTAATTAGCTACAGCTCATATGACTGTGACGGCTGTAAAAAAAGGAAAAGAAAAGAAAAATGTCATGGGAATTGCTGCAGACAATACCCCAAATCCTTCTCATAGTACATATCTCCTGAGTCTTGGCTGCATTGGAAAGAAAATGTATTGTGTGAACCAGCCCTATAGAAAATGAGAATATGATTAAAAGAACAATTTAATTTTGCAAGCTTTATAATTTGTCTTTGTCAAAGCAGAGAGAAGATAGAGTCAGAGTTCCCACAGGGAGATGAATATAGCAGCTTAGTTGATTTTATGTTTTCTCTTGTCAGTGCCAAGGCAACACACATGGTATAAAATCTATAGAAGTCTGTGCTTTTTTGCTGAATCTACTTTCACAGAAAGCTCAAAAAAGTAGGGGGGGGGATCTTTTTTTAAAAAAAAATAAAAATAAAACTGAACTCTGGATCTGCATATTCTGCATATTCTGCAGACAACAGAGGCCAAGAAATGTTGAGAAGTGTGAAGGATCAGTCAAAAAGAGAGACAGAAAACAACACAGGACAAGAAGGTCTTCTAAGTTTCCCTGACAGCACACTGGAAGGGACCACTAGGGGCTCATTCCCACTTGCATTTAAACCAGTTTGCGAGTCACATTGACATGCAGTCACTGAATCGATTCATACTGATGCATAGTTCCCACTATTAGAAGTGAATTATTTCATTATTCCATGCATTTGTGTCTTTTTAACATGATTGTTGTTCATGCTAGATTTGTACGCTACAAAATGCATGCTCAGTATTGTATGCAATTGATCCATCCTGGCCTTTAAAACAAAAAAAATCAATCATATGATGTGCATCTACGGATCATCGGTGACACAATCAGGAGACCCAATACTTGCTCTAAAGAACCCACAGAAATGCAGTGATCACTAAATTAAAAAACAAAACAAAAACACACTAACCCCCCCTCCCCAAGGAAGAGTTGTCCTACCTCTTAAAATTATTTTGGAACAACTGGGGGGGGGGGAGAAATGCAAAAACAACTGGATCAGGTCCAGTGAGATTTACAGGGACCATTTGGCAGTGTTTAAAATCTAAAATCGAAATTCCCCACAGTAGTCAAAAGACAGCACCAAGGCAGGGCTGATTGGGGGGAAAATGACAGATTTCTCAAAACTTGGGGCAGGATGTGTTACACTCCTCTGCCACCCCTCTGCCAGTCCCTCCCCTCCAGTGTGATATGATTGCACTGTGAACATCGTTCACATTTGTTGAACATCATTCACATTTGTTGAACATGCTTGCAAAATGATTCTTATCAAAAGAACCACCAAAAGATCTGTCTTCAAAAAATGTGATTTTTTTGCATTTGCCTCGCTTCACCTCGATTCTCCATGATTCAGACTGAATGCAGTTGGGTCTGAAATCATTTCCAGTGTGAACGAGGCACATATAAACTGATCAAGAAATCAGTTTAAATCATAGTGGGAATGAGCCCTAGGACTATGTTGGGTGCTATAAGAGGTTTTAAGCTACAAGTCAGGTTGTTTGTGCCGCAAAAGTTCCTTCTCTGTACTACACAGGAAAATCCCTTATGGAGATATAGGGGAAAGGACCACTTCTTCCTTTTCTACCCTGGAGAATGTTCCTTCTCAACACACACACCTACACATCTGTGTGTACTCATGACAAGAACTGGAGCCATTTAGTGCTGTAATGCAATCAGGAATGGTTTGGAGATGCTGAGAAATAAGGGTATTCTCCTTCCTTTTCCTTGTCCTGGAACCTCGGTTTGTACCCCCACCCAAGGCTCCATGTCTAGGGTGGTTGGAGTACTAAGCATATTCTTAAAACAGGGGTAGGGAAACTGCATCCCTGGGGCCAAAGCTATTTTTAGAGCCCAAAATCCCCCAGACATCTCAGATTACCACTTTCCCAGCCAAAACAAGAGGTAGGGCCCTCCAGTAGTAACATACTGTTTTTTAAAACAAGAAATGGACTCCGGCATTTTTGACAGTCTCCATGGCCCCTGACAGTCTTTCAGACTGTCAAAAGTGTTAGAGTCCATATCTTGTTTTAAATAATATTATGTTTTTATGTTAAATACCACAAATTGGCATTGGATCCATTCCAGTTGTCTGCCTATCTCAGAAAATGAGTATATACCACATCACTTTATTGCAGTTCACCACTTGTGTTTTCCTTTTTAAAAATGTATTTCTCAAATTGCATCATTTTATGGTCCTACCTTCCTATGGACACCTTCAAAATGTTTATATTTTTTTTTTAAAAAAATGAATAAAGAGCATTTATGTTCATTTTGTTTTTTTAAAAAAATGATACAATTCCCACATGTATTTTTCAAATGAATGCATTTTGGAATGCATAACTTTTAAAACATTGACCCTGGGAGAGGAGGAATAGTAAGAAACTGGAACATCTAACAAATAGCTGGAAAAGTGGATGGCAGAAATTTACTTGGGACTGTCCCAGTCAAATCAGGACAGTTGGAAGGTAAGGTGTCACATCTCACCTGGAGTACTGTATTTTGTTCTTGCAGAATCATTCAGGAAGGATTTCACCCTAACAGGGACATGTCCAGAGGAGGGTGTGCTGGTTTTGAGTAGTGAGTTTCTTGGACACACCTAATAGCAGTTGTTTTAAACACTGGTCTTCCAGATGTTTTGGCCTACAGTTCCCAGGATTCCTGAATGTTGGCCAAGCTGGCTAGTGTGTCTGGGAGGTGATGTCCAAAGTACCCAGAGGACCAACTGCCCTACAGTTTGAGCAGGACTGTGAAAAGTCAGATTGAGACAGCTTTGATATGGTACAGTGGAAAAGGCAAGGTATTGTTGGGTAAAGCTAGTCCTTCCCAAAGTATAGTAAAGCAGAGCAGAATGCCAAAGAGAGTTCTGCAGAAACAGAGAGACTGGAACAGATTATCACAAAGGGAGGTGTTGTTCCAACTACAAATTTTTCAGCATCTGAGGAGATTCAACCTCAACAACTCAGATTAGGGAGGGAAAGAATACTCTCAATTTTTCTTCTCCTTGGCAAGAGGAAACTGTCAACTCCCATATTATGGTTGCAGTAGGTTTTGCACAAGTCTCAATTACTATTATTATTATTTTACATTTTTTACGCCTCTGTTTAATTTGTGATGCAAAAAATTAGGGGCTTTTTTGTTAATTTGGGTGTGGGATAATTTTGTTTGTATTTAAAACAACCTAATTTGTAAAGACAGCACCATTTTCTGTATAAAACCTTAATTTCTTGTTTAAAAATAGTCCTTGTGGAGGAGGGGGGAAATCTCAAAAAACTCTTTAGATATTTTGTATGCATGGACAGCAGGGAGAAGACTTTTGGAATTGTCCCTTCACATACAAATGACATCCTTAGTCTAGATCCCTCAAAAGCTCCCACTCCCCATCAGGTTCTATAGCTTCATCCCTTTAAGGGATTATGACTTTCTATAGTGCCAAGTTCCTTCATGAATGAGGGAAATGGAAGGACCAGGAGGACCTCACCATGGAAGTGGAAGAGGAAGGGAAAATGTCATTTCTGGCCCTAGAGGACCCATGGGGCTGCTCCTGGCTCTTTGGAGAGTGGAAGAATTCACAATCCATCTGATTCAAAATCTGCCTTGGAGTAATGGTATCCTCTGGAGCCTGGGATAATGACAGCAGTTAGCAAAAAGGGTGAGAAACCTCCAGACTAATTCCTATGAATAAAGACTGAAGGACTTATTTATGCTTCACCTGGAGAAAAGCTTATTAAAATGTTATATGACAGCTATCTTCCAATATCTAAAGGGCATACACAATGGAGCACATTTGTTTTCGGTTGCTTCAACAGGTTCCAATTACTAGAAAAAGGATTCTGACAAAACATTTGATGTAATCTCCTGATGATATGGGCTGGGTACTTGAGATGTGAACAAGACAAAAAGAGCACCCATACAAAAAACACCACAGTTCAAGAAGGATATTGACAAGTTGGTACACACCCAGAGAAAGGTGACCAAGATAATTAGAGGTCTGGAAAACAAGCCCTTTGAGGAATGGTTTAGAGAGCTTGGCATTTTTAACTTGGAGAAGACAAGAACAAGAGGTGACATGATAGCCTATTTTAATATCCGAAGGGAGGTCTGGTAGTAGATGAAGGCAGCTCGTCTTCTGCAATGGGTTCAAATTGCAAGAAAAGATTCTACCTAAACATTACAAAGAATTTCTTTGCTGTAAGAATTGTTTGACATTGACTGTCAAACATACACACTGCAGAAATAATCTAGTTTGACACCACTTTAACTGCCATGGCTCAATGCTATGAAGTTCTGGAAGCTGTAGTTTTGAAAGAATGTTAGAGAGCTCTGGTGACACAATAAACTACATTTCCCTGAATTCCATAGGATGAAGCCATAGCAGCTAAAGGGCCTCGGCAGACGACTAATAGGGTCATCTCTGAGGCAGGGAAGAGGAGGGGCAGCCGCACAATTGGCGGCCCTTCCTCCTCCCAAGGTTGCCCTCGGAGCTGCCGGCCCTCCGCATGGCCGGCGTTCCGGGGGCAACCTCCTGCCGCAGCATCCACACACGCTGCGGCGGAAAAGTCAGGGAAAGTGCGCCCTATGCGTTTAGGGCGCACTTTCCCTGACTTCTGAAAGGAGCGCCAATTTAGCGCTCCTTTCAGGGACGCCGCCAGTGCGCCGCGGTGCGGATGCCACGGTCCCGCGGTGCACCGTCCCAGGGTGTCCCGGACGCCCTGGTCTGCTTCCCCCCAAGATGGTGTCAGACTGCTTTATTTCTGCAGTGCAGATGCAACCAGTGTGGAATAGACTGCCTTAGCTGATGGTGGAGGTCTTTGGAGGTTATAGATTGCCACCTCTTGGGAGTGCTTTACATGTGTATTCCTGCATGTCAGGGGATTGGAATTGATGGACCCTGCGGTCTCTTCCAGCTCTATGATTCTATGCAAGCAGCAGATGTTTAGGGCTTTGTACATAAGGAACGACATCGGAAAATTACATTCAGTTCAGTCATTGTCTTAATTCAATAAGTTGAATATCTTTTTTGTCTTTGCAATAGCCAGCTACTATTGTACCTCCAAAACTCAGGGGGAAATGTGTGGTTGAAATAAAAATTGATTTTTTTAAACTGCTGTACATTGGAAATCTGATACACTGTTACAAAAGCCACATGCAGTAGAATCACAATGCTCCTTCTTTGCTGTTTGAAATATTTTGAAGAATAAACCACTGCTCCTGGCACGCACCATGTTTAATGGGGACATTTATCATGCTCATGCGAAGCAAATCTGATCACAGAGAACCAACTTTGAATTTGTAAATGCTATAATTCCTATTTGGGATTAGTTTCTGAGGAACCAATAGAAAAGAAAATATATTATCTCCCACATGCAATTCATATTCTGCAGATCCTCAGCCCACAAACTGCTTATATATATAAAAAAAAATCTGCTGAGCAAAATATGCCCATATACGTTTGTTGCTATTGCTGCTGATTGTGTATAGCACAGCAGTAATTTAATTAAATATATAGTTTATCTTTGGGAAGTGGAGTATTGCCAGACCCGGGGAGTACTATATAGCAAAGGCAGGTGAAAAGGTTCTATTCTGACAGGCTTTTAAGACTGCAAGAGCTTTTAAGAGGTTGCTAGTGTGCATATTTTCATCTTTTGCTGTTAAACTGAATTTGTTTTGTTTTTCAAGTTTCAAATCTATAAATAGTTTATAATATTTTAGCATCTCAACAACAGCTGCATTTTACTTCTGTCTTTGCATGTGCTTTTATCTATAATGCAATGCTAAAGCTGTTCTTATTCAGTTTTGCACCATTCTTTTTGAATCACCCTGTATTTGTTTTCTCTTTTTGTAAGCTGTCTTGAGTCCCTGTTTTGGTGAAAAGGTGGATGATGATCACCATCATCATTCCTAAAACAAAGTCAGTTTTGAATCAATAGGAATTTCATTTTGGTTTGGTTTCAGTAAGAATTTACCAAAATTCAGAACTTGTTCATAAAGATGGTGAAAAGAAATACAAGATTTAAACAAGTTGGATGTGGGAGAAAGCAAAACTGACAGATTCATCCATGCCAAGGAGTTAACCCAAACCCTACCCCACTCCTCTTTCTATATGAATGGTGGGAACACATGGATAAAATAGAAGTGCCGCTTTGTAGTCCTTAAGCAAACCTACAGCTAAATATGGAAGACACCATTCAACCTCTAAGTATTTTGACAGAAGCTCAAGGACCTTCAATAAAAATACTACAATTTCTCTTCTGGGCTTGCATTTGCATGTGAATGAAGCTACTTGGCAAAACTGAACAAAGTAGTACAGAATATACCTTTCTTTGCCTGTTTACTAGGATTTCTGAATGCCTATTCCCCAAAGACCACTTCTAAAGTGATGTAAAAACTCTTTAAGGTTTTACAGGCATAAAAATCAAATTGACCAGCTGTGTTTTGGTTGTTGGCTCCATTCTTTGAGGCTGGATACTCAATGAAATGTCAGAAGGAGAATTCTGTGAACACTACAGAATTGGAGGTTTCAATAGCCCATCTGCTTTTTAGAATGAAACAGAGATAATAAAAGAGAGTGTGTATGTGTGTATATGTCTATATTTATAGATAGATGGCTGCAGCCAAGGAAGAACTTGCTGTTCTTGTTAGGTTTGCAAGTAGAAAAGTTTCCCAAGCTGCTGTTAGTGTTGAACTCAGAACAGTAGGGGAGTGACAGATTCTTACAAACCACGTGGGGAACTATATTTTTAACTTTTGTGCCAAGATTATATTTAGAGTTTAACAAGGGCTTATGCTACAGACATGGAGTAGTAGCATGTGTTAGTGTGCAGCATGGCTGAATCTGCCATACGGCCCTATATTTCTGAACACTCAATGAATGCCAGTTCCTAGTAAGCACATATTTGAACTGATAGGTTGTGTTCTTACTCACACAAAGTGGGACTTTATGCTTTGGGAATAGGAAAGATCAGAAAGAAAGAATTAGAGAAAATTGCTACAATTACAGAGATTTAATCTGAATTCAACTGTTTATGACCCATATATTATTTCTAGGATGCAGGGCTTTCCATGTTAGACATGTAATGTATTGATTGGTTGTAATATGTATTTGTCATGGCTTTTGGCTCAAGCTGTACAATTTATTTGCTTACTTCCACTCCTTAGCCTTAGGGGTTATATTATTAAACCATGGATCTAATTATTCATCCCCAAGAGGTATCTGCATTTTGCTAATGGGCAAAGTGGCACTGCTACTCATAATTGGTAGTGCAGCACACTGAGATAAGGCCCATTTAGGGCCTTTGCATACTGCTAGAAATAGTGCAAACTGAGTCCACTTTAAATGCCCTGGCTCAGTGCTAGGGAATCATGGGAACTGTAGTTTTTTGTGAGACATTGAGCCTTCTCTGTCAGAGCTCTGGTGCCACAATAAACCACAGTTCCCATGATTTCCTAGCACTGAAGGGCAGTTAAAGTGGACTCAATTTGCACTATTTCTGCAGTCTGCAAAGTCCTTTAATCTGTCCAACATGCTTCTAGCCAGAAGGTGAATGCAGAGCAGAGGGAGAGTCCTGGCACCATGGACCCCTTAGAGTCTCCATAGGTTTGAGCAACAAAATCTATTAAACCCTGCAAATTTTATCAAGCTAATGTTTAACTAGCTGACCTGGAGATTAGCACTCAGCCCTCTCCTCTTGCCTGGAAATAAGGTCACTAAAATTTGAATATTCACACCCTCATCTCCTGCCTGGAGATAACCCATGAAAAATGGAAATTCAGGGCCAGACTTGAGATCTGGCAACACTACCAATGCGTTCTCCCTTTCTTCTCCTCACCTTTGTTTTATTACTCTTTCTCCCAGCTCCTGGTGCTTATACTTTTCCCTTGACCAGTGCATGGAATGAATTCTTGCAAGAAGCTTCAAGGCTATAATACTGCAGATTGGGAAGGTCAGCAGACAGACAAACAGACAGGAGGCTAAATAGGATATGCTTATACTCAGAAGGAAATCAAGCAGACCAGGCCTGATCCTGGCTGTTCCCCAAGCAAAAGGTTCATTTTAACAGCCATACTATGGCCACACTACACTGTTATAGCACTGCTATTCCATTTTTATTGCTATGATTGCCTCCAGTGGAATCCTGGGATTTTCAGTTTAGGGTAGATCTTTCGAATTCTCAGTGAGACAGATCTTAGGACTCACTAACTAAACTATAAACCCCAGAATTTGACAGGAGGCAGCCATAGCAGTTAAAATGGAATAGCAGCACTATAGCAATGCAGTATGGTACAACTCAACAGGAGAACTCAATGGGCTGTTTTTCTGCAGCTGGACCCATTCTGGAGTTCTTGTCAGCCCTTCCTTCCAATTTTATGAGCTCACCACAAGGACAAACTGAACACAAGGCCTTTAGCTTCTTTAGCTTCATAATAATGAAATTATAGTGTTCTTTGAAAAAGAGCCTAATGTTGACTTTTCCACAGGGCTGAGGGTTTGTTCAGAGTTGAGACCCATGTCAAGAAGGTCCCCATACAAATTCTCCAGGTGGGTGTAACTTTTAAGTATAATGCAAAGGTCACTAATTAAACCTGCTGTGTTTCAAAGGATTGACATATGGCATATGGCAGATCCTGGAAGGTACATGCAAATTTGACACTCCAAAATCAATAAAGACCTGCAGGGTCCCTGTAAAGCACGACAGCATTATTAGTCTCTCCTCAAGAGAAGTGCAGCAGGAGAGAACTAATACAAAATCCTGACATTTCTTTTAAAATAAGACTGAAACATGCACCTAGTTTGCAGGTGCGTGTGTATGTATGTGTGTGGGTGTGGGTGTCGATATATATTAGGCTGATTTTTCAACCTCTCCACCACTCCCAATTCTCTTAGATCACTTCCCCCCCCCCACATCAGCCAAAAAAAAAATAAAATAAAAATAAAGGCCAATTGTCATTTCTGGAAGCTTTAGGGCCAGGAATGGCAATTTGCCTTACAAATAGGTTACAGGAGTCCCATAACCTCAAACTGTCCAGTCTGGTAGAGACAGTTCCAACTCATTCTCTGCCATCTTACTTTTCAACTGCTTTTAAAACATCCCAGTTTTGATCTCTTCCTTTGATGCTTCCTCTTTTTACTTAAATTGCTACAAACGTGCATTCAAAGTGCACAAAATAGTTTGCACTCAATTAACTGAGCAGGGGGAAGAGGAGCAGAGGGGGTGGCATCTTGTCCTACCTAGCAGGCTCAGGCAAATGCAAAATGCCACAGCCTCCCTCATTAATAACTTTTGTCATCTTGACCACACTCTGATGTTGCCAGCGTCCTGATGTTGCCATTGTTCATCTATGAAATGTGGGAGGGCATGGGGTCACTGGACGGCTTTGCTTCAAAAAAAAAAAAAAAAAAAAAAGGGACTTGTTTTTCAAAACCACTTCCCATTTTGTTTTGGTTTTTCAGAATTTTAGTTATTCCATGTGGCCCTTGAAGCCTGCTAAATTGTACTTTGGATCCACTAAAATCATACATCCCTGCTCCAAAGGAAGAAACAATAATAAAAAAAGATTGCATCTAGTATTTAATCATTTTCCTGGTTTGCTAGCTCAGCCTGAAGAGGAACAGGTTACTACCCATTATGTTAATGCAAGGGTGGGCAAAATGTGGGGCAGAGATTACTCTTGAACCTTTTTTTGGGGGGGGGATAACACTCCTGCCATGCACAATTGAGTGATTTGGACATTGTTCTCAAAATCTCAGCCCTTCTTTCCTACCTTCTTTCCTTCCTTACTTCCCCTCCCTGATGTTCTTTCCTACAGTCTAACAGGACTCTATAGAGTGGAAAAGATGTTCTGGTGTTTTCCTGTGCTATATATCCAGCACAATAGGTGCAGATTTGGGGTGGCAGCTGAAGCTGTAGCAGTAGAGGAAGAATAGGGAGCAAAGAATCCCCCTCCAGTACCATGACATTGCTCACTACCATGTTAACAGCTAGGCTGTATAGAACCATTAAAAATAAAACACCAAGCATTTGTTTTGAAATAGGTAACAAACGGCAAAAGTTTCAGGCCACAATTGTATTTTGTGACTATCTGTATTTTCTGCAAGACTACTTTGTATAACACATGAGTTATCAGTTTTAGCGGCTATATACTGGGGCGGGGGGAATACAGTGCTGGAGGTGAAATCATTGAACTCCAGCTGTAACTTCTTCAGTCCTATTTTTCAAGGTCTCTTAGGGCCTAAGCAGACCAGGGCGTCCAGGACGCCCTGGTCTGGA
>CM034708.1:195899084-195916229 GCA_020142125.1 Phrynosoma platyrhinos
GAGGCCCTTAGACACTCCTTAAAGATTATTTCTCTCTGCAGATATGGTTACAAAAGAGCTATGCAATAAGACATTGTCAGCTGAGGGGGAAGCAGACAGAGGCACCAGAGACGCCGGCGGGCGGAGCGCCGCGGGAGCGCAGCCTCTGCACTGCGGTGCTTCGGCGGCGTCCCTGGAAGGAGCGCTAAATCAGCGCTCCTTCCACAAGACAGGAAAAGTGCGCCCTAAAAGCGTAGGGTGCACTTTCCCTGCCTTTTCCACCGCAGCGCGTGCGGACGCTGCAGCGGGAGGTTGTCCCTGGAGCGCCGGCCGTGCGGAGGGCCGGCGGCTCCGAGGACGACCTCAGGAAGAGGAAGGGGCGCTGCGCGTGCGGCTGCTCCTCCTCTTCCTGGCCTCGAAGATGACTCAATTAGTCGTCTGCCGAGGCCGTTTCAAAACTGGTCTCCAGTTCGGATGAATAAGAAAAAGTATAGGTCAGAAATTAGCATTCAAATACATATTTTTTTTTTAAAAAAAATGTGTCTGCTTCCAGTTTTACCCTTCTTTTTTTACCTATGAAATGCATGTACAGTAATAGATGTTAAACAGCAGAGAACATATGCATACCCTTTAACAATTCTTAAAATTGGAATATATGTGACTAATAAACCTCAGACTGCAGTCAAGATGGCAAAAGTTATTAATGAGGAAGAACAGACAATTTAGGAGATACTGCAGCAGTTTGATTTTGCCTGAGTCTACTGGGAAATGCACAATTCTACTCCTTCTCTCCTCTCCCTGTCTTCTGAGCTGAGTGCAATCTACTTTTGCATGTTGAACTCAGTTTACATCAGTTAAAGTAATCCAGGATGGGGAAAAACTGGGAGGAGGAGAAAGAAACCGCGGCAGTATTTGCAAATCTCTCCCCCACTTCTCCTTCTATAGTATACATAAACATACACATCTATTAGAGAGCCAAATTTGTCTGATGTTCACTCCTGACAAACAACAATCCACAGTCTGCCCCTAAACCAGCAAAGTTTGAATAGTGTTCCTAACTATGACTTTAGGATTAAGGATGGTTTGATCATAGAAAACTAGAAAAATCAGGAAATGTGATATATACATGACCACTTAAGGCAGCAAGATTTTGCGGGAAACTGGGCATGGCAACCTCAGTTGGCTTACCTATATGGGAAAAGGTATGGGTCATGTTCTATATAAAATAGGAATGACAGTCCTGATATGGGTGGTGGTCTGACAATCTGGCGAGCCTTGAAAATGCCCAGCCTCACTAACTTGTGTCCCATGAATAAGCAAAGAGTCAATTAGAAAAGAGGTGCATTTTATCTCTACAAATACCCACATCTATATTTAGAAATTGCAGTGAATCTGCAACAGCAATAGGCATTTCTAAGTATGCATGAGATATCATTTCTCAAAATGCATTAGGACAATTCTGAAAGATAAAGGAGAAAACAGGCACCGAGAAAGGCATAAGGAAAGATAAGAGGATTCATTTAATACAGGCAGCATTGGGCTAAAACCCGGATCAAAGTCTTCAAGCTATACAGTAATGTCTGCATGAGCCCCATGGTACGAGGCCAAGGAAAGCATTAAATAATAGGTGATTCATTCCTAGCATCCCTCCTGCCTTTCATCTTTATGAGATGAACAGTAAGGAAGCCTTTATTCCCTGCATCTTTGTTCAATGAAACTGTAAATAAGCGAGAGCTAAACTCCAGCTGCAATAACAAAAGCTGGTGAAGGCTTAACATGCCTGCACTGCTATTTCCTTTTATTTATTTATTTGCTTTAAAACAAACAAACCCAACAACCTAGGAGAATTTATTTTTTATTTAGGGCAATGGTCTAGGTAGGCATTTATTTTTTATTTTGTAAAGAACCCCCAAGTGGTCCAGCTCATAGCTTCTGGGAGGAAAAAACCATTGCAGGAGAGACTAGCATCAAGGGTTGCTAGACTGAAAACTGGAGAGGGCTCCTGTACCTTTAATACTTGTGTAGAAGAGGGTATTTCACCAGGTTTTGCTTGTCAAGCAACAAGATAATAAGCAACACATGCTGTAATTCCTTTTCTACCCAAACATTAAAGATACATGGGAACCTATTACCTCTCTCCCACAACTGTGTAAATATGCTTTATACCTGAGCATTTATTATCACCCTGTACTGCATCCAAAGAAGTGGATTTATAACCACAAAAATAAACACTCATTAGTCTTAACTGTGCTCCAACACTTCTTCTTCTTCCTTTTCCCCCTCTCCCTCTCCCTTCCTCCTTTTTATTTTAAAGGCACGGGAGTTCTCTCCAGTTATCTCTCTGGAAATCTTGCTCAGCAGCTGCCAAGGTATCTCCATGCCTTATGAAATGTCTCATGGGTACGTCAAGGGACCTCTTGCAGGGACTGCTGGAAGATTTCAGAAGGTCTGCATTTTTAAGCAAACCAATGAAATATTCTCTTATGACTAAAATGGAAAGCCTGGATAACCAGAACTGAGTTATTACTTTCCAGATGAGTTAGCTCAAAAATATGTATAAAATGTGAGTAGTGGCCTCTGCCACTAGGTACAGGGGTTTTGGAGACTTCGGTAGTATTATGGCCATATGCTAACAGTTGCCCAGTGACGAAGTAAAAGTTATTTTGCATTAGTGATCTCGTTTGATACATTTTGGATTAGCTTGACAGTTTGAAAGTGGGGCAAGTTATGAAGGCTGAGAATGGACTGGGGTCACCAATTTCCTTCTGTTACTGGCCTGCATGTATAGTTCTTGTAGATATGATGGGGAAAGATGGGTCACACTTGTCCATGTAAATTTTATTATTTATTTATTTATGCTTCTGCACCATATAAGCTTTGGGGGTTTATCCTCCCTTTGCCTTGTCCTGGATGGGGTGCACAGCAGTCTAGGTCCCTGTATAGCCAGCTATGAGAGATTTGATTGCCAGCTGCAGACAACTTGACATTGGCATTCCTGCACCGGGTGACACCTGATGCAGGGGGCAGGATTTCTGGGGGGGGGGGACTTCTGGCACTGGGACTTCCAGCATGGTTTCTGGGGTGGGGGAGTGCATGGGAGTGCCCACATGGGCCAGAGGGGCACCCACATGGGCTGGAGAAGCACCTGATTGGCCCCAAGGAGCACCTGCACAGCCCTGAGGAGCTCCAGTGCATCCCAGAGGAGCTCCCATGGGCTGAAACATTGCCTGTGGGGGGTTGGGAGCCAACTGGGTGTCATCCCTCCTTCTCGGGTGTCACCCGGTATGGTCCACCCCCTGCATCTCCCAATTGCACTACTGAAACAGGGTAG
Source organism: Phrynosoma platyrhinos (assembly GCA_020142125.1). Taxonomy (NCBI): domain Eukaryota; kingdom Metazoa; phylum Chordata; class Lepidosauria; order Squamata; family Phrynosomatidae; genus Phrynosoma; species Phrynosoma platyrhinos. The sequence goes on from CM034708.1 coordinate 195,902,395, forward strand.
TATTAGTTTTTGGGGACCCAACTGACTTATGCTAGATCTCACCAGCAAAAAGAGGTGGAATGCTTTTCAGCTGTATACCATCTGCTGTGTCATTGATTCATTTGTTTGTTCATTGCACTTATATCCCACCTTTTTCCCACAATGGGATCCAAGGCAGCTTACAATAGTTTAAAAAAAAAGATCCAATCAAACCTTGAATTTACAAACATTGAACATGAATTAAACATCAACATTATTAAAACATGATTAAAACAGGAAGAACACTAAAAAATATGTAAAACATATTTAAAGCACATTTATTGCTAACATAGCTTATTTTATAGGACTAAAGTGTCACATAGCTTCCACCATTTCACAAATGAAAAATGGAATACAAATGAAAAATGGAATATGTATGGCCAAGCTACATCAGAGTGCAGTTCAAGTGGCAGATATTAATGAGGAAGAACCCAGAAGCGAGGAGATGTTTGCTTTTGCCTGAGCCTACTGGGAAGGACAAGATTCCTCTCCCATCTGCTGAGTTAACTGAGTACAAACTACTTTTGCACTTTGAACTTAGTTTTCAGAAATTAAAGTAAGCCAGGACAAAGAGGAATCTGGGAGGAGAAGAGATAGACTGGGACATTTTAAAAGCAACTGAAAAAGTGGAATGACAAAGGATCAATCACAACAATCCCTTAAAACTGGAACAGTTGGAGGGTACAGTGTCAGTATTTGACACAGAAAGATATCTTGGGAAAGCCTGGCACTACATTTGGTTCCAGTTTATAATAATGCATATTTTAGGAAAAATACATGTGCATTTTAGAGGAAAATGTATACATATATACATATTATTGGTGAAATGTGTTCAATCTGAAAGGCCTTTTGAAATAGCAGGAAATGAGCAGAAGTCATTTCTTGTTCAATTTTTGTTTAAAAAAAATGTCCTCTCATGGGCATAAATTAGTCCAGGGGCCCCTGAAATATGGTGGAATTGCTCTCCACACCCTCTAGGAGTCATCAGTGGCATTTGGAAATTTAATAATAATATATTTTTTTTAAAAAAAAATGTTGACCACGGGGGGGGGGGGGGCTGGAGCCATACTGTGGCCACCCATGTTGTAGATGGTCTCTTTGTTCCTAGATAGTAGGCTTAGATGGTAGGCTGTGCATATTGGCTTAAATCCAACTGCTGGTTTCAAAGTTGAATCATTGAATCAGCTGCTTAATTGCAAGTCAACATGTATGTACATCTCATTGATTGAATCTTCTCCCACTGTGATTAGCAACTGGATTTGATCTATTCAGCTATTCTCAGATATTATTATGTTAAAGATAGAAATTGAGTGAGTGTGACCATGGGGTCTGATTGAGTTCTTTCACTCCTCCTTTCACTTTGTCACATCCTCATTTAAGGGCTTATCTTCAGAGTATGATCTTTAACATCCTGGGCTGGACAGCATGAGAGGAGTAGGCTTGGCTAGGAGACTGACAGATTCAAAAGATCCTGAAATTTTGCAGGGGAAGGATGCATATCTTCCCTCCCAAAATGGGGAGCTCAATTCCAGAGTTGGAGGATGCTGAACTATCTCCTAACTCCAGAAAATGTGGGCATCTAAGAACACAGGCTAAGTCAGTGGCCATGTGAAACAGTGCCTGCTTACAGGGGAAGATTAATGAGTGAAGCAAGGCCCTCACTCTGCCCAAATGTTCGAAAGTATCCTGCACTGGAGTTTTACATGCTCAAGTTTCACTCTTAAGTAAGGAGGATTATTAGAACAGTATTTATGTATCAGTTCCAGAGCGGGCTTGCCAGCTCCCCATCTACTTTGTATTGTGCTGGTCCCCTTGTATTAGATCCCAGACTGCCTGTGACTGCTGTTGAATCTAGCATGCTGCTCTCTAATTGGATTATTTAATCCTTGAGTTGCATACCACTCCATTCTGTTTGGGTCAGATCTTACTTGGGATGCTATGTCTGGTGTTAGGCACCACACTTGAAAAGCAACATTGACAATCTAGAACATATTCAGAGGTGGGCCACCAAGATGGTAAAGGGCCTAAAAAGAAAGCCCTAAGAAAAACAGTGAAGGGAGTTGAGTATGCATTGTTGTTGTTGTTGTTGCTGCCTTCAAGTCATTTAAACTTATAGCAATGCTAAGGCATAGGGTTTACTTGATTTGTTCAGAGGGGGTTTGCTTTTTTGTTCCTCTGAGGCTAAGAGAGGGTGATTTGACCAAGGTCACCCAGGGGGTGTCCATGACTGAGTGAAGATTTCAACCCTGATCTTCAGAGTCTAGTCTAACGCTCAAACCAGTACACCATGCTGGCTCCCAGTGGTATGTGTAGACATACGAAAAGAAGAGTGAAAAGTGATATGATAGCTACATGCTATCTGAAGGGCTACATGTAGAAGATAGAGCTCCAGAAGAAATGGATTCAAATTACCAAAAAAGGAGATTCCAACTTAAAGTTTGAAATAACTTTTTGACAGTAAGAGCTGATTAACATGTGCTGGTGGTTCTTGCTATGTACTTTCAAGTGGACCCTCACTTATGGTGACCTTATCATAGGGCTTTTTTGTAAAATTTCTTTAGAGGAGGTTTGCCATTGCCAAGCTGAGCAGTGTGATCTGCCCAAGGCCACGAAGTGGGTTTCCGTGGCTGAGTAGGGATTTGAACCTTGGTTTCCTAGAGTCCTAGCCGAACACTCAAACAGCTATACCATACTGGTTCTAACAGGCAGTGGACTCTCCTTTATTAGAGGCTTTATTAGAAGTGGATGGCACCTCTCGAGGGAAGGTAGCTTTAAAAGTGGATTCCTGAACTACCAAGGGTTTGAACTAACAGTCCTTTGGAGTGCCTTTCAACTTTTGCCTCACTAAACACACAATTATGGAACAAGGATCAGCCTACTGCTGGAAGTGATGAGGCTGACTGTACCTTGTAAGTTTATGCCCATATCAACTGATGACTGCTTCATCTTTTTTTAAAAAAAGGCCTAAATCTAAGTGTTAGTCATAAGTAGACACATTGAACTGATGGAAGTTACATAGGTGTAGCAAATCCATCTTGATTCAAAGGGGTATTCTAGCTGCCATGAACATTAGATTTAGGCCAAAGGCAGGGTTTTTACATTTCAGAATTTGTGATTGGTTGATTAAAGCTCATATTATTAATTAAACTTATTTTTAATAATACGTAAGGTGACAGATAATATATTTTTCAACATAGCTGTCTCACTGAACCCTCATTGAAAACATACTGGGGGAGCCTAAATTGAACTGATTAATTTATGAAGCAGCATAATGCACATTATGAACAACTTGCCTGTAAAATCATGTCAGAGTTACCTTTTGTTATTCACACACATAAAATGCATTGGTAATAGCCTTCAAAGTGTAAATGGAGTGATTTTTGAATTAGACATTTATAAGAAGCTCTGGCATATGTCTTCAAACAAAATGTACTAGTCCCTTGCATGGTGTTCAAAGGAAGTCAGATGCAAAAGCTTTTGAAGCCAGTGTAGATGTAAAGTAAGCTAAAATTAATCATTAAAGAAATTTGCATAATGTTCAGTGTATTAAATTGGCTTTCATGAGGAAAGCTGCAACCAAATATTCGGACACAGTGTGAAAAATTCAGGGTTATGTTACATCATTTGCCCATAATTCTGAGCCAGAAGCAGAAATGAGGTTACCACTGTTGGCTGCAGCAAGCAAAGCAATTGGAAACGAGAGGATTTTGGCATATAACTCTGTTTCTGCTTGTTTTCTGGCTCAGAAGGTGCAATTCTCCAAAATTTGCATGAAAAGTAGAAATGGAAAATGCCCCTATTCTTCCAAAAAGGATAATAGATCATGCTTTCCAAAGTATTCTGAAAGTTGCAGTTCAAAGAGATAACTTCTAACTTCTGGTCTATTCCTGTGCCATATCACATTCACATGTTTTCAATCAACTGTTCAATCCAATTTCCACACCAGTCGGTGTTGTGTTTTGTTTTTTTTTTAATGGCTCAGGGAGACCCCAAACCACGACCATGTTCTCTAGAAGGCATTTGGGGCCAAAATGATTTTTCTTCCACAGGAGCAGTTGTAATGGGGGTTGCATCCCTCCAGGGTCTCCTGGAGGGGGGGTTATGTTGCTCCATAGCCTTTCCACATTTCCTCCAGCTTTCTACAGTTGCCTGCCCCTGATGTACAACTTGCACTGACAGACATTTCTCAGATCCTCTAATAAATGCTTGAAGATAGGGAGTAAAAATAACAGATGCACTCCTAGTTCTCTATTATTGCTTGGCAGAGATTGCTTTTGAATTTCAGTTCTTAGAATTCCCCAGGCAGCTGCCAGGGCCATAACGCTATTGGTACCTGACCTGTCTTTGCTGCTTGAGGGAGCTGAAGTTAAAAGCTACTAAACATTAAAATTACTTACAATGCCCCCACTGATTGCTACATGGTGTTATGAGAAATTAAAATGGCATATGACTGTCTACCACCAACCACATGCCACACATTGCAATGTGGTTGCCATCTTCTGGCTGTGAGGAGGGTGGAGAGAGGGCTGAAATAGGAAGAGAGGATTATTGGCTTGCCCATTACCATGGACATCCTCAAATATGGAGCCAGCCTTGCTAGGCTGGTTCTAATGCAAGATGATTCAAGATTAATAATATTGAAGATTATGCAACATTTTGATGAAGAGTCTGTCCTCTGATGCTTGTGAACTAATATTGGCTCCTCATCTGAACAGGTGTTCATTATGGTCCATATATATGTTTCCTGCTCCTATGGTTTTAGTACCATGAAGTGGGGGTGGGGATGAGAGGGGACTGTGACTTTCTAGCAAATCTTACACATGCACTGAGAAGAATAAACTGCACGGTAATAGCATTTTATAAAGCTGCCCAGCCAGCCAGCTTCCCTGGTGAGATGCTTTTTATTATGTTCAGCTCTGAGTGTCATTTCCCTAATGCTGCCCATGCATCTTTTTGCTGGGCTACAATTCTAATCTGTATTCACCTGCTCTTCTCTCCTTGGTAAAGAAGCACGGCATCAGGCCAGCTACTTGCAAATGAAGTGTGTCATAAAACTGCATGGGTCCCTTTGCTATTTATTCTTCTGGCTTTTGTTGGGTTACTCTCTGAGGCTGGGATCGACAGCAGGCAACTGCAATAATGCATCCAGTGACTTGTGTTTCTTGCCTATCTCCACCCGGAGCCTGCCTCATGTTACCTGCACCTCTAAATGGGACCAGCAGGAGGGATGTCAGGCAGTGTGGCTAGTCTGGCACTGAGGGAATGGTTCCTTTAAAACAGGAAGCTGAGTTTGTGAATTTGAGGAGCCCAATGAGAAAATGAAAAAGGAAACAATGGTCAAATGACTCATCTGTTGAGGAACATGATAGCTAGAGCTTTTGAGAGCCCAGACACTGGAATAAAAAGCCATTCTTGGGAACTATAACTCCCAAGAAACTCCAATCCAACTTTGCCACTGAGTGTGTTCACTGGGAGCTTCCAGGAGTAGTACAGTGAGTCCTTGGTATCTGCCAGGATTTGGTTTCAGGCCCCCCCTGCCCCCCCACATGGATACCAAAATCTATGGATACTCAAGTCTCATTAAATACAATGGCACAGTGAAATAGTGTCCTTTATATAAAATGGCAAAAACAAAGTTTGCTTTTGGAATTTATATTCTTTTTGAAAATTTTCAAGCTCTGAATGGTTGAATCTATGGATTAAAAAAAAAATCCATGAAAACAGAGAACCAACTGTAATTCAACTTTCCCATGCTCTATTCTCAAAGCTATTGTAGATGGTACATGTTTCTACCTTATCTTGTATTTTCTGGGTACTGCCCTAATAGCAGGGAGAACCAGCATGGTGTAGTTGTTTGAGCATTAGACTACAACTCTGGAGACCAGATTTCTATCCCTGCTCGATCATGGATACCAACTGCGTGATTTTGAACAAGTCACATTCTCTCAATCTAAGGTGAATGCAATGGCAAGCCTCCTCTGATCAAATCTTGCCAAGAAAATGTCATAATTAAAGTAGCCTTAGGGTGTCCATAAGTCAGAAAGGACTTGAAGGCATACAAGAACAACCTTGATTAAGAATCCTCTCATCTCTGGATGGGTCTTGAATTGTCCAAGGAGGGTTGTGTGTCCTTTTTGCACATGTCTTGCACAGTGACCTATGTGAAGGCTGTACTATGAAGGAATTCCTCCAAAACAGTACTTGTGAGAGGAATAAGGGGAGTCAAACCCCTGCCTTGTGAGGGGAATAAGGTGAATCAGATCTTGGAAGTAGTTGAACTAGGGTTGTCACTTGCTACAGCACTGGAGTTGGAGGAGTGGGAAGGTGTGGCCAGTCACTATGAAAATGCCTTAATTGTCTTACATGTTGTATGTGTAGGGATGCAGGAAGCATGCTGAGTTCATTGACTCCCCTTTTCTGTGCAAGGAATGCCCATCTTCACTTATTTCATTCTTACACAAGATAATGAAAAATGGCAAACGTTTACTCTCTTATAAATAAGATCACAAGTGTTTGTACACTTTATATATATATATATATATATATATATATATGGAAACTCTTGAAAGATTTTTTTGTGTGTAGGCATACAAAACACAATATTCCAGTCTCCCTAAAATGGTCTAAATTCTGTTGTTAGCCCCAACTGGAGTAGATCCATAGACTCAATAAGATTGATGTGTTGATTTACTATTCAGCAATTCATTCAATGGGTCTACCCTAATTGGGAAACTCAACAGGATTCCACCCAGATTTGGTTCTTTTTGACTACTGCTACTGCTGAAGAAAAACCCAATACACACCTCCCATTCTTACTGATAAGAAAATCTGTGAATACCCTTTACATCTCATGTATGGATAGAATGTGAGAGCTTTCAATATCACAGTTCCTGATTGGTTGCCACTGATACTGTTTCTGAGATAACTTGGGAAAGTCTGCCATTTTTTGTACCATTCCAATATTTTCTGGTTTTGTGGTTTCTTCCTCTCTTGCCAGGTAAAACACACAACCAGGCCACTGATGAATGAGTGACGTATCCCCTACTCTGGCATAATGTCAGTATAGGGCTGCTCAGAACTCATGCTATGATTGATGCTTTTTCTGTGGAGTTGCAAATCATTTACTGGCATTGTGCACTACCTTGGCTTAATTATTTCAAAGGCAATGTAAAGGCTGGCTGGGGTTGGGGTGGGGAGGACAGATCAATAGACTTCAAATCACATGAAGAGCACAAAGCTCAAGCCAGTCACTGTGAAAATGGCTTAATTATATATCCAGTTTTGGAGCAATCGTAGGTGATGAACAAAAACAAAAACCATTTCATCTGCTGCTGTTGGTTCCTCCCACCCCAGGAAACTGATTAGAGACAAACTCATGCTGGTGGGGGGGGGGAGCATTCTGCTGTGTTTAATTGTCAGCTGTTCAGGTGTCAGCATAAAGAGTAAACTTCCCAGTACACCACTGAGGACCAAATTAGATGATGCACTATCCATGAAATTAGAAATTGTGCAGATAACTTTTAAAAAAAACAAATATCTGGCATGCTGGGAGAGGACACTGATCCAGATTTGGGATTCTCACAGGGATAAAGTTGTCACAATGTTTTAATCCTGTTGTGGACTTAAACTGAAAAGGGCAGAACTTAAGAGTGTTACTTCTCTGGTGCAGAGTTCCAGAGGTAGAACTTCTGAGGTAGTACAGTCAATGGCCATGCTGGCTGGGAGGACTCAATAGTCCAGAATAAGAGCTCTTCCAAGTTCAGGAACTGAGAACTCAGCACTCATTCAGATGATTAGAGTCTTACTGAATCAGATGGAAGACCAATCTAGTTCAACATTCTATTCTCATAGCAGTCAACCAATTGCTTATGGGAATTCTGCCATCAATGAGTCCAACAGCATCCTCCATCTTGCATTTGTCAGCAACAGAAATATAGAGGCATGCTTGGAGGTGATATGCAAGTATCTTGTCTAGTAGCCACAAATGACTCAACTTCCATGAATTTCTTTAATCCCCTTTTAATAATAACATAGAAGTAGCATGTGATTAGTACTGGAAGTAATTTTTGTGTGCCTTCAAGTCAATTCTGACTTATAAAAACCCTAGATGAACCTGTCATGGGGATTTCTTGACCAGTTTTGTTCACAGAAAGTGTGCCATTTTATTTCTTTGAGACTGAGAATGGTGAGACTTGCCCAAGGCTTCACCCTGGAATCCTGATATTTAGAGAGGGAGATTCAGTATCCTTAGTGAGTAAGCAAAGTGCCTCACCAAATTACAAATGCCAGGATCCTATAGGCTGCAGATATGGCAGTTAAAGTGAACTATAGCCTTAGAACAATGCATTGTGAAAAGGTACCAGAAGTCACTTTCAGATGCCTTGTATTTTTGGCCAATTTTCAGCTTTGTTTTGGACTTGGAATAATTCCAAACCATTTCATTTGGAGATATTTTTGTAGCAGTTGGGCAATTGTCAGATTTTTGCCTATTCAGGGGTAATTGAGGAATCTCTGAAGGCTTTTCAAGATTCCATGGAATTTGGGGTCCTCGGGAAATAGTTGGGGCCACACATAGTTCATGAGTCATACTGTCCCCATCTGTGATATAATTAGTTAGAGATTGCAGTCCTATTTAAAATGAAAGAGGATGAGAGGGGAAAAATCCAGCTGGTTTTCCAAAATAATTTTCTCTAGTGTTTCAAGGTGCTGGAGGATTTTACACCTATCAAGAAAGCCAGCCTATTTGTGCTGATTGTTAACACTGTAGAAATTACAGGCAGAACTACTGGGTTTGTTGAACATAAGTGAACCATCTGAAAGGTAGTGGAAAGGATTTGTTTTATTTTATTTCTTGTCGGATAGAAAAGGGAGTGTTAAGATGTCTAGCCTGAATAAACACAACTGAAAGTGCCAGAATCATCTGTTCAGACAGCACAATGAATTGTGCTCCAAGAATTGTTTTGCTTTGGCTTTCTGGCAATGTACATTTTCCAGATGTTATCAAGGCACACTGAGAAATACCTGCAAAGAGACATCATCTCTTCTGAAATGGCATTGGCCTTGCTGCTTTATAGACTATAGCAAAGCGTTTGACTTCATAGATTGTGAAAGGCTATGGTACACCCTTAAAGACATGGGAGTGACAACACATCTGATAGTTCTGATCAGAAATCTGTACTCAGGGCAAGAGGCTACTGTCAGAATGGAACACAGAGAAACAGAATGGTTCCCAGTTGGCAAAGGGGTCAGCCAAGGTTGCATCCTTTTACCCTATCTGTTCAACCAGTATGCAGACCATATTATAAGTAAAGCAGGCTTGGACAGAGAAGGAGGAGTGAAAATAGGAGGAAGGAATATCAACAATCTAAGATATGCAGATGACCACATAATACTAGCAAAAAACTTCAGACCTGGAGCAACTACTAAGAAAGATCAAGGAAGAAAGTGCAAAGGTAGGCTTACTGTTGAACATCAAGAAAATAAAAAATAATGACCATTGAGGACCTTCACAAGTTGAACTTAGACAATGAAGAAATAGAAATCGTAAAAGAATTATCATACCTGGGATCAAACACTGATAGAAACTGGGGCTGCAATCAGGAAATCAGAAGAAGATTAAGAATGGGGAGGGTGGCTATGAAAAAACTAGAAAGGATTCTAAAATGCAAAAATATACAACTATACAACTCAGCACAAAAGTTAGAATCATACAAGCCATTATATTCCCTATTACCATGTATGGATGTGAAAGCTGGATAGTTAAGAAAGATGATAGGAAGAAAATCAATGCATTTGAGATGTGGTGCTAGAGAAGAGTGCTGAGGATTGCATGGAAAGCCAAAAGGAATAACAAATGGGTCCTAGAGCAGATCAATCCAGAAGCCTCCCTGGAAGCCAAGACGACAAAACTGAGATTATCGTACTTCAGACACATTATGAGAAGGAAGGACTCATTGGGAAAGGCATTAACTCTGGAAAAGTTGGGGGGAAATAGGAAGAGAGGAAGGCTACATGCTGGATGGATGGATTTTATTAAGGAGGTCACAGGTATGGGGTTGCAGGAATTAAGCAGAGCAGTGGAGGACAGAGGATATTGGAGATGTCTCGTCCATAGAGTTGCCATGAGTCAAGATCCACTCGAGGACAGTTAACTACAAAATTGGCTTTGCAAACAGCAACTTTACCCCAAATATCATTCTAGAGTGCAATCCAACATTTGCAAGCCAATTTGGTGCTATTTCAGAGCATAGATTTTGAGGTGAGAATCTCATGACAACTGAGCTATGAGTTTGGGAAACAGCCTGATTCAGGCCAGTCCAATGTAGAAACTAACCAGATAGATTCAGTTCTGATTCAGAATCTTGAATAAGAACTCAAGATTCTGATGATTTCTGTTGATTAGTTTTGCAAAACAAGAAATGGATATAACCTTTGGCTTCCAGACAGAATGAAATTTCCAGAGATAGTGGGAATTTTCAGATTTGGATACAGTCTTCTTGGATACACTCTTGCATTTGATATGGACATTTTCCCAATCTATCTGACTAAATCCAATTCTGTTTGGGATTCATCCAAATCCTCAACAACTTCACCCCCACTATGAGGCTTACAGAGTAGCCAGATTGGTGCAAGGCTATGGCATTGTTATGGCCATAAAAAATTTCCTCAATTGACTTTGGGAACAATGTGGAGAAAACTTTTAAGGTACACTATGGAGAAGAGGCTGCAGTAGGAAGGATGGACATCAGTTCTATTGGGAAAAGTGGATTCAATTTGAAGTACTTAATGAGGTCTTGCCAGCTTTACCTCAAAATACCACAAAATTCCTCTTATTTACAGTGTTTTTGTTGACATAATAGCCACCTATTGCTAGGAAATAACCTATATTGAGACCAGGAAAAAGAAACAGATGAATAGATACATAGATACCTAACCCACCTGAGAAGTTTTTTTTGTCTTGTTTTTTTTTACTTTTGGCATAGCCTAGCTAAATTCTACAAATTCATCAGTCCAGGGGGCAAAGGAATAATAGTTCTCCATGACCAGTATGTACTCTGTCTCAAGTTCATTCATGCTATCATCAAATGAGAATTTCTGATTATTCTGCTGCCAATATTATGTGTCAACTCCAAATCCAATGGCTATAGGAAGAGTTGTTAACAAAGGGTCATTAACTTTGTAGAGCCTTCTAAAATCAAACCTTTGCCAACATTTCTTCCTATTCTGCATTTCTTCTTCTTCCTTTCCTCCTCCTCCTCTTCTTCTGCCTCCAAGTGTTTTCATTTTCACAGCCGCAGTTCTAATCTCTGACCCTATTAACATGGTTTCTCTTGAGCGGTTATTTGCATTAGAGTGAGAATCAACTAAGTAAGGTTGATTAAAAAATGCCTGCAGCTTAGCTTCTGCGTTACCAGTTACATGTAAAGCAGGAAGAAAAGGACTGAAGACAAAAAGAGGATTTCAGTCAAGTTCTCCTGGCTCTTTCCAGAAGCAGAAAGCATGTTTTGTTTCTGTTTGTTGCTGACAGTCTAGGCTGGTTCACTGCAATACTGTCATCATCCAACCTAGAATTAAAAGAGGTTGTTTAATTCAAGAGTAATAGGCAGTAGGCAGATAAGGGGGGTGTTTGCCATGAGGCATCTTGGTAAGTTAGGATTGTACTCTAAAGCATCAAAAAAAAAAAAAAAAAAAATAAGGGACCACCATTGGAGCCCCCTCTCAACCTGTAAGCAATCCTTACCACAACTGTGAAGAATATATCTTTCCTAAGTCCTGAACTGTTCCATTGCTGTATGTCCAGGCCATACTTCTGTTAATGATTGAACGCCACTAAAGATCCAACCCATAGACTGGCATCCTGTCAAGGACATATAAAGAAAATTTCCCTTACTTGTTCACATGTTATTTTGGGGGGTACCGTGGGAGTTGATATTCCCTTCTCCTGCCCACAGCAGCCCCTGACTTACTGAACTACTTCTGAAACTCTTCCTCCAAGAGTCATTCCATGTTTTGTGTGGAGTGGGCAGGATCGGAGAAACATCTGGCTATGTTCCCATTGCCAGATGCAAAATGATAACATCAACATTGATATCCTTTGGGGTTCTCTGGCTGGATTTCACTTCTGGCTGTGAGGACTTAGCTATGTGCTTCCATGATCTGGCCTGCTCATCAAAAACTCAGCATGGCCATAATCTGAGGATGGGGTGGGTGGGTTTCAAAGGCTGTTTAGGAAGTTGTGAGTAGATCTTTGCCATTCTATTGTGCTATACTGGCCATACAGGACTGTAGTCACATGGTCTGTTGTAGATGTGGAGGTGATGATGAGGTGGATGAGAACAGAATGTGTTTTTGTACCTCAGGCCAGCCATCTGTTATTTTTATTTATTCTGTTCAAAGAGCAACTGAAAACTATATACTTTTGAGAAAATGGAAAGTAACAATCACTGCTTACTTTACCTTCTTCAGTATAATAATAACTAATAATAAAAGCAATTAAGTACTTTTAAAAGTTCTAGTCACCAGACAGATGGATAATGGGGGAAGGAATAGGCAGAAAGAGATATAGGGGGGTTGCAGACTGCCAAAAATAGTGCAAATTGAGTCCACTTTTAGGGTTAGGGTTAGTGCTAAGGAGGCATGGGAACTGTATTTTATTGTGGCACCAGAGCTCTCTGACAGAGAAGGCTCAATGTCTCAGGAAAAAAAACAATTCCCATAATTTCCAAGCACTAACCCTAACCCTAAAAGTGAACTCAATTTGCACTATTTCTGGCAGTCTGCAACCCCCCATTGTTTAGTCACCTGATTCATGCTATGAAGAAATATTAAATAATATATTCTGTAAGAAATATTGGTAAAATGATGAGGTTTGCTTTGTTTAAACTTATACCCAATTATACCAAATTCTGCATCCCATTTTAGCATTTTCCAAAATATTAGGAGGCATACTGTGGATTATAAGCATATCACACATTGTTTTTGCCCAAACCGTCTTTGTCATCTTGACAGTTACTAGGAGCACCAGTATAAAGACCTGTTAGAAATCTAAAAAGAAATGGAAATGGAGAGTTAACTCATATTAAACAAAGAGACTGTAAAATGTAAGAGCCAGGTATCGTCAGTCATAGCTATATTTCATTGTCATAAATCCCTTCAGGAAATGTCTTAAAAATTAGATGCTGTAGGTGGGTGTTGCTATGACTAGGTTTTACGGTCTGTCCCGACAGTATAAACATGTTGCTATGATAGATGTTGGCATAAAATTACTGCCTGATGTTTAGACTACTGGAATTTGTCCATATCTTGCCTTCAGTTACAATGTGCATACCAGTTTAAACTAGGTAAGATTTACCAATAACTATGCTAACTCTCCATTCTTGGGAAAGGTGTCAGACAGTATATATTTCTGAGTGTCTTTTGGGAGGAGTGGAGAGAATAGGTGCAAAAAAATGCCCATTAAGACCTGACATTGCTTATGTATCTCTTCTTCCAAGGAACTCAGGCTGCTGCCACACTGCAGAAATAAAGCTGTTTGATGCTACTTTAAATTCCAGGGCTTAATGCTATGGAATTCTGCAATTTGTAGTTTGGTGGTGCACTAGAGCTCTCTAGGGGAGAGCTACTTATCTCACAAAACTACAAATCCCAGGATTCCATAGCATTGAGCTATGTCAGATAAAGTGATGCAGAGTGGCAGCACCCTCAGAAATCAGTCCAAGAAAAAGAAGACCCTTTCCACTACTCAGGATACTATTGCCATCCTCAATTTTGACACTTTGGACGTTATCACACTGGCCCTAAAGCAGAAAGAATTCAGC
>CM034708.1:195916329-195941623 GCA_020142125.1 Phrynosoma platyrhinos
TGATTCCATCCCACTTTCTTGCCGCCAGTGTGATAACGTCCTTTGAGAACATTGAGTACTTTAAAAACATTGAGGACTTTTGAGAGCATGACTCCTGGACCTCCCTAAAAATCATTAGCTAGCCCCCTTTCCCTCTGGCAAAAAAACAGTTTCCAGAAATGTGCTTTTTCTTCTTTTTGGGGTGTGTGTGTGTAAAAATCATGTATTTTGAGGAAGCAAAAACAGTCTTGCACATCCATACTCACAAGTATTTTTAGAACTGGAAACAGTTTTTGGAAACAGTTTTGTTTGCAGAAAAGGGAGACCCTTTTCAGAAAAACATAATTCTCATGTATTTCGGCACAAAATAATTTCATCAATCCATTTAGAATGTGTGAATACCAGACAAAATCTGTGCAAAATTTTTACCTTTGTATTATTTGTCCCACCTGGAAAATTGCATATAAAAAGTTTATATTAGTGAAAACAGCACCACAAAAATGTTGGCATAAAATTACTGCCTGATGTTTAAACTATTGGAATTTGTCCGTGTCCTGCACATCCTGGCTAAATTATATTCACTGAATCAATTGCTATATGTTATGGTAAGTCAACATTTATATGCCTTTTAGTTTAGTTGGCCCTAGTCAACTAAAGGGGGTTGCAGACTGGCAGAAATAGTGCAAATTGAGTCCACTTTTAGGGTTAGGGTTAGGGTTAGGGAATCATGGGAACTGTATTTTATTGTGGCACCAGAGCTCTCTGACAGAGAAGACTCAATGTCTCAGAAAAAAAAAACAATTCCCATGATTCCCTATCACTATCCCTTACCCTAAAAGTGGACTCAATTTGCACTATTTCTGCCAGTCTGCAACCCCCCTAAGGTTTTAGCCTTTATTCTGGTTACCACTCAAGAGCTGTCTGGAATAGACCAGCATTGTTCTCTTTTCATATTTGGGGAAAAACGGATGAAAGGAACTCTTTTGAGTTTGTGTGTGTGTGTGTGCCTTCAAGTTACCTGCTGACCTATGGTGACCCAATGAATTTCACAGGGTTTTCTTAGGCAAAGAATCCTTAGAGGTGATTTTGCCAGTTTCTTCCTCTGCAGTATAGCCTACCTGGTATTTGTTGGCAGTCTTCCATTCAAGTGCTTACCAGGGCTGACCCTGCTTACCTTCCAAGATCAGAAAAGATCTGGTGCTTTTAGTAGGAGGACTTAAATGAAGTGCATATTCTTCTATCCACTGGGAAACATGAGGGTACTTCCTCAAAACCATAGCCATTTTTTTTTCCTTTGGAAGTTTCCAGAGTCCATTAGTACGCTACTTGCTTTTTCACTCAGGGGGATGACAAAACACCTCAATACAGGTTGAGTTTCCCTTATCCAGAATGCTTAGGACCAGAACTATTTTGGATTTATTTTTTTGTTTGTTTTAGGGTTTGTTTGTTTTTTTGATTTTGGAATATTTGCAAATATATGATGTTATTTTTGAGATGGGATCTAACTCTAAACATGACATTCATTTATGTTTCATATACACCTCATACACATCACCTGAAGGTAATTTTACACACTAGAGCAGGGGTAGGCAACCTAAGGCCCAGGGGCCGGATGCGGCCCAACGAGGCCTTTGGACCGGCCCCAGGCTGGTCCAGCAGCTGCCACCCCCCGCTGCCTGCATGATGATATTGATTATTGTTGTTATTACTTGTTCTTGGGGTTTTCTTTGGCAAAATCTCCACAGGGGTTTTGCCATGGCTTTTCTGGGGCTGAGAGAGTGTGCATGCATATTTTTTAAATTTTTAAATGTTTTTAATTGTTTTTTAATTTTTATTATTTATTTATTTATTTATTTATTTATTTATTTATTTATGGTGTTTCGCCCCCCCCCCCAGTTGTCTGAGGGACAGCAACCCGGCCCACCGGCTCAAAAAGGTTGCCTACCCCTGCACTAGAGCATGAAATAACGTTTGCATACATTGAACCATGTGAAAGCAAAGGTGTCAGTATCTTAGTCACTCATGTGGGCGATTTTGGATTTTGGAATATTTTAGATTTTGGAATTCCAGATGAGGGATATTCATCCCGTAATAACATTTTGGATATTCAAACACACAAGAGGTGATGTCATATCCAGATATTTTTATTTTTTAAGTGTGTCCATATATGTATTTTACATTTATTCTCATACCCTGTGAGCCTTCAGGGTGGACTCAAATCACAATATAAATGCATAAAAATTAATCAGCACAGGAAAAAAAATGTATATAATAACTAAATACAGATACAGTTTGAAACACAGGCTAATATTCAATTGCCTTTTCATTTTATCTAAATTGCTTTCTTCCACACAGGACATCCTATGAATGGAAAAATTAAATATGTCTGGAAGGCTTCTCCAAGTATCAGTTCCAAACGTCTTGTGGTGGAAATGAAATAAAGTTCATTAGCATTCCCCCAAACATAGCAAGTTCAGTGTCTTCTGAGTTTCAATTACTTTCAAGTAACTCAGTTCAAGGCCTCACAACAATCTTAATGGAGAGAGTTTAACCTTGGGCTAGAAAGCAATGCACAGCTCCCATCGTAAATGTCTACCCAACCTTGAAGCAGGTGAAAGGGGAAGGAGAGGTGACAGCTTCATCTATAAACCACCTGACTATCTCAGAAAGACTATTAACTTTTTTTGCCATCTGATAGGAGGCAACAGCATGAGGACATGCAGAATGATTGAGCAAGACAATATTAAGCACATCATAAGCCTGGCCAGCATTGAGCAGGCAGTGTGCGGAGATATGAAGAGTCATTCTGCCTCCTTATATCCATCACAGCGATTCCCCAAACTGATGATGTTGCTACTGCTTTCGGTGTGGTTTTTTCCATATCACTGATCAAGAGAGAGAAAAATCAAATCTGAAGAGCAGGTTATACCTACCTTCTTAGGGCCAGGAGCTCTGTTGACATACGCCAACCTGAACCTTAGGATTGACTGGTTTAAATTAAAGTGATTTGATTACAAAATAGAAAGGTTAGGGAATGTGAAAACCTCTCAGTTGCCATCTTGTTGAGTTTCTCTCATTCTCATCTGTCTTTTCTTCCCATTCCAGTTTTGAATTGGCTTTTGAGATTTCGATTGGCTGAATCTTGCTGGTACACTACACTAGCATAGGTGGTGGCACCAGGATCTCTGTGTGTAAAAGGCCTCAGGTGCAAAACCTGTGACAGAAGTCAGGTGATGGAGAAATAGGCTGGATATAGATGGAAGGCCATTTTCCACCCCTGCTGAATCCTGGTAAAAGGGCAACTATTAGTGTCATATACCACTAGGATGCCAGCTATTGTGTTATCTTCCCTTGGGGTGTGTGGTGATCATGAAAATAAGCATGTGGTCACTACAGATCACAGTAACCTGGGTTTTCCTGTTGTTATTCTTGTTTGTTTGTTGTTGTTGTGTGCCTTCAAGTTGTTTCTGACTTATGGCAACCTATCATGGGGTTTCCTTGGCAAGATTTGTTCAGAAAAGGTTTACCATTGCCTTCCCAAGGCAGACATAGTGCAAGATCACCCAGTGGTTTTCATAGCTGAGCTGGGAATCGAACCCTGGTCTCCAGAGTCATAGTCCAACACTTAAACTACTATGTCATGCTGGCTCTCAGTGTAGATGTGCCCTTAATTATATTTTAACAATAATCTTTTGTACACTTTTTTATCTGTATGTGTTCTCATTTTTGTTAGTTACCTGGAATTCCAGTTCAGGGAAAAGACAAAATATAAATAAACCAAACAAGTAAACACTAGATTATAGGTGTCCTAACTACAGAGTGACACAAGAAATGCAGTGACAGTTCATCCTTAGAATACGCATAAAGTCAATTTGATTTCTGTGTCATCTCTGAGGGAACAACCTAAGTAGGGAAGGTTGCTTCTTAAGGAAATGACAGAGTATCGCTTTGGTCCTCTGTGTATTCTCATATAACTTCAAAGAAAATGACTAAGCTGGCTTTGGGTACAGAGAGCTATTCCCTCCCAAGTCACTAACAAAGAACTTCCTAACTGTTCGAAAGAAGGAAGCTGCCAGCCACGCTCCAAGAAGCAATATGCACTGTAGTGTAACCATGACTTAGTTTAATGTTCTAGGTCACAGACCCCTTTTTTTCAGGCAAGGTTGTGTGTTTGAAGATCTAATTATATTCATTCTTCTCTTTTTTAAATAAAAAAAATTGCATGGTATATCTAACCTGATATTAAAAATCTTATTTGTTTTCTTAAGCCAAAGATGACTGCACCAGCTAATTTATATTTGAAGAGGGTAATAGAAATGTGGGGATTTTTTTAAATGGGCACCCTTTTGAAGATAACATTTTTGATGGCTCCTCACTTCTAATGTGACATAACTTAAGGCAGGATCAGAGGTGAGAAATGCAGCTGGAGCTTAAACATCTGCACAGTTTCATCTCACCTATATTCAAAGTCATTGCATTGGTGCCTGATGGGTGATACAATGAATCCACACCAGGGTTTCTTCTGAACATTGAAGGAGGCATCTAGTATAGTGAACCCATTTGGGGAAATTGAGAGTGGATTCACTGCCCCGATGACATGGAAGCCACCCACTGCCACGGAGTGAAATGTAGCAAGAAATGAAATAATACTTGGTTTCTAATTATATATATATATATATATATTTCAGATTGAAGCTGCAAAGTGCATGTTTGAGTGCATCGTTGAAGGATTTTTTTAAAAAAACTTTAAATATAAAAAAGAGGAAGTTTTTCAACGTGGTGGGAGAAGAAATTAATATTAGGATTACAAGAAAGTCATGCTTTTAATTCTATTTTGCTGTACACTAGTGTCATATATTCAGGACATTGAGAATAAAAATGGATATGTAATTCTTTAATGCACATCTGAATCACAAATGGGCATGTGTGTTCTCTGTCAGTAGGGATGGTTGAATTTGCAAATATTGGTTTTTCTGAATGTAATAATAATAATAATAATAATAATAATAATAATATTTATTTATATACCACCCGGTGACGGACCAATCTAGGCGGTTTACAAGTAAAAAATTCCAAACAGCTTAGAATAACATAACTCCCTCCCCCCCTTAAAAAGTGATTAAACTACATATCAGTTAAAAACAATGATTATTAATATAAAATAAACAGTAAAAACAATTGAATATGATCCAGCATAAATAGCAGCATAAATAGCAGGATCAGAAGTGAGAAATGAGCATTTCAAACTCATTGAAAAGAGGAGTGATGTTATTCCTCATTAAGGGGTAATCAGAATATAATTTATTGAACAATACCAAATCCCACATATGCCAACTGAAGGGGGTTAGGAATAGACACAAACTTCTTTTGCCAGCAAAATTCAAGATTCATGGTAATCCTTAATAATTTCTAACACACCTAGGCTGAGAGGAATTTGGATTCAACATAACCTCAGCTGGTCTAATTCAGATACTCCATTGGCTCTTGGCAATCTTGAACAATTAGGATTGTACACTTTATTATGGGGGATAATTGCAATTAACCAGTTATTTTAAAGTAGTTCCTTTTAAGATCTGGTTCAAATTGTGAAGGTGATAGAGTTTCAAAGCCTGACATATAAAAATATACTCCAATTTTGCTATATAGCTTTTCCACAGCAGTGTGTAATCTAACTAGATTTAGATTACTGGATTTAGATTTAGATTTGTAACTAAATTTAGATGTGTTTAAAGGAAACATCTGAGGTATTGTGCCAAGTATGCCCCTCTTCTGTTTCTCTTTGCAAGATTAAAAAAATGTGGAAAGTCTCCTCATATAGAAAAGTCTTTTCTCTAGATACTGGCACTCTTTATATGAGGAAAGTGATTATAGATGGGAAAGAGCTATTTCATGTATTTATTTACTTGATTTATATCTGACCTTTCTTCCAAAACTAGGACTCAAAGCAGACCACAAGATTCAATAAAAAGGTATAGATTAAACTACCCAGATGAGAGTATTAAAACACCATTAACAAAAGATAGCATGAAAACACAATGGCTGGCATCTTGTTAGTAATATGTGTTGGTATACATTGTACTACACATGAATTGTTATTTTTTGAGAGAGAATGTGCAATAGTCATATCCAGCTGACAACAGCATAAGCAGAGTTGCACATTTGGGACTGTTATATATTTGGTAGCATATTAAAGTGCATATAGTAGCATGTGAATGTGCATTACCTCTATGCATTGTCTGTATGCATTGCACATCACAAGTGCTCAATGGATCAGTCATGTGCCTTGACCATTTATTAGTATAGGTTGCATTATACTGGTATTCAGTATAAAAGGTGAGGCAATGGCAAACCTCTTCTGAACACATCTTGCCAAGAAAAACTGAGGATCAGTTCGTCTTAGGGTTGCCATGAATCGGAAATTACTTGAAGGTATGCAACACACTAATACACACACAATGTATCTCAACTAGTGAATATTTACATAAAGCTGAAGTTATGTAG
Source organism: Phrynosoma platyrhinos (assembly GCA_020142125.1). Classification (NCBI taxonomy): domain Eukaryota; kingdom Metazoa; phylum Chordata; class Lepidosauria; order Squamata; family Phrynosomatidae; genus Phrynosoma; species Phrynosoma platyrhinos. The sequence continues at coordinate 195,922,810 of CM034708.1, forward strand.
GATCTTGGCCAGTGAACTGAAAGCATTTTGAAAGCACATCAAGAAAAACAGTACAGTCCCCACACATTTTTTTAAATAATAATCCTTTCTCAACAACCAAAATTTACCAAAATCACAGCCTGCATAAAAGATTCTCACCCTATCAATGGAAAGGTGACATGGAGGCAGCCAACCTAGCTTCTCTTTGGAAGGGAATTTTAGAGGCTGGGAGCCATTACTAAGAAAACCATCTCTAATCTCTCAACCAAATATACTAGCAGCAGCAAGAGAAATCTTCTCTGAAGATCTCAACACCCAGGAAGGGTCATACAGGAGGATACAATCCATCAATGGATCCTGGCAAGAGCATTCGTCTTCATGGATACTTAATTTAACTTTATGTTCAATTGTGAAATGGCTTTAACTAAATTACATAAGACCTGTGTAGGCTGTTTCTCACCTTAACATTCCACCCATTTCTTCAAGAACAAAGTGTCAGTGGAAAGTACATTTCAAAAGTGACCTATGTGCTTGAATACAAAATAAGAAACATCCCTGACTGGCTGTACACCTAGACATTACTCCTCCTCCTCTCCCAAATCAAAGGTCATGGTCAAAAACCTTGCTCCTCTTTTTCTTTGCCCCATGGCTTAATGAGAATACCACAAAGGAAACTTCTAATCTAAACAGTCAATTCAATTAAAACCCTCTTTCCTTGATAAATGTACATGTGATTAGTACTCATTGAGATAGCTGTCCTTCAGGCTGTGTTCAAAGAAAAGACACATTGTCTGGTTATTGATGGGGAGGACATACAGTCTGGCTAATTTATGTATTTTTCTTATTTGGCAAAGAGATCTGAAAAGGGGAGTGAGAAGGAAGAATAATTGTAGGAAACAAAATTACAAATCTGGGAAGCAGATCTACAGGGTTGTACTCAACATAGGGTTGATGGCACACTTTCATCATTTCACCCTAGGATGGGCAATGGCAGGCATTGGGGACCATACCTACCCATCATGATCCCATACTGATTTTTTTTAATTTATGGAAAAATATTAAACTCAAAATATTATACCATTCCCTCTTGGGTGTGTAGTGACTTTGCCATGTTTATAGCTGCCCCCAGGCTGTATGAGGCTCACTGTCATGTCCATAGAACTTCAGTTATAGATAATCAGAAGTTTATGGACCTGCCAGAATAAAGAATAGAAGGAAGATGAGAAATCAATATAGTTGTGTTGCATATAGATAAGCAAAGGGAACTCAAAAGGGAATAACATCCAAATGATCAGATTTGGATGAGAAGGGATGTTATTTATGATGCTGTTTACTGCATTCCTTCCTGGGATAGATGTAGGAAATAGCAGGGCTGGGGAACCACAGACATCTTAAAGGATCTTTTGAAGTGGACTAAAGTGCCCAGATGGTGAGGGGGAGAAAGGGGTGTTGGACGGGTTGGATTTGAAAGGGTGAATTGTTTGGAGAAAATTTAGATTCGGCATCAACTGGTCTGTGTGCTAAACCTCTGTATTGTAATCTGAAATAAATCATCAGTTAACTATCACTGCAATATTTTCTTGGTTTTTCTGGTTATGGGCCAGTAATCCTGACACTCATAAAGAGATTTTAAAAAAAGAAACCCTACAAATTAAACCAGAAGTCAATTTCCTGAAGGAAGAGATACTTTTTATCTTGCCCCTACCCTTAATAAACAACAACAACAACACATTCTGGGTGATTTGTAAATCCCGACTGCCTCAAAAATGGCCGTAGAGTAATTTTTAAAATTATTATTATTATTATTATTATTATTATTATTAATTTATACCCCACCCACTGTTAAAAACAATCGGGGCAGCTTACAGCAGATAAAAATTACATCAATACAGTCTAAAAACCCCAAACCCCCACCCTCCCCCATAAAAACGTATTAAACTAAATGTCCATTAAAATCCAGCTAAATCTTAAAATAGCATAGAATGAACAATAAAAAGAATCAAACAGCAGGCAAATTAGAAACACAAAAGGGCAAGGGCATAGCTCCTGAGACCAAGATCTAATCAGGCAAAAACAAACAAACAAACAAACAAACAAAAACAGGACTTTTTGCTCTTGCAAGGAATACTCAGAGGTAGTTTTGCCAATTCCTTCCTCTGAAATACAGCCTACAGCACCTTGCATTCATTGGGTTCTCCCATCTTAGTTCCTTGCTTAGCTTCTAAGATCAGCTGGGATCTGGTGCTATGATGCCATGATATTTTGGGACCCTTTATTTTCTCAAGCGTGAGGAAAATGTGTGAATATTTTTTATCCTTCTAGTTCCATAGTCCCAGGAAATACTTAAATACTGTTATAGGTACTTTGAAGAAAAAGCATGCTTTCCCACTTCTCATTAGAAACCAGAACAGGTACCTTTTTGGTTGCTTTAAAAAAAATTAGACCCCTGAATGCTACAGGCTATGGACCTGTGATAGAAAACATGGCAAAGTAAAGGTAAAGGTATTCTCCATTGACAAGGTTCTCAAGTCGTGTCTGGCCATAGGAGGTGGTGCTCATGTCCATTACTAAGCCAAAAAGCCAGCGTGATTGCACCAAACACTGTTTACCTTCCTATCGAAGTGGTACCTATTTATCTACTTGCATTTGCATGCTTTCAAACTGCTAGGTTGGCAGAAGCTGGGACTAATGACAGGAGCTCACCTCATCATGCAGCGCCCGGGTCTTGAATTGCCAGCCTGCCGATCATGCAATCAACAGTCTTAACCACTTGAGCCACTGCATGATTGAACCACATGATTTCCTCCTATTTACCTCATTGTTACATTAATGCCCACAACAGAGCACAAGGAAGACCCAGTATTTGAACAATAACCTATTCCTCTCCCCTATTTATGAAGGTAACTAGAAGTTACAATTACAACAAAATGTAACAATATCACTCATAACATTGCCATTATAATTAACTTATACCTTCAGTATTGAAAAATGTTCATTCCTAGAAACTAGTTATCCATAACTACTTATGTCTGTGATCTGTGACCACTTTATCTTTTCTGGCCTACTGTATTTGACCAGTTTCTTTGCTTGTTCTGCATTGCCTGGTCTCCCTTACCTTCCTCATTTGGCTAGATCTGAGTGGATAGAACACAGGGTAAATCACAATCAATGCCCTCCTATGTGCTCCAGCTTCAGGATATGCTGTGATTTCAAGTCCTGGTCTCACAAGTCACTGCTATGGAAGTCCTACAAACCAAGCACTTGTAGGCTTCTGGTCTTTATATTTCATAAAAAGGAAGCATTTCATTCACAGGCTCACATATGAAAAGCATTGTTTTTCCATACCTGTTGGAAGACAATCAATGGCTGTCAGCTGAATTGTCATCTTTCAGAAAGACAAACATTGTAACTCAGCCAGACATTCTTAGAAGGCTTGACCCCATTCATCACACTCTCCTTATTATGGCAGACCAGTAGTTCCACTCATGAGTTGATGAATACAAATCAGCTTATAGTGTGAAAACATTCTCCTTGGAAAATCTTTGGAGGTAAAGCAAAACCAAAGCAAACCTTATAACTCAATTATTCTGTGTTTAACAGTGCTGCTCCATTTTTGTAATAGGTATACCTTTAGAAGAGACTGCTCTGCAATCCTTAATTGAGAAGCCATTAGATATTCCAGCACACCTCTTGCTATGCTGCAGAATCCTTCAGAAAGACCATGCACTGAATGATTTGGTCACACCAGCATGTTTCATGAAATCTTTCTCTTTCATTCTCCCCATGGTGTTTGTTTTCCACAGTGTGACTGAATGTAAGTTTGTGGGAAAGACAGAATAAGAGCATGAGTAGATAGAAATGGTCAGAATCCTACTGGTATCACACACCTGTGTAAATTCTCTTATTATGTAGTTGCACTTTTTGGACCATTGTACAATGGACATTTAGTTCCCTGTTGCTAAATGGAGCTCCACAGGTGTAACTGGTAACCTATAAAGCCTTACACAGTTTAAGTTCAGGCTATCTGACTGACTGTGGCTGCATCCACATGGCATAAATAATCTCGTTTGACACTGCTTTAACTGTCATGGCTCAATGCTAGGAAATTCTGGGATTTGTAATTTTGTGAGATATTTAGCATTTTCTGTTGGAGAGCTCTGGTGCCACAGCAAATTACAAATCCTAGGATTTCCACAGGATGGAGCCATGACTGTGAAAGGGATTCCAAACTGTGTTAATTCTGCAATGTGGCAACATTAAGCCACATTGCAGTTAAAGCGATGTCAAACTTCTGCCATGTGGATGCAGCCTGTATGTCCCCCTATCAGGCTGCCTGAACCCTGAGATCCACAGATGCCCTACTTTCAGTTCCACCACCTTCACAGGTATGGGTGGTGGGAACATGAAAAAGGGCCTTCTCAGTGGCCATTCTACACATTGGAACTCCCTCCCTGGAGAGGCTAGAATGGCATCCTTCTTACTGTCTTTCCATCAACAGGCAAATACTTTTTTATTACATTATTCAAGCAAGCTTTTAGAACGGACGGCTTTTAAGGAAAGGGCTGTAAGAGGCTATATGAGAAGTATTGTGTTTAATAGAACTGTTTAACCTTTTTAACATTTTAAAAAGTGTTTGATTTTTAAAAATTGTATGATTTAGAGCTAGTGTGGTGAAGTGGTTTGCACACTGGACTATGACTCTGGCAATTAGGGTTCAATTCCCCACTTGGCCATGGAAAGCCAATGGGTAACCTTGGGTGAGTCACACAATCTCAACCCTAGAAAATCCTGTGATAAAATTGCCTTAGGGTCACCATAAGCTGGAAACAACTTGAAGGCACCCTCCACCACCAAATGTACATCCATGTAGAGGTGTGCAACTCTGCTTCTGCATTATTAAAGTGAAGGTAGCAGTTCCACAAAAGACTGAAAAGAATACTCTTAACTAGTGAAAAATGGCCCAAAACATTTCTATTTGAATATTGAGAAATCCTGATGAAAAGAAACCTGGACTGGGGAGAACCTTCTCAGTTCAAAACATATTATTTGAAAAAAATTGGTATGTACTAGTTTTGCACAGAAAACAGCATTTTCAGCATGAAAAAATAATAACCAATAAAGACTTTTTCACATCAGGAAGAAAATGGCTAAAATTACTTGTTGTTTTCTTCAAGAAAAAAGTTAGTGAAGAATTACATCCCTATTTCCATGTCAGACAGAAATGTCTAACTACTTTTGTAGGGGGAATTTATGCACGCATAAGGCATTGGTTCCAGCTATTCTCTTTTTATAAATGTGCCTTAGTCTTTGTTTGGTTAATTTTCAACAAATAAAGTAAAACACTAGTATCATAGCCAAGTCTAGAAGAGAAGAGGTGAGGAAGGGGAGGAAAGAGAGCGAGTGAGCAAGAGAGTTCCTCTTTATGCACAGTCAAGTAAATACACAAGTCCTGAAAACAAGCAATCTTCATTGAATGACTTTTTGCAGCTGCATTTTTGCTGTAACATTTTGTATTCCATAAGCATCTTTGAATCTTTTGTCAGCCAGAAAAATACAGCTTAAAAGCCTTTCTCTTAATGATCTCAACCCTCATTCAGGGGGATCATCTTCAACATAAATGAGACTGTCTTCACATAAGGTAATAAAAATTTGTTTAAAAAACAACTCTAATAACAAAATAATACCAAAGATTAACTGTAATGTTCTGTTAGCAAATAAACTTTCATCCCAGTATGCCTAATGCCATCTAATGCAATATAAGTCCTATTCAGTTGTTTGGTAAGCATGTGCACTTCACATGTAAATGTGATCCATCTTTCTCCCCTCCATCATTCCTTTCCAGAAACAAAAGTGACAATGTCTGAAGGGAAGAGCCTATTGTATCTGGGAAGGCTTTCCATATGAGTCACAAACTGTAGAAAAGAAGGGCTCCAGCTGCCATAGTAAGTCTCCAAGAATATAAGTGACTGTCCTGTTCAGACATGACATCTTGAATATACAGAACTAGAAGTATAGCCATATTGGGGCCATTTTCCTATGTGATGCAGAAGTGCACTAACTGGTAATTGTGCCATCTGTGAATATCATTAATTTGTAAGAAAGAAGCCAAAGATACATTGTAGTCAATATAACTGTTAGCTTTGCGACTTCTGGAAAGGGGTACACACAACAAGACCTCAAAGGACACAACATCATTCACAGATGCCACAGCTGATAAGCATACAACCAGAAATGGCACGTTTCACATCTAAGATGGCAGATATATCTCACTAGACATAAGCCAAATATTCTAGTGCAAACTTTTGGAGTGGTTTTAGAGGCTACAAATAGCTTCACAAAGGATCGCCATCTTTTTGTGCCATTTTGTGTTTCATTTTCTCATTGCTTGTTTGTGCACTCAATATACCTGTTCAAAAGAGTTTTTCATGATGCAATAAAGGTATGAGGCCAAAATGTGTGTCCCTCACTTTAAGCAAACATTAGACATAATCATGAAGCCAAATTTGCTTAGTTATATGCCTTTATCATGAAGCCAAATTACACTGATGGCAAACTGGTTTGCCCTCATTCTGAATTGGCTTTGAGATATCATCATGTAGCCAAATCTGATTGGTTACACAATTACGTCATCCTTGTCCTCATTCTAGTATTATGTGACATGAGAAGTAGGGTAGAGAAATTGTGGGGAGCACAAGGGAATATTGTTAATGACATTTTAATGGTCCAGGAAGACTTAGGGAGATAATGTATATGACATACAGTAAATACCATGCTGAAATAATCACAATAAATTTGTTTTATGATGGTCAAAACATTTGTTGTAATTTCTATAATATAATTTATATCCAAGTATTACATTCCCCTCCCCGCCCCCCCCCCCCCCGCACGCATAAACAGATTATTTTAATGCTCACAACTACTTAGAAATGGTTAATGGCTATGGGGAATAATGTATTCCTGCTAACCCTTTAATGCTCACAACCATTTAGAAACAGTTTATGGTTATGAAGGATAATGAAACCCTGTCAGGTATCCCAATCCCAGATCTTTTTTTACAAATGAGGATAATATAATGTTTTAACTATAAGGAAGTGCAAAGAAGAAATCCTTTCTTCCTCACAAACTACCATCATTCTAGGTCTCTGCATAACTAGTGAGAACTGCTGATCTTCTAGTACAACTCAACAGACTGATTATTAGAATCCACAGCATTACTGGAGAAGATGCGTAGCAGAAAACTAGAATAAGCAGCTTTGAAAAGTTCAGGTTGATTTAAAAATGGTTAAGAGGCACATGCAGATGGAGATGTTGAAGAAAGCAATTCAAGAAAGAGAAAATAATGACTTTCCATTTACCTCTTCAAGTGAAACAATAAAGATTTTTCTTTAAGAGTTACTCTGGCATTATAGTTGCCAAAATACCCACTCTTTAAGAGTTTTAAAGTTTCTATTCAGCTTTTTTTATTACACTTTAGCCAGAAGCTATGAAGTTCCTCCTTCCTTTTATATGGAGGAAGAAAAAATAAGGTTCTTTTGAGATGAAACTGTAAGTAGGGAGTCACTAATTGCTCATTTAAGCTAGGAGCAGAGTCACCAAGTTTTCATTGTTCATTTGAAACCAAAGAAAGTTAAAAGACAAAATGTTAGACACTGAAGAGGGCCTGGGAAAGTATAATAGGACCACAGAGCTTAAAATAAGGTATGCAAATTTAATTCATCTCTTTTTTATTTTCTGATCCTCCTGAAAATGGAAGAGGGCTCCATAAAGCCTGGAGGAATGGATGGATGTGGAATGTGGAAAAACTGAGGCAGGAACAGATGAGAAGATTCAAAGGTTGATGAATCCTTGCCCATCCGTTGGACTAAAATGATCATAATATCTTACCAATTCTCTCCGAGGAGTTTGCCCCAGCCCTGCTCTTCAAAGGTAAAGACATTTTTCTTTGAAAAGGCATTTGATGAATAATTTTGTGAATCTGGCTATGCAGTAAGGTCTTTGAAAAGGGTGTCTGTAGTATACTTTTATTGTCATTGTTATTTTTTTTTCAAAATGATTTTATATTGTTTTAAGGAACTGGTTTCTTAATATGGGGGTTTATCTGTTTTAACCTTTTGATCATTGGTTGTTTCTGATTACTTTGTTTCCACATGTTGGCCTCATGTTGGGTAAAAATTGGAGTATATATACTGCGTAACCTTGAGTGATTCACATACTTTCAGTGCCAGAAAACCTAGTGATAGGTTTGCCTTAGGACCTTGGAAATGACTGGAAGGCACACAACAACAAATGTATGTATTGTCTCCAAGGCTATGTTAGGTGGAGCTGATGGGAACCAAAAGCCAAAACACCCAGAATACCAAATATTCTCTGTTTATGAGATAGAGGATAGATTCAGAAGTGTCCATCAACAAGCAGTGATCATAGGGGAAATGTATAAACTTGTAACACAATCCCATCCCTTTTAACACTAAATACAATCCCATTCTCACAATTCCAAACATTAATAGTCATACGTGACAAACAAAATAAGCTAGGTGGCTTAATTGTTCTTGCCTGACAGTAGAACTCCTTGAGACTTATAGTTCCCTTAAACTTCTTTCTGTTATTAGCGATGTGGGGGAGGGAAGGAATATGTTGAGTAATGCATATTTAATGGAAAATTCAAGTTGTTTATTATAAACTTCATATAATAAAATACAATCATTTCTAGCTACTCATAAGTACACATAATCAGACAAAGAAGCATAAAGAGAGAGAGAGAGAGAGAGAGATTGGGGGGAAGAAGGTATGGAAGAATTTGAGGCCTATAAATCCTATGAATGGGGCTGGTTTCCACTGTTCTTGAGATCAATGTCCTTAATCATTACACTTTTTACAGGCTATCCCTCCCTCCTGCCCATGCACAGAACACCTTGCTCTAATCTTGCTTTTAAATTGTTTCCAGTAAATCCCACAAGATCTGGACAACAGATACAGGTAGATATAAAGAAATAAAATGTGCACATATCTTCAAACAAGAGCCACATGCTAATCAGGGTTGTAATCTTTGCGGACCCCCCTTTCTCCCTGGATCACCATTTTTTAATAAAGTATACCTTTTCATCCCAATATTGGATACTGTAAGCAAGCCACTAAGTTTATTCCTCTAGTAGAACAGCATATGTGCATTCTACCAATGAGTGCACCAGTTAATGTTCAGTGCAAGGGTATCATTCTTAACAACTGCTCATAGGGCACTGTGAGATGGATGGCAGTCTCACTCCCCCAGCTGCAGTCCAGTGTCAGTCACCCCTCCGTTTTTGCGGGGGATCCATTCCGTAACTCCCCCTCCCGAAAATGGAAAATCACCAATATTCAACCCCCACTCACTTGAATGGTAGTGCGCCCTTGTGCGCACCTGTGGGTGTAACCCCATTTCGTCCATTGTGTCACTCCCCACCTGTGAACAGGTGAGACCATGGACTCCAAGTCTGCAAAATGGAGGGATGCTTGTATTGCAATATAAAAGCGCTCCTCCAACTTATGTGCCCCATCAAAATGATAGATATTTTGTAAGCGCTGTAGAAAAAAATGCATCTATTTTAAGTATACAGTGACAGATGTCCTGATAATGATCATTCCATTGGTTTCATAAATAGAGCATGCCATAAAAAACAAACAAACCCAACATCTACTTTCATATTTTGCCTAGTATTTGGTCACTATAGCCCTCCTCTTACTCTGCATTGGCAGCATGAGTAGTGTGGAAGTCCTGGCCTAGTATTGTGGTAAAGCCAAGACTTTCAAGGTCAACATCAAGGAACTTTTTACAAGCAGGAGCAGTAATGTTATCTGCTTCCCTCCTCAGGCCATCCCAAGATAAATCTGGGGCAGATTTCCCCAGTACCAGTACAGTTTGAGTTATCCCTCTTGTACTGCAAAATGTCTTGGGGTGGCTTGTTCTTTCATGGACAGTTAGGACTCACTAGCTTTAAAGAAGACCTAATCCTGGTGGAGATGAAAAATGCAGTATCTGTTTTTGTTGCTATGGATCACCACAGCTCCAAGCATTTTTGCTCTGTTCCTTGGATGTGTCATGATGAACACTTCTACCTTATATTGAACCTCTAACCCAGTGGTCCCTTTTCTGGGCTATTGCCCCCTTTCCTCTTGAGAGACAAACTTAGTGCCCCCTCAGCGTATTTTTTGATATTAGGGCTACTGTTCTACTGCAATACTGCAAATTCAAAACAGGAAATCTCAGTTGCTGTTCCCTTTGCACCCAGTCACCTTGGGAGCAGCGACTGAGCAGCTGGTTGAGCAGTGACTGAGAAGCTTCTTGCCTGTGCCAGTCTTGCAGCAAAGACTGGCACAGGCAAGAGTATTTTTGGTCACTGTTTGACTGGCTTCTCAGTCACTGCTCCATTTTTGCCCTGCCATCCTGGGAGCAGCAACTGAGCAGCTGGCTGAGCAGTGACTGAGAAGCCTCTCACTCATGCCAGCCTTGCAGGAAAGGCCAGTGTAGACAAGAGGCCTCTTGATTGCTGCTCAATCAGCTGCCCCCAGGTGACCAGGTGCAAAGGAGAAGCTTCTCCCCAGAGTGGAGGGACTCTCAATCCTCCATTAGGGCAGAGAAATATAGCAGCCAGATTTTACAGAGGGCATGTGCTTTAGATTGGTGTGGGCTGAAAAGGGGGAGATTTTAACAAAAGGAGCCACTCCAAAACAAAGGACTGTTTCCAAGAATTGAGCACATATACACCTTTCACAGAGACATTATTATTATTATTATTATTATTATTATTATTATTATTATTATTATTATTATTAATTGTATTTATACCCTGCTCTTTAGAAATGCTCTCAGAGCAGAAGACATGCCTTCCCCACACAACTGCAAGTCTCCACTCTCCCTCACACAAAAAAAGGTTTCTTCTGCTACCTCTTCTCTCAGCCTGTCTGATCAAAGAAAGCAGGAGCAACAGTGTAGCTCCAACTTGCTAGCCAAGTCCCAGCATTGCTCACAAAGCTTAAACAGGGTCCCAAATTTGAAAGCTCCTTTTTGCCTCCACTTCTCCCCCACCATCATGTGCTCTAATGGTTTGATCCAGTCTGTCCCCAAATGGTGCCATTCTGACCACAGAAGCGATGCCCTATGCCCAAGCCTCACAAGTTTCCCAACTGCCATTACTAGCAAAATATGCCAGTAAGGGAGTGAGCTCAAATGGGCAGGCAAAGAGTAGGAAACAGCACCACATAAAATAATCAGTGAGGTTGTGTGGTGGGTTTTTGAGGACCCTGAAAAGAGGTTTCATGTAATCTTCATTCCTACATGGTCCTACAGGCTGCTGGTTCCCCTTGTCTTTCCTGCTCACTAATACTTTCACTGAAGCCCCCCTGCCACCCCCTTTTCCCCTCACTGCCTCCCTACTACCCCACTTTTTCCCCCTGAACCTTCCACTGCCCCTAAGGGGGAATACAATCCACTTTGGGAATCACTGCTCTAATCCATTGCCTGGCCATGTGGAGGCAGAATACACTGCAACCCCTACACACATCATTATTGTTCTTTCCAGAAAGTAAAAGCATGAGCAGGAACCACTGTTTTTCACACTATTGTAAGAACACACAGGTTGACTAGATGTCCTCCTTTTTCAGGACATGTCCTACATTTCACCTTTCTGACTATGAGAAATTCTAAAATGTCCTCCATTTTGAGCATGACTAAGGACGTTATCACACCAGGGGTCTCAAAGCGGCAAGAAAAGCGGCATGGAATCAATCCAGAACCATACCGGAATGGCCTGTGTCATCAGACAAGAAAGCAGCATCATACCGGAATGGTTCTGGATTGATTCTGGTCGCAGCAGCCGTAATTCCTTTTTGAAAGAGGAATTACAAAGAACTGGAATGATGCAGTGATAGTGCAGGGATGATGCAGGGATGGACGGGGTTTGCTGCGACGTCATCTGATCACAGGGGCAAAGAATCCGGAATGATACAGCGATGGTGCAGGGATGGGGCTGCTTTAGACCCCGTATGATAACGTCCTAAGAAGCACATTGAGTAGCACCACATTTACCATTCCCCTTTGCCTATTTGGCAGTCTGTCCTTGCTGCAAATAGAGGGATAGGACACATCCTTCTAGTTATTTTTTCCTAGGAGCAGCATCAGAGAAGAGTTGCTTGGGGGCATTTATTTATCAAAGGGGGAAAGGGCAGCAAACTTCTCAGGGAATGCGCTGCTTGAGGACACAATGCAAATGTTGCCAAGATTTTTTTCCTTAATTTCAACACAATGAACAAGCAAAAGGAATAATTTAAATGTATATTCAGTCAAAGGCTTGTTGATACAAATTTCAAGCACTTGTACAATTTCAAGCATTTGTTTTGCTCAGTATATTTCAAGCCAACAAGGCATTTAATGAAGATATGTTCATCAGAAAAATATGGCTCAGTGCATAATACAATACAGTGTAGATAATACAGTTGTAAATAAATAATATGAAATGAATTTATATTTATATTATTATTATTTTTAGCTTTTATTTTGTAATTTCCTACTTTTTTCTTGAATGTTCTACATTTTGTGGTGCTTTGTCCTCCTTTGCAGTTCTGACATTTGGTCACCCTGCTTCAATTCATTTCAGTTTTATAATAACTCTAAAGTGAACCTATCATAGGTTCATTTGGGGGTCTTTGGCAGAATTTATTCAGAGGGGGGTTTACCCTTGCCTTCCTCTGAGATTGAGAGAGTGTGACTTATTCAAGGTGTTTTTAATATCTGAATGTGAAGAAAAAGCAAACCTGACAAATTTTTCCATCCCTGTTTTGGGCTGTTCTCAAGATTTCTGATGCAAATTGAAGTTTGTTTACTTAAAGTTGAAATTATATGAAGAATTTGACCCTAGCTCTATCCATGCTTCTGTGAATAGTGCCATAAGAAGAGATGTGGAATGAAGAAAATATGATCCATTTGCACGATTAGTACATCTGAAGAAAATATTGAGAAAATAGGAGACCTAGGAACAATTGTTGAGATTAATTGGGTTGTTGTTTTTTAAAACTGTGCATTAGAACAGCATAAAAGAATGATGTGATTGTCATCTACAACGAAGAAAAACATTTTATTTCCAAGAAGAAAGGTAATAGCACATCTCACCCTAATAATACTGATGAAGCTGCTCATACAGAAAAGCATTCATTTTCTAGGTGCCTTACACAAAAGTGTCAACAAAAGCAGGACACTTAAAAGAAACACTAAAGAAATGTGGCTATATTAAAGCAGCAGAAGGACTCGCTTTTTCCTGACTAGTACATTAAAAAAGATGAAATTAAGAAAATGGAGGGATTAAATGTAGCTGGAGTGCCAGGAGGAACTCTAGCAATAGCAATAATGGTGAAATGGCTTCTTCCAGGAGAACAGAGGGCAGTCCAATTCCCATAGATATTTAAAAGGAGACTTTAGAAAGGAAATGATTCCTGAGGAAAAGAGTAATCTGACTCATAGTCTAAGAAGAGACCAACCTCCTCAGGCCTTATACTCTCCATTTTATGTCTTTATGACTCTTTTCATGTATTTCATGGCCTTTGTTTGGTGCTTGTAATGAAGATTTTGTTTCATTTTACTTTTTTTGGAAAGGGCTAGAAGGGTAAGAATGTGAATGAGTGGTCATTTATGGCCCTATTTGAAAGAAACAGTACCTTTTAGTTTTGAGAAATGATCGACCCATCTTATTTCTATGCCCCTTACACATAAACTTAAATCTTTCAGTTTGTTAATCAGAACATTGATCTGTATAGTTTAAGTTTAATTTTATGGACAGCTTAATTGCATTTTAACAATAACTTTTTGAATGTTTTTGTTGTTATTGTGTGCCTTCAGGACATTTCTGTCTTATGGGAACCCTCAGGTGAACCCATTGCAGGGTTTTTGTGATAGAATATGCTCGGAGTTGGTTTGCCCTTGCAATCCTTTGGGGCTGAAAGAGTCAAAGGGTCTGTACAGACTGCCAGAAATGATCCAGTTTGAGACCACTTTAACTGTCCTGGCTCAACGCTAGGGAATCATGGGAATCATAGTGGTTTATTTTTTCTGAGACATTGAGCCTTCTCTGTCAGAGAGCTCTGATGCCATAATAAACTACAGTTCCCATTGAGCTAGGCCAGTTAAAGTGGTCTCAAACTGAATTATTTCTGTCAGTCTGTACAGGTCCAAAGTCACCCAGTGGCTAGACAGGAATTTGAACCATGGTTTCCTCATCCAATATTCAAATCACACCACCATGTTTTGTATGTGCTTTTATCGTTTTCATTTTTGTAAACTGCCTTGAGTGCCAGCTTTTGGGGGACAGGGAGGATGTATGAATAAACTACAACAACAACACAGTTTGTTTTCTTTCACACATACATGCAAACAGTCCTGTGAATGGGAGCTCACAAAATACAATAACCCAGTAAGAAAGATCAGTCCACATGATATACTCAGAGGCTAGGAACTTTGGGGACAGAAATGAGGGAACAGTGAGCCTCAATAGCAACACAGCACTCAGGGAAGGGAAGAAAATCTCTTCAATCCATACTGTGATGAGAACCAAATCACACATACACACACACATACACTGCTAGAACAGAGTACTATCCCAGAGTGACATAGACAGTTCCAGTTACAGCGGACCCTTGTTATCTAATGCAGTTTGGTTCCAGGATCTCCCTTTGGATACCAAAATCCATGGATGCTCAAGTCCCATTAAATACATTGGCAGAGTAAAATGGCATTGCTTATGTAAAATGACAAAAATGAAGGTTTGCTATTTGGAATTTATACTTTTTTTTTCATGCCACAGATGCTTGAATCCATGGATAAAGTATCCGTAGATACAGAGGCCCAACTATAATCCTTTGTCAACCCACTTTTCAGCTGCTTTTAAAATGTCCCCGTTTATCTCTCCTCCTCCTGTTTTCTCTCATTGTCTGCAACTTACTTCAGTTGCTGCAAACTGAGTTCAAAGTGCAGAAATAGTTTGCACTCAGTTAGTGCAGGGAGAGGAAAGATGCGGTTGGAGTGTTGCCCTTCCCAGTACGCTCAGGGAAAACCAGATTGCTGCAGTCTATCCTTGCTTTTCTTTCCTCCCTCACTCATAATACTTTCCATCTTGACCATAATCTGATGTTGCTTGTCCACACATCACAATTTTCATCTGTGAAATGTTGGAGGGTGCACCATTGGGTCAAGCAAGCAACTGTTCCAAGTATAAGTTTTGAGTTGTCATGAAAAGGCAGAAAATTATTAGAGATTTCATTTATTATTGCTGCATTTTACCATCAAGGATGAGAAAAGGTGCTTGTGGAATTTTTTTGTCTCATCTGCTAAAGAAAACTTGGCACAGTGCTATGCATCTTGATCTGGGTGGCCGGGTGGGAGCAAAATATTTTGTGTTGGCACTATTTAACGCTACAGAGAAATGCCCCATTGGTGCAATGAAAAATCTTTTCCTAAACATTTAAGCCATGTCAAGAGCAGGAAGGAAGCAAATTTGGTCCCAGTTGCACAGTGGAAAGAAAAAGATACTATCTACCCTTGCAAGCTTAGTTCTTAGTTAGGATCATTCAGCCTCATGAGCAGGGAATTTATTTAAAAACAAAAACAAAACAAGGTTGGTAGTAGGATGATATGGATCAGGCAAACCTATAGCATGGCCAAAAGACATTTTCAGAAATTATATTATTTCATTGTTTTCTAAAGAATGGAATAAACCAATAATAGCAATTTTTTTAAAAAAATACTACAAGTCAGATTGTTGTTCAATGTCTTCAGGCTAACCCCAGATCTTTCTTTCTTTCCTTCTTTTTGGCAAGATTTATTCAGCATAGGTTTGCCATTGCCTACCTGTAAGGCTGAGAGAGTGTGCTTTGCCCAAGTGAAACACAAGGTTTCCATGGCTGAGTGAACATGAGTCTCCCAAAATCCTAGTCCAATACTCAAACCACTACACCATGCTGTCTTTAATATTTCATAAATAAAATTTAGGTTGTAACATAATATTGAGTGTGTATCAACATTCCCCCCATGTGTGTGGCACTTATACAATGTATTCACAGAGTCTAGAAAAGGTTACATTTTAGAATCCCTCAGCTAGCATGGCTACTTTGCAAAGAAGTAACTTTTCCAATGTCTGCTTGTTATCTGATATCCAAGAGATATAACAACTGTAGTACAGAAATATCCCAAGTTGTAATATCCCTTGCTTTCTTTTCCCTCTCAGTCCTCTTTTTAAAAAGTTCAGCATGTTCTACATTTGTATTCTGGAGCTACAGTCCAAAAAAGCAACTTTTTCATGATCTGTGATAGTTACAACCTAATTGATTATCCCTCTCTCATGTTCTTCACACATTCCCTCTTTTCCCTCTTATCTTTTATTCCCTTTTCCAATTTACTGTTTGGGGCGGGGGGGGGGGGGGCAATATTGAGTCAGAAACTCCAGAAACCAGTTGAAGTTTGATTTATTTTTAAATATATTTAACCTTACAGCTGATTCAAGTTTAGAATTTCTTTTGCCATATTTATTCAGAGTTGCTGACAAAAGAACAAGATATGACCTTGTCCTAGAGTACTTTGGAAAGAAATGGGTCAGCTTCTTTAGATTCTGAATCTTTCCTTACCCCAAAGAAAACTGTTTAATGCACTGCTTCTCAGAAACCCCAGCCAGCATGGTCAATCCTCAGGAATTCTAGAAGCTGAAGTCCCAAACATCAGGAGGATCCAACTTGAAGCAGTACTGGTTTAATGTATTTAATTGCCATTAAATAATGTATATGAATAAAATGCATATAACCTGAAGAAGTGTATACATTTCAAAAATGTGTAGGGAAATTTGTGTGATTTGAATAATCTGCATTAAAATACCCACTTTACTCAAAGGAAAAATCATTTTCAATGTTCGTATTTGGAAAGCTGCACATACAAATGTGAACAAATTATATATAATTTCAAAATGGGCATCATGTGGCACAACATTAATAATAATTTGCAATCTGATGAACAAATAGGAGAGATTGAACAATGAAAAAATGAAAACATGAGCAAAATTGAACCATTTATCAATCCCTGTATGTGCTCACCTCTGTCAATGGAGTTCCTCTATGAAAATGGAAGGAAACTTCTATCTAATGCCAGCACACTTCAGGTTACAATCTGTGGGATTTATTCAGTTTTACTTATTTCTTAATTTATTTCACACCTTTTTTCCAACATGGGGGCCAAAGTGGTTGCAACACATATTAAAACAAAGTATGGCTAAAAACCTGATGGTTTAAAAGAAAATCTAGTTAAATAAATTGTACTATTAAAGTTCAGGGAATGTGGTTTTTCTCTTAGTTTTTGAGGTGCCACAAGACTAGTTTTTCTGTCTCTCAAAATAGATTAGTATAGCCACATATCTGGAATTCATCACTTCTAGTTGTATCATGAGCACTATTCAGGCACTATTCATAGTCATTCCACCTACATGGGAAGATGGTTGTTCTCTGTGTCTTCAAATGAATGAAGTTATCATACCCATTTAGTTTTCTGATTTTCCAGGGACAGCCCTGATTAATCTTCAGTCATCCCACTCTTTCAGCTGCATTTAAAATGTCCCAGTTTCTCTCTTCTTCTCCCTTTGTCCTCAGCTTACTTCAGTTACTGCAAACTGAGTTCGAAGTGCAAAGGTAGCTTGCACTCAGTTAACTCAGCAGGGAAGGGGAAGGGTGGCGACAGTGTGCTCCTCTTCACAGTAGGTGCTGAAAAAAGCAAAATGCTGCAACCTGCCCTAGTTTTTATGTTCTTCCTAATTCATAACTTTTGCTATCTTGACCACACTATGAAGATGCTTAGACACATGCATTCCAGTTTTCTTGTGTGACATGGAGGGTATGAGTTACAGAGAGCCATCTGATGAAAATTCCCTATGTTCATCTAGAACAGGGGTAGGCAACCTTTCCCCTTTAAGGGCCGAGGGACTTCAGCTTCCAGAATCCTAGGAGCTATTGGCCAACACGGGACTATTGGCCAACATGGCTGAGGCTTCTGGGAGCTGAAGTCCCTCGGCCCTTAAAAGGGAAAGGGTGCCTACCCCTGATCTAGAAGCACTGGCAAATCCTATCTGGATGTTCCCTGGCTACACAGAGGTGTAGGGAGTAGAGCAGGGGTAGGCAACCTTTCCCCTTTAAGGGCTGAGGGACTTCAGCTCCCAGAAGCCTCAGCCATGTTGGCCAATAGTCCCATGTTGGCCAATAGCTCCTGGGATTCTGGGAGCTGAAGTCCCTCAGCCCTTAAAGGGGAAAGGTTGCCTGCCCCTGGAGTAGAGGGTGGGGATTTAATCCTTTTACACACTTACCATAAATAATACTTGAATAAGGTCTATGGAAGCCTCAAAGGTAATCAGCAGGCTAATCTGCATAAGTAGGATTTAAGAGAAAGGAGTGAGAAAGTTGGTTTTTTGAGCCTCCCTCCATCTACTATCATCAAGGGAGAGAAGGCAGGCCAGCTCCATTGGGTCTAGCCACAGTAAGAAGAAGGGCCCTCCCTCCAGTCCATCTGCCTTGGTCCAGGCTTTAGAGGGAGAGAAGAGCTACTGGACTTATTCCCCTTCCCCAACACCATTCCCTTCTCCTTTTGCTATTTAACATTTATATGAAGCCGCTGGGTGAAATCATTCAGAGGCATGGAGCTCAGTGCCATCAGTATGCCGATGACACCCAGATTTATCTCTCCATGACTAGATCATCGACTCAGACTTCAGATGGCATCTCTCCTGTCTCAGAGTGCTAATGGATTGGATGAGGGAAAACAGACTGAAGTTGAATCCAGACAAAA